>PVKB01000351.1:312522-816684 GCA_004027205.1 Ctenodactylus gundi | reverse complement strand
TGTCCAACTTTTCACAAGAAATCTGTGTACACGTAACATATAAATGCAAATTCATAGAGAATATTCTTTTACTTTATTTTTAAGTGATTATAAGATTTGGCTTGCTTTCTGTTCTCCAGACTGCCAGGTGGCTGTCCAAGGCCTGCATGTCTGCTGCATGTGTCTTCCCCAGTATCTACTGGCTTGGTTACTATAGTTCTCAGCTTTCCTGATCACTTTAACTCAAGCATGTCTCCAGGAAACAGAAATACACACAGTTGTTTAAATCACTCCTCGGGGGTTCTCTCGACTGCACTTAAACGTTGAATTAGTTCTATTTGCTTAATAATTTAAGCTTCTAAGAAATGAAAGCACCATTACACGTCTAGAGACAATTCCAAAAAAGAATTTAAGTAAACAAACTATCCGATACAAAATTATAGACAATTATCCTAAACAGAAGTCTTGTTTATCTGTCAACATGTTTATATCTATCTTCTTATAGCATCACTTTAGGCCACTAGTAAAGTAAAATTTATAAATATAGGTATATGTATATATGGGAGAAGTGAACATAAAACATTATATTTGTATATTATATACCATTGAGGAAATAATGTATATCTTTCTAAGGAGACCATTTCAAGCCAGGTTCTAGTCTAGATTTGGTTAGTTTTACATTGATTTTCCCATCCATATTTATATTAATGTAATAAAAAATAAATTTAAATTAAACCAAGATTCACACTGGAATTAGTTTTAAAATTAAGCAATTACTAAGTTTTACCTAGGTATGTGATGACATTTTCCTATGAATCTATTATTATTTCATTTGTAAAATATCATATATATATCACATAATGTAAGTTTGCAAATAGCTACAATTCTTATATCCTCAAATAGTAACTTATGTCAAGAGTAACTTAGTAAGAACTGTAAACACGAAAATGTTAATAGTTTTTCCATTCTAATGATAATAGTAAACTGGTTAACATTTATTCATACTGCTGTGTCTCTGGTACTGTAGTAAGAGTTTTCCACATAGTATCTCATTTAATGTCTACACGATTATCATGGGCAGACAGCCCCCACTACAGTTTTCATGCAATACTCAATTAAGACTTGCCTTCAAGACTAGAATTTCTTTCTGTGGAATTGAAATTTACAAGAAATTTACCTATGCAATATTTAGGAAGTGGTTGAGCGGTAACAGAAGTAATTAGTACTAAAGGAATTCATTACATTAACGTAAACATCTGCGAAGCCCAAGTTTGCACATAGAATTATGAATTCTGCATTCTTCCTCTGTCTCTTATGTACACACAAATGGCATGAGTTACAGATGCAAGTGTGTTTGATGGTTTTAACAAATTATCCCACTTACTGAAATAAATTATTTACGACTTAGCATCCTGGAAATTCAGCCAATTTTTTACTAGTAAGAAATGACTTGTGGAATTTAAAAGAATGAACCTCTTTATTCTATGTATAAAATTACTAACAATTTAGGAAGAAAGCCAAAACAGCAATAGAAGAGAAACTGCTGAAAAAGAAAAGAAAAAATTAAAAAGCTAAGCTGATAACTTCAGGGATGATCAAGAGTACAAAGCCAAGAGAAAGGGGAGGTTCAAGTTAGAAATTAATCTACAATTCAATTAAAAAATTTAAACATTGTTTATGACCCAAATCTTATAGGATTTTTTTTTTTCCTATCGGCTAAAATTTGTAAGAGTGGAATTGCCCACCACGTTCAGTAGAGGAAAAATATACTAGATGAAGTAATTTCTCAGGTCATCGAGTTCACAACTGCTCCTGAAGAACTGGCATGCTTACAATTACATAAAAACGCTAGTGGTCCAGATGCAGGATTGGGAATAGTGGAATAATTTGGTTCATTATCAAATCTGATAAAAATATGATACTTCTTTGGCAAGCAAGCTTTCCATTCTTTCATGGTGCCTGTAATGTGGTTGGAAGCCCAAAGGCAAACCTCTTAACTGATCTACAGAGAGACATACATGCCACTTTCATCTGATTTCTTGCATGGAATCTGGTGCCTGACAGTTCTTTCAAAAGTTTCTGCTATTAGAGATTCTTATATGATGAGATGAGGATCTAGTTGATCATATCAAACACATTCTAGCCATGGGTTAAGCATGACAATGAAGGACTGTCACAGTACTCAACCATAGAAACAAATGAGTTTACTTAAAAATCTGGCAAATAAGCTACAAGCAGTCATTTTGGGAAAGAAAAAAATTTATTTCCCTTATTAATAAAACATCTCTCAGAATTTAAAAAACTTTAGGTAGAATTTATAAAATTAAGTCTTCTGAAGATTATCTTAAAAAGAGAAATTGACTACAAGAAAAAGTGTCAAATATTATTTTATGAGTTGTGCTTAAAAGTCATTTAATTCTAGCAAAGTTTGTTCTGATGTCATGGTCTGTTCTCATATATTAAAATTTTGTAGTTCATATGTATGTCTGCATGTGTGTACATGTTTAAAAAAATTAAAGGCCAAATTCACCTAACAAGAAAGAAATCTGAAATCTGTAGATTCTAAAATTTATTTAAATACAGTAAATTTAAATATTTAACTTGGCTATTCCAACCTTGTTAGAGGAACACACACACACACACACACACACACACACACACACACACATCAATTTACTTGAATGTCTTTACTTGAATATCCTGTAATAAAATTACATGTATATAGATCTCCAGGCCAAAAAAGATAGAAAAAAATAAGTGAAGAAAATATTTCTCTAGCACAAAGAACATACTTTGGCCTGGAAAAAATAGTAATATACATTTATTTCATGTTACTTTACTATGACCTTTTTAAGTTAGCCACCATGGATTTCTGCAAAGTACGGAAATACTCTAACTTCTCACATGGCGTGCCATAGTAACTTCTACCACAGGAAAAGGTAGGAAGTAAAACTAAAAATCCACTGCTACACAGATGTGAATACTTCACCTACTAACGGTAAATTTTATAAAAGTTGAGTTTCCATGTTAATATTTCATAGGACGGCCAAGGCAGAATCAGCTTAATAAACACTGTCAGTGAGTCAGTGCAAGAAAGCAGCTTGACTTTTACAACAAACCAACCCACAAAAGTGAAACTCTTCCTTAAGCCCCGGGAGGCCAAGTGTTTCCATACATCACTGGAGCCTACCAATGCCTCTATTACTAAGCATCAAGCCTTAAGTTTTCATTCCAAAAACCGTTAAGTCTAGAAGTGTGAGGATGTTAAAAGCTGACTTCATTACAGAAAATTTGCACTAGCAACCTAAATTGTGTCCTGACTCTGAAGGTCAGAGGTCAATTGTCTTTGCTAGGGCTCAAGTCTTTTTGGTCAGCATCTTAACTGTGGAATCCACATAAAAGTGACAGCTGTGTTGGGCTTCAAGGTACTCACAGTGAAGATTAAGGAATCCTGAAGTGGCAGGCATGATACTTCATGCTGAAATGTCTCTCAGCCTTGCCGCAGAATCCCCCACTGATAGCATGAGAAAGCCAGCCATGTTGGCTGGGTGATCAGTAGGAGCAGGCCTTTATGTACCACTGCTTCCGAGCTGATACTGAGCAGCACCACCCAAGGAGGGGTGGAGGGAAACAGGTTGAGGAAAGCTTGCAAACACAGGCTCTAAATTGGGGAAGACCGGAGGAGAGGGGAGTGTTCAGAGAGGTGTGTTGATTCTAGAGTATAAAACAAATGGTGACTCTCTTCTCATGCAATAGAAGGATGTCTAATAAAAAAAAAAAAATCCACATTGCTTCATCACAGCACATGAAAAGGTAGTCTTAATTCTGAACAGGAATGTCAAGGAAGGGTCCCCAAAAGAAAGGCTCTTTTGCCGTGAATCTAAGAAACAGTACAGATATTAAACTGTATCCAAACATTTACTATGAAATGACAATTTCTTTAAAAATTTTGGTGCCTAAGGGCCTACTTCCAAACCACCTGCCACAAGACAAGTTTTAAATTCCCATATAGTTCCATAGACTAAATTATGACTTCAACAGTACACATACATTTCACACAAATTTCTATCTCAAACAAAAATTTACTTAATTATCTATTAATGAGTAAGAATGAACCAATTATGCATCAACATAGGATTTCTCCCAGATATTATTTTACAAGGGAGTGGGAGGATGAGCCAAACACAAAATAGTGCATACTGCACTATTTCTTTTATGTAAACTCAAAAGATAAAATCATGATTTTTGATTTTAAAAATCAGGGTGATAGTTCCCTTTAGTGGGATTGGGCAGTGGCTTAAAGGGCCACAAAGTGGTTATTCGTTTCTGGTAAGATTATTTATAAGTTCGGTGAGATTAAACAGGTGATCTTTGAAAATTAGAATTACTGGTTTTTCTCTTTTCTTTTATAATGACAATATTTTCATAGAATATATTCTTCATAGGTGATGACCAACAAATCAGAAGTCTCACACATGCATTTTCATTGATGTAGTAAAATCTATTTCTGCCATAACAATTTTATCTACATGCAAATCTAACAGCAGAGTTTAAAAGTATAGAAGTGCAATGGGGTCACCTGTGCTGTTTTAAAAGCAAGCAGCATTATTCCCCTCTTCATCCTTGCAGACCGCACCAGTTGATGACAATATTTCTTTTTCCCTGAGCCTAACAACACAGCCCTGAGCACATTATTACATGCGGCTACCACTAATTATGAGAATCTGCCCATAGGCGACAAACAATAGTCATATAATTTTAAGCGTCAGGACTGTTTCTTTGGTTATTTACACGAAAAACCTTACAGTTGTGGAGACACTGTGTGTTTCTAAGCAAGGCCATAATTTTTTATCTATGTATATAAAATAATTTTTTCAATGATGATTACACCTTTCTAAAAGCATGTTTGCCAGCAACAAGTTTGCTTTGTGTTACTTTTATATGACTCCAGAAACACATAGTAATTCACATACATTTAGGCTTTTTTAACAACATAACTCAGATAATAATTGGTACTACTTTTTTCCAATCAATGACTCAGAGGATCTTCTGTGGTACTTTTCCCCCAGGGTGGTTAACTCCATTCTCAATTACAACTCTTTACCCAATACATCGTTGTTAATTATAACAAAGTGAGGCTTTTATACATTTTCTGGTAAGGAGTCATAGTAAAATAAGTAGGTACTGTGATTGTGGAATGCTGACTGCCTGCTCTTTCTGTTGCATTCTTGACATTTATAGCTCCTATGAACTGACAGCTCATCCCGAAGCAACACCCCGGGGTTCCAGAAACAGAACTAAGAAGATTGCATTTTTCCCCTGTTTTTTTGCTGAGCTAGGGTGGAAGAGTAAACTCCAAAGAATCCTGCCTAGACTGTGGTCTAATAAGGAAGGCGAGATTCACCTATGAATCTGTGAATAATAATCTGTGAAGAACGCTATGTGAGTGACCTATAAACTCTGGATATAAATAATGATCTGTGAATAATGATCTATGAGCTAAGGATCTGTAAATAACGATCTGTGAATTGCACAACAATGAACACATTTTAAGATTTGAAGAGAAGGGGATTTGGAGAGGTAGGAAAGGCCTGGCAGTGTCATTATTATTGTAAGACTGAACCACAAATCAGCCGAGAGAGGAAAGTTACGAGGAGAAATTTCTTATGTGGATTTACCAAGGAATAATGTCCAAGCACCCAGTGAATCCTGCCAGATTGAACCCTTGCCTGCTGAGCTTGCCTAGAAGATTTTGACTGATTTTTAGAAACTACATGAAAAATATTTTAGTTTCTAATTGATCATGTCTTCTCTTGACATTTCTCTAACCCACATAAACAGAGGCACATCTTTCTTGATTCACCCAGAACAGTTACCTCTACAGAAGTGTTCTATTCTGAGATTTGCACACGAGAACTGCCTTATGAAAAAGAAGCCCTTAGGCATTGGGTTGACCTTTCACATTGATAGTATCTGATTACTTAAAAAGTCACATCAATATGAACATTTCAAAAATATATATAATATAGTACTATTTCTGGAGCACTCAGAAGAAGAGCTATTACTCTAAGTATTTAACTCACTTAACGTATTAAGTGCCAAAGCTAATTTTTGTAATTTAAAAAAGGATATTCATCTATGAAATTCTTTTACTTGCCACACATTTCTGGGTAAGTCACTCAACTAGGCCTCAGCTTCCTCATCTTTAAAGTGGGAAGTAGGAATGATGAACGTCGCTCACTTACCACAAAGATCTAATGGGATAATTCCTATCAAACACAAAGCCCAGTGCCTAGCACACAGTAAGCACACAGTAAGGAGGAACTGTTATTACATTTATTTCCATTACAGACTGCACTAGGTCTAGAAGGCTGAATTTAGAACTGACGACAAAAATTATAGCTACTTACTTAGCTAGGTGACTTCCAAAATATTTAATGAATAGGGATCAGTTTTTGGAAAGGGGTTTGGTCAAATATTTTGCATCCATTCCTATGGGAGAATGTTGATACCTCAGTCTCCACAGTTCTGTGTAAAATCCTCCAATTTCGGGGAAGTTATGGTACAATATTTATGGTGCGAGTTAATTTCACAGAATTAAATTGAAGCCCAATGTTTAAGAATGGCCTTCAAGTCCAATACAAGTTATAACAGAGCTGCTTATATGTATATGTATGTAGTTTTTATATATTTGACATCAAAATTCAGTTTTTAATTTTTTAGAAAATATTTCTTTATCAAATCCTTTTAGCACTTAAGCACTAGTATTGTTTCTAATAGTTATGTTTTTCTTTGCTTGTGTGCATGTGCGTATTGTGTGCTTGTATGTACGTGTGGGCATACATGAGTGGTACTATGGAATTAGTCTAGGTTCTTTACACTGAGCTACATCCTCAGTACATTTTAATTTTGATTTTTCTGACAGGATATCACTAAGTCACTAAATTGTCCAGGCTGGGATGAAACTTGTAGTCCTCCTGCCTTCATCTCCCAGAGTAAAGGGATCTCAGGGCTTTACCACTGGGCCTGGATTAACAGGTATTCCTGATAGTACTTGACTAAAAATGTTCGACTAGCAAAACTTTGCCACTGCGCATAAGCAGTAGGTGTGGAGAGAATTAGCTTCCGGGTTATTCCCTGTGGTCTCACTCATTTAAAAGATTTGATGGTTCTGCTGACTGGTCCAACACCAAAAAGAAATAAACACAGCAATTTATAGTCCAACCAGAGAGAGAAGGTCAGTGAGCTAAATGAGTCTGAAAGTAGCTGGATCTCTGAGGCATAGAGCTGTGTGTCAAAGTCCATATTCTATTTCTTGCAACATCTCTAGGATCCATGACCAAATGCTTGAATGCAAATCTCAGGAGAAGGCAGAAAAACACCACAGGGAAACGTGTTCTTGAGCTGCGTAAGCTAAATGGGAAAGCTCGAACAACGCATGACAGGAAGGGAGAGAATGAGGAAGAGTCTGCTGACTGTGTTTTGCAATGCTTTGATGCAGAACCTCACATGACCAAGGCAGTTTAGATAGTGCAGGAAAGTAAATAAATCAATGAGAATAATAGTAACAACAAAGTGTGATTTAACCACTAGACACACAAGGATTTCTCTGCATTACTGTGATTTTACAAGCTGGGTGACATCAGTTTTACCTCACAGAGCTGCATTGAGGATGAAATAAACTCAACTGCAGATAAAACCAAGTCCAGTGTTTGAGAAATAGCAGGTGCTTAATACACTGGAGTTCTCATCACAACTAAGTTACCACACCAACTACTACTAACTAGGTGGTAATCTAGCTATCAATCAGTAACCTACTGTTTTGTAACAGAATTGCAGTTTCAGAGGTACTATTACAGTCAACAGTCACTTATTGCATGTTAGAATGTTTTTAGACATAAAATGACAGACCATAACGTGATTTATCTTAGCTAAGATGGCATTAGTCATATAAATTCATTGACAAAAAGGAAGCATTCTGTGCTGCATTGCAATGACCTGATATCATGCATGTTAAATATTATCATCTACATATATATATATATATATATATATATATATATATATATACATATATATATATATAATTATTTTATGTAAGTTATAAAAAAGAAATAGATTATTCATCTTGGACATATTTTAGACAAGAACAAGAATTAAGGACAATGAGACCACTCTTCCATAGGAAGTCTAGAAAGCAATTATGCACTGAAGCATGTTTGATGAAACATTTCTCCTAACAAGTCACACTGGTGTCATGTATTTTCCAATTCAGAATACATCGTTTGCAATATGAAATGAAAACGACCAAGAACACCAACAGCTGCACAAAAAGAAAATCTACTTGTCCAATACAATTCACTACTGCTGTAGGTATTGACAGCCAAGAGAAAATAAGTTAAATTCTAAGGAAAGCATGAAAATTAAAGCAAAGAGCTAAAACGTAAGCAATGAAGATTAGTATCCAACGTAAACTTTCCTAACATGCAGGTTTAAACATCAAGCCTGATTTTATGAGGAAACCCCAGAAACCATGATCTCTGGTTTGTATTCTATGACTAATTTACAATATTATGTTTCTTTTATGTAGGAGAGAAATGCATGACCTTCCCTCTGCTGAAGCTCACACGGCAGAGATGATGGGACAGGGTGGGGAGGGGTGTCCTCTTTCAACTTCATTAATTGCAGCTTTTTTCCCCCCAGAAGTTAGCGGTGTGATCAAATAGGGTGTTTTTCTAGATGATCAATGTCTGGCTCAAACTGAACCCAAATATCAGGTGCGTTTGTACATGGGTCTCTTTCTAGAAACTTCCTTCTCGAGAAGTTGCAGCTCTCCTCTTCTTCCCTTGAAACCTTTTCCTTGTGTTTTTCTAATTCTACCCTGAAGAACAGATGAGACTTCCACTGACGCCTCCCATTCACACCTTGGCCCGTCCCCCAGGATGCTCCCAGGCCAGCCAGTCCCTGTAGGAGGCTGAAGGTGAATCATAAGCACTTACCATCCATGTTTCCCATATTATGTTAAGAAACTGCTTCTATAGGTGTTGGTATTCTCCCTACTTTCCATTCTTTGAAGTACTTCCTAGTGTAGGTCAAACCTGATCACAGAACCAGACAACTTGCAAGCTGAGGCATAGCCCAGGCCCTGCCTCCGTCCACTGTCTGTGCGCAGTTACACTGAACAGCCCCCTTCTCAGGCTCCCTGCCCTTGCGCTCCTCCATGCCCAACCCTTCCTGAAGGACCTTATTCTGAAGAGACATGATGCCTTTGGCCAAAGCATACTTAAATGCACTTCTGATGTTTCCCTAACCCTGCGTGTTCCCTTATGAAGGCGAATCACCTTAGAGGAGCTCCTATACAATTCTACACTACCTTTTGTTTAGGACTGAGCTTTCCTCATGAGCATCCTCCTCCCAGACCTAGGTGATTCGCCCTAGCTGCCATTCCCTTTCCTTTAAGCACGTTTTGACAACTCTGTATGTTTAGCATTAGCATTAATCAGAATTTTTCACATATCCCTCAGACAACTACCTTTTATTTCCCCCCAGAAAACAGAAAACTCCTCAAAGAACCCATTAATACCATTCCTCTTCAGCTTCATCTTCGAATTTCCTTTTCTCAATCTTGCTAGTATTGCAACTAGAAAGCTCACCACATAATTGAAATGATCCAAAGGGGGCTACTAAGTGGCCACTGCTTCACCTCAGCTGGAAGGCAACATTAGCTAAGACTGTGATTCATCACAAATCGATGAGGAAGCAGAGTTACAGTTAGGAATAAGTGCTGCTGCGCGCACGCGTGCGCGCGCACACACACACACACACACACAGAGGGAGAGAGAGAGAGAGAGAGAGAGAGAGAGAGAGAGAGAGCGAGAGCGAGCTGTATTGCTGCAGAGCCTATGGATTGCCAGCCAGGTCACTAAGGAGATTATTGCATGAGGTGATATTACCCTGGGCCATATTCAGCACTGGTGTAATGACATGATAGCAAAGCATGATGGAGAAGCCTAGTTTGAAAAGCCCAAACTAGAACAGCCACCTTCTTCTGATGAACTCAATGTTAGTTCAGCATTTCTTCACCAATCATCATGTAAATTCCTGAACTGTCAGTTACACAACCATTTAATGAGCAATGACTTCCTTCTTTCAGATAAGTATAAATGTATAAAAAATAAGATGCTGGGGCTGAAGGAATGGCTCAGTGTTTAAAGCACTTGCCTGGCAAGCACTTAGGTAAGAGTGAAGTACTTGAGTTTGATCCCCCAGTACCACAACTATAATCCCTGCATTTGGGAGGGGGCTGAGACAGGAGGATTGCTGTGAGAAAAAGGCCAGCCTGGAATCCATAGTGAATTCAGGACCAGCCTGGGCTACAGAGCAAGACCTTGTCTCAAAAAAAAGATACTAAATAAAATTATTAGGTCTTTCCTGTAATGACTTCTAAAACTTCTCAAATGTGAGAAATATCCCATAACAAAAGGCACAAGCATTTGAATTCCCCAGGAAGTTCAATTAAATACACACACGTACACCCCCTTCCCACTTACCAACACCCCATACACATTTATATTGAACTCCAGGTCACATGTATTTGTAAAAAGTGATTCAATGAAAAAAAAAAACCCAAAAAACAAACAAACAAACAAAACACCTTGGGCATTCTCTGGTATAGCTTACTTTTCTGTTCTGTAGGTGAGTGGTTTTGGCCCTAGAGAGACTGTGTGGTTTCTCTAGAACACAGAATATGATTGGAGAGCGAACATATGACTTTTTCAGGGAATCTGATAACATATGACTTTAAAGAGTTATCTGCAACCCCAATCCATATTACATATTAAATAGTATGAATAAAGCTTGGATATCTCAATTTTTTCTAAAATGTGTGTATCTTTAGTTTTATTGCTTAACAGCTATAGTAGTCGTATGGTCAAAACTCTGAAGCAACTTTGACAGTGGTCACTTACCCAAGCAAAGTCACAGTATATGTTGGATAAGTCATAAGTTTGTAGATTCCATTTATTTTACCATGCACACAAGCTTCTAATAAAAAGATGTGAGGAAGCTTGGTATGTTTTTCAAAGCTGATCCAAAACAGTGTGAAACTTTATATAAAACCTGATACACAGAACTTGTTTTTAGCCTTACAGAGCCTGTATAGTACAGAGCAAAACTTGCTAGCATAATTGGAAAGATGATCTATTCAAACCTGGGAAGCACTGACCTTTTATTCTATATTCTTTATTGTACAGCACAGATGACCTTACTTGCTGTCAGTTGAAAACACAATGACATAAAAGTTGCAACTACAATCATCTTTTAAATAAATATTTACAAAAGCCAACATCAGCCCTAAACATTATAGACCATCATATCTCTAAAGAGACAGCTTGTGCATGTTAAAGTGCATTTCGATACACTAACAGGAGGAACAATTCTGCATTCTTTATCATTGATAACTACATAAACAGTAGAGGGAGGGGACGTGTTGGAGTGAAAAGAACATTGTCTTTGGAATCAACAGACTCGGTTAGGTTTTATTACTGGCAGTTTCTAGGTAGATGGCCTTGCCCAAATTATTTCATCTCACTGCGTTATTTTGTCATCTGTAATTTTTGCACCCATAACTCCCTCCTTTCAATGTTGCCATAAATGTACTGGTAAGCACACTTCATGTAAACTTCTCCACAATTCTCATTCACAAAAGACACACCACAAAATGAAAGCTGAAATTCTTATTAAAAACCATTATGATCTGTTAAAAAAGCAGAGTACAGCAATAGTATTTATAACTATTTTAATATGTGAAAGTTAAGTTGAAAATGAGAACAGTTAAGGGTGGGTAATGAGCTTATGAGCAATTTTCTCAACAATATATTAGCCAGTGTTAAGTCTCTTTTATTCTCAATTATTAAACATGCCATGTCAGCCTAAAGCTTTCCACTATGATTTGAAAGCCAGAATGAATGCCCAGCCAGCCTGAAGTTTTATAACTGTAGGAGGAAAGAGCTATAATAATACTAATAATACCAAAGCAATGTTTATTGCTCTGATGTGCAACAAGATGAAGTGTCATACCTGACCGTAATGAAATACTTATATTTTGGGTCACGAGCAAATTGTTCTTGACTAGATATACAAATCACTACCAATATACTATAAAAGACAAACTTACTAGTCTGCATAAAAGTTACACTTTTAATAATTTAAGCTCTCATGCCTAATATATTCTTGATTAAAAAGTCATACAATAATAGAAATACAGTTAAAAAGAAAGCCTCCTTTACTCCACATCTGACCACTTATAGCCATAAAAGTTAACCACCACCAAAAGTTTGGAAGAGCATCTTTTAGAAAGCACCATATCGTCCCCCACCAGATTATATAATGAACAATTAAATTTTGAACTGACTGTTCCGAAAGCGGTTAAGAATGAAGTCCAGCTTTTACTAAACAAAGTTTTCTTTATATTTTTCAAGTGTAATTATTTTTATTCATTTAAATTAAACTAACCATGGCTTAATTAGGTTAATGAGAATTATATCTGGGATATGTTTGTAAATGGAAAACACTATAAACAAAACATAATATAATCATATTATTAACTGGCTAAGTCTGAATTTTAGATATGTAAAATTAAATTTTTAATGGGATATAAGATTATTATTTTCTTATCTAGAACTTGAAAGTAGAATATTTTTACCAAAATGGTAGATAGTCAAAGAATGCTCCAATCATAAATATGCTAACTGCATTAGTTTTGTGAGCATAAGAAAATACATATAGTAAGATTTTCTTGATGTTACGCATGTATTTGGGAAAAAAAAAAAACCCTAAGGAGTAAATGGCACTGGCCTGCGGGCATAGTCCTGCGGTTACACAATGCTTGCCTGGCATGGACAAGCTGCTGGATTTGATTCCCCAGCACCACATAACAATTAGCCAGGTGTGGTAGCACATGCCTGAAATCTCATCACTAGAGAGGCTAAGAGAAGAAAATTATTGTGAGTTCTAGGCCAGCCTGGGCTACATAGTGAGCTCAGGACCAGCCTGGATTTTAGAGTAAGACCCTGGGGACGGGGGCGGGGGGGGGGGGGGGGGGGGGGGGGGGGGGGGGGGGGGGGGGGGGGGTGGCGATAAATGGTATAATCACTTCCAGCTATACCTGTCATATAACTACTGAATGAAAGAAAGCAACCTCTCGTAGACCCTTATCATATAAATTCAGAATTTGGGACATCTACTTTACAAGAAAGTAAACAGACAAATTTCAAGATTATTTTCATTCTGCTTCCTTGGAAATTCATAAAACACTAATTGCATGTAAGGCTGACCTTTTCAGTCTGCAGATGACAGACCTCAGATTTCTGAAGGGAGTGCTTGGCTTCAGGGCATCCCGTGAGAGTGAAGAGGGCTGGAGAAAGGGAGCCAACAGAACGGAAATCCAGATCACACAACCAAACTTAGCATGGCAGAGCCAAAAGATGGCACCGAAAACAAAGCATTCGGAAGAACAGAATGTAAAAAATTCTGAAAAAGGAATAAACGGAACATTAACAGGTCTCTTTCCTGGGAAGTCAACTGTAAGAGGATGAAATGAGCCTTGGTGTTTGAGAGGAGTGGGATGGGGGTAGGGATGGCTGAGAAGTTAGAGCAGGAGCTCTGGGAAGACACAACATTTTTTTCTATCTACCTAATGTAGATTGATTTTACTATATAAAGTAGAAATAAATAATAAAATCAACAAATAGAAATGAATATATAGTCTTTGAATATGAAAGGATAATAAAATGATGACAGTGTAATAACAAATCAATACAAACTTAGGTGAAGTTCTTTGAGAGCTGCAGTGATACATCCAACCAGTTAATCTACGTAGTCTAATGTAAGATTAAAAACTGAAGAGGTTTCTGTAGTGTAGTTATATCTAGTAATCTCTATAATAAAGCATGATATTTACTCCTACAAAAAGCAATTTGACCACACGCTAAGTAAAATATTTAAAGTTAAACTGAACAACAGACATATTAACAATGTGCCTATTAATCAGTATTTTTACCAATGTTTTGAACTGTACATCAATTTACTTATGAAAATATCTCATGCAGTTTAAAATAAAACAGAATAGTTGTGGACAAAAGTAAACTATGACAATTTCCTAAGAGCGAAGGGTGTCAATATTATTAGTCTCCTGAAATCAGCTAACTGTTGCCACTTGAGCCCCGACTTGGAGTAAGTCTCCTGATAGTTTAGGCCATAACGAAAATAAATGGGCTAAATCCCATGTATCTACATAGCATATCCTCTTCCACATAGGAAAGCTATAAATCACAAATGAGTAAAATTGATTTATTTTATAAATTTTGATTACCTATGTCAGAGGGTTTACATCAGGCATGGCAAATCACGAAATAAATCCCCAATATTTATTGTTTGGCCAAAAAAAAAAAAAAAAGAGAACTTACAAGTACATTTGTAGATGAAAAAGTATTCAAATAAACTCAGAGGGTTATTGCATGTGTTCTTGTATAAGAAATTACAAGTATTTTAAGAGACAAAATATTGTTAAACTTCAGTAGAAATTCTTCCTCTCTGCTAAAAGGAACTACAGTAGTAACAGCAAGCAGGCACCCTGTCCATACACAGGCAGGCTGAGCTTCTTAGGGAAATGACTTGAGTGTTTAGACCCCTCTACCCGCCCACAGGACGCTAGCAGATCTCCCAGCCTGTCCCCAGTCCCCACCACCTGCCCTCTAACTCCTCAGAGGGGGAAGCAGGGTAATTCCCATTTCAAAGAGGTGAGCTTGTTGTTTATTTACAATCACTAAGGTAAACAAAGGAAGGTTAATCTCTGAAACAACCCTGCGTGTGATTCCAGGAATAGCTACTCTAGGCACCAAAACTACTCTGCAGAGAGGGTTTCCTTAAAAGTTATGCACTTATATCAAATCAGCATCAGGGAAACAGTAGAATCAATATTAGAATAATCAAAAATGAGCATACCTTTAGGTAGAGTGGAAATACTGTCACCAAAATTATGATTAAGAGAGAACATTATTTACACAAATAAGATGACTGAATGGCAAGAAATTTGATACAAATTTAGCCACCTAGTTGTATATGCCAGTAGTTATCAAGTATATAATTAAAAATATCGCATGATTAATTCCTAACACATCTGTGCTAACAGCCAAGGTGTTACTGCTAAACATAACAGCAAAGCCTGTCAGCTTCCAGGCTGCCTGCAGCCAGCAAAGAAAGATGAGAAAACAAGCGACCGAATCAAACAAGAAGAAACAAAGTCTTCATTTTCAAAACCCCCAACACATTTGTCCTGTCTTCATTTCCTTTAATGATTACCATCAGATAAATTACTATAGCCCACACAGGGTTATAAAAAACGTGAGCACCTCCTCCTTGCAGACAGGACAGGGAGCGGAAGGGAACACAGGAGAGCTGTCATAGTGCACTCTTACTCACAAAGCTCACTTCACGCACCTGGGCAGGAATCTAACTACTCCCCAGGTACCAGGTCAGACTTAGAAGGGAATGGAGAGAGAAACACAGCAAAAAAACACATTACCCAACAGCCTCTGTCGTCCTTAGAGAACTTGTTGACCGGGATCTTGGCTTCATAATAATGCTCATTTTGAAAATAAAAGAAGTAAGAAAAAAAGGGAAAATATCGAGTCTTCTGACGAATACTTTTCATCTATCTTCCTACAAAGAAGGTTTGAAACAGTCCACGTCCAAGGGCGGCAGCTCAAAGAAATCCACCTCCCCGGAGTCGTGTTTCTGAGCTCAGTCCAGGTCACAGGAAGGCGGCCAGCCACCCAGGTGCTTTCCTCTTTCATACTCCACTACTAGGGGGTTCGGGAGTGACAGTTTCTTTGCTGTCTTGCAGTTCCCAGGCAGGAACTGAGTTCTCAATCTACTCCTCATCTGGGTCACAGGAGAAAACAGCGCAGTGAAAGGGTCACTTGATCGCCTCTGTTTTGCAATTCCATAATAACAGGTTTAAAGCTTTCCAACACTGAGGGTACCAGGTAGACCGACAGGAAAAGAAATGACGGGGATATCGGAACACCGAGAGCTGTCAAGGAAGTTTCACTTCAGGGCAACCACAGGAAAACAGTCTTGGCCGCCCAGCAAGAAGTCAGCGACGAGAAACCATGGGGTAGGCGCTTTTACCTGCTGGCCCGACGTCCCTTGGGTCTCCTGCTTAGCATCTGACTCCAAGCCTTTGTGAATGAGAAACATATCATTCAATCTCACCGGGCAGAAACTATTCCTCAAGGGCTGAATGACGTCTTTAAGAAGGCAGTTCAAAACATCGCAGGGAAGTGGGAAAAAAAAAAAAAAAAAAAGGCACCCAGCCAGGCCTGGTCAATCGCTGAAACTCACAAAGCAAAGGGGCGGACCAGCTGCAGAGGCCAGGACTGTAAGCCAGCCAAGCAGACAGGAGACCTCTCAAAACTTACAAAGCCATTTCCTCCTCTGGAAAAAGAGGTGTCTGTGTTATTCAGGGCAAGATTCCGTAAGCACCTTTAGAAGGAAACACACCGTTTTTCATTGAGATTTTTGTTTGTTTATAAAAGTTTTTTTTTTTTTTCCTGTCCTCAAAGCACCACACTCCTTAAGCTAAAATTTCTCTCCAGGATCAAAAGTGAGAGGACTTGAAGGTTTAACAACCATTCACTTTGAGTCACATTTCGAGACTGGTTGTAGAGAAATAAATTGCCCCTTAGAAACTCAGGAAAGTGTATCCTCCATGTTTGTATCCGGCAGTACTAAAATAGTTACACACAAAAAAATCTAATGTATTGCTGCTGGACAAGTGGTGACAGGTTCTGAGCCTACTAGTTTCACACAGTGTTTTCTAACCTGTATTTTAAAAAAGAAATGTAATTCAAATTCTTCAATTTGTGTACACAAAGATTCTGGCTTTGTTAATTCCTAATAGTCTTTCAGGAAGGAACAAGGCTTTACATACCACATCAGTATTTCTTATTATTTGCAAGAGCAGTACCTGCCCCACAGCCTGTTGGCCATAAACACTGCTCTATTACAGCCCAGCACCTTCAGTCTAATTCTTCTAACCCTCAGCTTCATTATTTTGAATGTGAATTTCCAAGTGAAAATAACTTGAGCATTCTGATCCCTTCAATGACATTAGTTAGTGCGTTGGTTTTTCTAGTCTGACGTGAACTTGGTGTTTATTTAGCATTTGCAGGCAGGATGTTGGAGTGCAGTTGTGACCCACCCAAGCAACTTGGAAAATTAACGTGGTAAGGCATCTGCCAGTGACTTGGGCTGCTTATTACAACAAACCTTTCCACTTCTCCCTGGTCACACTTCAAGGTGCATTTATGATGTAGTCTTCTTGTATGAGTCTCCGGCTTTTAAAGGTAAATGCCAATAAATTGCTCATCTCTTTCCGCTTTTTGGTTCTCCTATTCATTGGTCTCCTTATTCCTGCATGATTTGACCTGACCTATGCTCAGTCTTTTCCAAGGAGGAAACTTAGGATCTGGGGTTGATCATGTTTCTCCTTGAAATTTTAATATAGTATAAAAAAAGCAAACCAAGTAAAATCAAGCAGCTACTTTTATTTTATTTTGTTTTTGTTGTTTGTTTTTTGAGACAGGGTCTCACTCTGCAGCCCAGGCTGGTCCTGAACTCACTATGGAGCCCAGGCTGGGCTTGGACGTTCACAGCCATGTTCCTGCTTCAGCCTCCTGAGTTTTGGGATTATAGGCACGCACCCCCATGCCTAGCTTACTACTTTTCTTTTTAACAGTGTTTTCTTCCATGTAGGATCTAGCACATGTCTGCTCACCATTTCAGAAAGAAGGTGACAGTGCTCACAGAGCACCATATCTGAATGTTGTGTGTTAAGCTTTCTGGAAATCATCAGCTCTGGGCCCTACGTCCCTCAGAGACTCTCCACCCCGGGGACATTGCTTAGCTACTGCCATTCCCTTCTGGGGTCACATACAGCCAAGAGGTCCACGCAGCTCCATGTACTTTTTATCACTTACTTGACTATGGGTCCCTATTGTCCAAGAAGCTTTCTCTGAACACTAGAAGGCACTTATTAAACACAGAATAATAATCCACAATGGTTCACATATTGTCTTTTTCACAAAAAGAACATATTTAAGCTGACAGTCAGACAGTACATACAAATAACTAGCATAGTCATGTTATTTGGATTAGTGCATCAAGGTTGTCATGACTGTAAAAAATGATGCATAATATTCCCAAGGCTATTGAGAGTTCATTTTTTATTTGTCTTCTGTTTAAAGTAATGACGGGACTGCAAAAGAACTAATAGTACTTCTTCAATGTCATACAATTTTTTTTTTTTTCCTACAGGAGCCTGTCTACAATATTGCTGAATATAATGAGTGGCCTGTAGTTTTTCCCTGAAAAAACATCAGAACGAATGTGATTTGACACTGCCTCCTCATTCTTGTTAGTACATGGGCACGTGCCAGTGTGCAAGCTTGACTCAAGGATGCTTGAATGTGGGGCAGCAGGCTTCACAAAGCGCATGCCCTTGTCTGTAAGGCTTGGCAGAACGAGCCTTGATCATATGCTGCTATTATTTATTCTCTTTTCCTTAATACATGTCACTGTATAATATCGTGTTGGCTGTTTTCTTCCTGTCTGTTGTCACCATGGTTCAATGGATTGGACCCCAGATGTCTAAACTGCTGAGTCATATCGGTATATATATCCAGCCACTATGTATTATAATGTTTCCCAAACTTGAATTACTTGGACATGTCCTTTATGCCACACTGGCGGTCCATTTACCAGGGCTTATATTTTTCTATACTGAATCATGTTTAAAAGAATTTTTAAGGCTTAAAAGTCCATCTAGGCAAGGCCCCTCCCAATTTATTCTGGAATAAGTTTGACAGACCAATTACTTTTTTCTCTAGATTAAGTACTAGTAGAATTTAAAAGTATTAATGATTTGAAAGACCACCTATAATCTCTCATACAACTGTGGGTACCCCTAGTGTAAAGTAGCAACTCTTGCAGGAAAACATCGATTATATACAGGTAGACTTGGGACACCCTAAAATGTGGCATCATTTTCATTACTCAATGAAACATGTAATGTGTGAAAGTAATGGCATTTATGAAGAGCCACACATGAAACACAAAGCATCAACTGAAACCAATAAGATGAGGTGGTAACTGTTGATTTATTATACAACAAGGTTTTTCAAGATACTATCACTATGGCCTCCTGTCCAATCCTGTGTCCTCTATGCAAACTTCTGTCTCCAGGTTCCAACATGCTCTATACTTTCTAATCTGTCTTAATCACAATTCTCAGAACTATGTTATACACTTTCTAAATATTCAGTCCCATCAAATGTAAATTGAGGACTACAGATATGTCAAACTAACTTTTTAGGAAAACAATCATGGAGCTATAGTTTCAAAACTTCCTGGTATTCTACATTGTACTCCACATGAATGAGAACACATCAGCTTAAACAAAGGATAGTGTTTCCTCATTACTGAGAAGCATGATAATATTTTCCTTATATGGAAGAAAATTTTGAGTAAATTCTAATGGTCTTTTTTATCTTGTTACAATCTCTCTCTATATATATGTACACAACTGGATTCAAGGAGTTTCCGTTGGCAAGAACAATTCTTAACGAGTCCAGGGTATTTATATTTACATTTTGAAGTCTTTCTAGATTATATGTTCTACCTCACTCACAGAGTAAAAGACACTTAGATCTTCTTACTAGTGTGAGTCCCGTTGACAAGATTCAATCTGCAAATACCTTGAGTTAATTTGGATTACTTTTAGTTTTTGATTTTGCTGCACTGGAATATTTTTACAACGGCCAACAACATGCAGTAGAGATCAGAGGGACATTAGAATTTCAGGTACTTTTCAGTCACCGATTCTGACCATATGACCTTTGAAAACACTTTATCCCACTGAAGTTCAACCCTCTTTTCTGAAAAATGAGGACACTATTTTCTCAAAGTTCCTCTGGGATTAAACCAGAAGGCATGTTGCCTAACCTACAATCTCATGCCTTATCATTTCAAAATTTCCCATCCACCTCTCTGCCAGGATTGCCTTTCTTTGCCTTTCACTGTCTTTCATTTTAAATTTGTTTGCAGTCATTACTGCAGAGGTCTACGCTAGCCCTGCTTTGTTCTAGTCCGACGTGGGAACATAACCATGTAAATCTCTACGTACTGGTGCTGACTCCTCTCAGAGTTTTTGTCACCACCATTGCCACAAACCTGTGTTCATTAGAGACTAATTAATCCACTAAATAGAAATGCCAAGGGGAAAGAATCATTCTACATCACTGTAACCCTAGGATGTGGCCCTGAAAAGACACTGGGATCTTCTTACTGCTGTTGAGTTCCTTGAAAATAGAGCTTATTCATTTTTGTAGTCACAGTATCTAGCACAATATCTGACTCTTGAGTTGTTTGCTTAACAACAGAATAAATCTTCGGTCAACAGTGACAGATAAGCCCTTTACAATTTTTTGTCCTGTGCCCTTTTGTGGCATTTGCTTCATGGCTTGAATTAGATTTCAAAAACTGAGTCTTGCCTTGATCTTTTTTTCCATAAACCCCTATACCTGAAAGTTACTGCAGATATTTTCTTCACTAAACTGGCATTTGTATGAAATCCTTATTAAAAATAATGCTCACCTGAAAACAAAAACAGGTGGGAGAAGGAAGAAATCTCAGGAAGGCTTTCAGTTGATCATAGAATCATGGTGAAAAAGAAAGGTAATTCTGGTGTTCTTGGCTATTTTGTTTATAGAAATCATCTTTATATACTCTTTCATTTGTTTTTGTTAATATATTTACAAATTTGTGTCATGGATATCCATAAAGCTTTCTTTCCTTAATCTAGCCTTCATTACTCAAGAGCATTTCTGGAATAAATACCTCAACTTTTCCAGCAATTTGAAATGTTGAACTCTTAATAAATTTAATTCCTGCATATATAAAAATAAAGAAGGGAAAGATTCTTTCCTAAGTATTTAGAAGAAATGACTTTAATCTGGAGAAGCTATTCTGAAATGTGTTCTTCAACACAGACAGAATACTTGAATTCTAATAACAACCTTTTAGAAGTTCAATTCAAATGAATGACTTTTCCAGGAAAAGTTACCCCACGTCTTGGCACAATAGAGTGGTGCTTGTGGTATGGTGAAAACTCTGCCAAAGTCATCCACCGGTGAATGAAATGGCTATTTCTTGGGATGCAGAGACTACATCCTAGCCAATGTTCTTTGGACCTATTTAGATCTCCTAATAGTGTTTCGTGTACATTAACCCATTTCCATTAACATCAAATGCATGAAGACATTGTGTACACATTTATCAGGTGAGGGAACTGAAGCACACTGAGTTCTTCCCCGAGAGCAGTGTGGAAGAATAAGGGCACCGGTCAGGCCTTCTACCTCCAGAGAGGGGATCTGAAGACAATGAGAGACTCCACTTCTCATGCGCTCACCATCCAGCTAAGATGCTCCATTCTCTCATGTAACATTTAAAACGGACTCATGAGGTAGGTATTCAATATTACTTCCTCCACCAAACAGTTTAGGAAGCTGAAGTCTAGAGGAGGCACACTTGAGATCTTAAATTAGAGCTTATATTCATTTACCAAACCAAAGCATCACCTAAGGAAAATACACAAAGACCACTGCCTGTGGCATCTCAACAGGAGAGTTTTTCTCTAAGCTGCAATTATTATTTTAAGTAAGAGTAGTTCATAATTATCAAAGAGACAGAGGAAATAGCATACCCGCTAGAAATACCAGGTTGCAATTAAAAAAATTTTAGATAAAAATGGTAAGATGAATAAACTTATCTTGTTCAGTCCTAGCATTTTTTTGTAACCATGAAATTGAAACCATTAAAAAATAATCATTGCTTTCAATTTAGGAATTAAGACTCAAATATGTCAAGTATTTTTTACCAGGTCATAAGTGTATACATGTGGTATTAAAGATTAACTTTACTATTTAGTAAATTATGTGAACTAGAAGAGAATAATGCTAAAATTCCCCATTAATTTAAGATAAAGTATTAGTCTATATAGACATTGTAAAAATTCTCTCCCACCGGTCCATCGCACACAAGCTGACAGGTTTTTAGTGTTTGACTCCTCCAGGGTCTGAGTTACTTTCTGATTGACTCTCTGTTTTTTTCTACAGATAGTCCTTTAACCATTTTTTATGAGTTACCTTATAGTAATTATAAGTTATTATTAACGTGCATTGATTTTAAAAGCAATAGAGATAGAGAGGTAGGTAGTCATAGCAAATGTGTGCATTCCATAATATGTAACAAATTACCTGCCCCTAGACATCTCTGTGTGTGTGTGTGTGTGTGTGTGTGCATGTGCTATTTTAAAAATAACAGTTTCGCAGATCAGTAGTACCTCAGAACAGCCACTTTGATATTTTTATGGTCCTCACTATGTGTTGTATCTAATATATTAGGATGGACCCACATTCTACATTACATAATATTTTTGCTATAAAAATCCAGAAAAGATCCTTGTAGTTTTGTTTTTAAGCTACAGACTACTATTAAAGCACTGTAACTAATGACGGGCCTAGATTCTTCTGCAGTCATTGGGCACACTTGGGAATACTAGAAACAACGAAATAAATCCAGCCCGCAAGCTTTTATTCAAATGTAGAAGAATCTGTTTCTGAATTTTATGAATACTGATTTGACAATTATTGAAATTGACACAGTGTTGTGCTTTGAACACTTATTTAAACTTTAATCTTGGCTTTCCTATTTTCTTTTTAAATTTGAGAGCCCATTACATCACTTACCAGTACTCAAACATTGTGACAGACCATGGAAAGCTCACAGGCTCCCACCACTGATGACCACAGCACCTGCCACAGATCTTTGCACGAAGACATATTTAATATTTCCGGAGAGTGTGTTATGTTCTGAACCACTGAGATACACATGTGCTACATTTGCTAATGAGGTGAAGTAAGACATTAACCATTCATTGCGTGGGGGCTTACTCACAATTCAACTCATACTTGATTTTTTTTTTTTTTCGAGACAGAGTCTTCGTCTATAGTCCAGGCTGATCCTGAACTCATGATATAGTGCATGCTGGCCTCAAACTCACAACAATCCTCCCACATCAGCCTCCCAAGTGTTGGGATTACAGGTACGTGATACTACACTCCGCTTGTGTGGTACAGGGGAATAGAACTCAGGGCCTTGGGCTACACCCGCAGCTCCAAATAATACTTGATACTGATATCAAGCTGTGGTTTATTCCTTTGAGAACTAAAAAAATCTGCCGTTCTTTTTAAGGTTTTTAAAATTCTTTTTGTTATTAATAACTGAACAGAGAAAATATCAAATGTCCAGGGGGTTGGGCACTGAATAGCCAAATTAAGAAAATAATATGACTCTCTATTGTTTGTTAAGTCATCCTTAAAGATACTTGACTAGTGACTGATGAGCTAAGATTGAGTCTGGAAAGCACGATGCTGCTGGTAGCCCAGCAAGTTGAGTCCTCAGGGGGTATGTGCACAGCTAGAAGATTATTCTTTTTTACTCAGTCCCAGAGATGTAGTTCTGAGTGGAGGTGCCTATTTCACTTAGAGAAATTGGAAACATGTACGATTTAAGACCAAAGTAAAACAGATAGTTCAGCATTTAAATCCCTGACTTTCAACTCAGCTGTTGGGTAGTTAAGGTCAATACTTTTTTCTCTAAAATGAACTTTGTTTTCTAAAGATAAATGGAACATACTATTCTGCAAGTAGTGCATGTTCCTTAGCAGTGGCCCAAATAACCCAATTTTTTTTCTTTGTTATTGTTCTAAAAAATAGAACCTATATAGAAATAATACGGCTACACAGTTCAGAGGAGTTTCTTCCCTTCTGTAAGTGGGCAGGGTCCCTTCACGGGCAAACTATGCAGTCAAATTTGGACACGTGAGCAACTCTCCTTACTCAATGGGAGTCACATGCCACTGAAGGCAAAAGCTGGCTGCAGGGCCACTGTGTGCTCAGTTGGAGGATGGTGAGTCACTGTTTTATGCTAGGATCTGCAACAGCCCAGAAAGGTCACCGCCACGTTCACCTTTCCTAAGGACTTCAACCCATCAACAGCCTGCCTCCAACTCTTTATGCCTTGTTTCTGAGAACACTGGTCTTCAGCTATGGGCCAACACAACTGGAAACAAAGAAAATAGCTGTTTGAGGGTCTAATTTGCTCTGAGGAATGGCCTAGTAGTCCTAACAAGATGTGAAGTTATTGGAGGAACTTAATGTTGTTAATCTTTGATTCCAGCAAGGAGAGAGATCTATGTAAAACTGTTCTGAGAGAGGCAGATTGTCTCTCTAAAACTACTTAAAAGAATGACTAGTCAAGACGAGTGTGAAGAAAGAACGTAGCAGGTCCACGACACATGCATGTGTGGGCTGTGCCCTGGGAAACTCCAAGTGCTACCACTGGCACAAAACATGCGAATGGGTTTTTGGAATTGTACAAAGCAGTGGGCTGTCTGTCTGCTTCTCTGATGGTGAGACAATGCATCTCCACTTTCTATATCTACATAGTTCCCAAAGGCTCGTGTTGAAGGAGTGAGGACAGTGGTTAGGGATGCTTCCCAAAGTCTAGATCCACACTGGCCTTTTAGCTCGCCATTTTGCTAATACAATGTCCTCCTCGGTTATGAGATGGGTGAAATCAAGGTGATTGGATAATTAGATAATGTGGGTAACATACTTGAAGGAACAGTATACAAGTGAAGGACTCAATAAATGAATAAACAATCTAATAAAATAGACTTATTATTAAGACAGTGTCTCCTTTTTGTACAATCATTAAGATTCTGAAATGAATAAAAATGATCATGGTTGTATTACTGTGACTCTGCCAGAGAAAAATTATGGCTCCAGAGGAAATACTTTCTATATAGCATTGAAAGTAAGAGCTAGAACGAGTCAAAATGAATGTCTTTAGAGGACAGGAAAAATGGAATATAGTAATTGTCAGTAAAAGAGTTTGTGGAGTTGTGGCTGCTGGAATTTTCACATGTGGTGATCATTGAAGGCTTGTGAGAGTCCAAGAATTTCAGATACTCATAGAAAATGATAGGTAGTTTCAAAATAAATGTTGAGCAAAGGTTACACAATTACAATATCCCTTGTCTGTGTGTGTGTGTTTTTTTTTCTTTCACGTAGTACTTAAAGTATGACGAGGTTACAGAACAATTTGTGGATTTTTATTGGGATGACCAGATATTCATGAAAACCTGCTCTTTAAGAAAGGTAACCAAGTTTTATAAACTTTGAAATAAGCTTTCGTTTTACTCTAATAAAGGATTACAAGTGTGTTCAGTTTTTCCACCCTGGATTAGAGACCCAGGAAAGCATGGTGGAAACCTGCTGTGGACAGAAGTTGCACTGTGCAGTGGTTGAGAGTTTCATATCTTTCCCAGGCAAGCTGTGAGGTCAGAGGTTTGACCCTTTCTGTGGTCTTGCTAGGCTTGTCCTCTAATATGCTTGTCATCATCCAGCCCCTGGAGTTTGCTCCTAGGGCAATCACCCCAGGCACCTGATGTGTCTATGGCCTTTGCTGACCACTTGGTGACACTAGATGGGGATGAGGCAAGAACTTCTGACCTCAGACTTGACGACTGGTTATAAGACTTGGAACATCTGAGAAATGCATCACTGACAAATTGTCTTTGGGTCCTGATTCTTCTGTCTTCCTATCAAGAATTTTGCGATCATCCTGTCAATACTGGGTCTTCAAGAATCTGTTAAGGTGGTGGCTCCGAGGAGAAGGTCCCATCCCCTCTCAGCTTCCTAGCCTTCCCCCACCTTGGGCACTCAATCTCAGAGGGGAAGCTGGTGTTGTGGAGGAGGAGAGAAGACTGAGTACAGGAGCAAAAATAAACCAAGGCAACTTGAGGGTAAAAGTGGGCAGCAACCAGTGTCTGTCCTCAATGTCAGTATAATATAGACTGATGGGACCAGGAGAATCAAATTAAAACCACAGAACTTTGAAGAAGCAGCTGCTACTTAGCTTACCGGTTTTGCCTCATCGGAATGAGAGTTCAATAGGGTCAACTTTTTCCATTTATAAAAAGAAACAACCTTTCCATTTCCAACAGTGGTACTAATTCAAAATGGTACAAAATACTGCCTGCAATACCGTGAAGCCCAAATAGAGTGGGGTCAGGTGATAGCTGTGTTACCAGATTTCCTCTTACTACTGCCTGGGACATGCTAATAGCCTATTGTATTAATCCTGAAGAAACTAACTTATGTGGAGTGGCTAAACTACCAGCGAAAGAATGTGTATTTAATATTTTATAATTAATAGAAAATGACAATAACATAATAACAGTCTGATTAATTTCTAGTGGTCATTTTTTCAGGTTTTCAGGAAGATCATTAGTGAACTGAAGAATAAACTGTAACAAGTGGCAAATTCCCACTCCATCCATGCATAAAATGAATCCCAAGTAGACTTACTTTTTAAAATAAATCCTGCACTCTTACCCTTTAATCATTAGCTAAAATCTAACTGACTAATTGAGTTAGGTCAACCACAGAAGACAGAGGGAAATTAACATTTACTTAACACTATCTATTAGGTGTTTTTCTCTATAAATGTCCTTACAAGGTAGTTGTGATTTTTCTGTATTTCTTGCTCTAAGTTGATATTTGGAGAGATAATGCTTAACTCCATTATGTAATGTGTATGTTGATATTATCAAGTATTAACTCAAGAACTCTTCAGTTAACTGTCAAAAATTCTCTTTCTCTCTCTCACACACACTCCTCTCTTATTTCTCTCTCTCTCTCTCTCTTAAAAAATCAAGGTTAAACTCACTCGATTAGGTAAAAATCTGCCATTTGATCATTCAAAGAAAAGCATTATGTGTTATTAAATAAGAGATTTTCTCCCTTTTGTGATTCATCCTGTGCCCTCTTGGGCACCACACACAATCCTTGCATTAACTGGGACCTTACACTTCCTTGTACCCATTATAAAAACCAACTGAGGGCGCAGCATACTTCACCCTTGAGATTTAACCCTTGAGATGTTTAAAATGGAGAGGTGCGAGACTGAGGAGGGTAGAGCGGAGGGAATCAAGAGACTGAAGAAAGATTAGGAGTTAGTAAAATCTCTTGATTCTGAAGACATTCAAAGGTAGAGAGTAGAAAGTGAAACTAGTTCATGCCTTTGTGATACCTTCAGAGTTAAATCTTATGTGGAAATCATCCATTTGGGAATGAGTATGGCTTCTGGCTAGGCTCCCATATGCTAAAAAATGTCTGTCCATTCATACCAAATATAATTATGGTATCAACTTAATCCACCATCATACAGATCCCAAATGAATGACTCTGACTCAAAATTATCTATTTAGAACATTATTACATAAGTATGAAAATGATCTATCAATAAAGGTTAATGGTTATTGTGGTGAATAAAAATAAAACAAAAGTAGTTCTGGTTTTAAGGAGTTTATAATAAAAAGAGAATGTGGTGGTAAGAGACATATGTCCATAAAAACACCACAGTATCATGTTGTGTTTACTTTATAGGCCTTGTGTGGTTTGGAAATGGAGTGACCCCCGAAGACTCACGTGCTTCGGAATACTGTGTGCTGTTGAGGGGCTGGGGCATGGCTGGAAGCAGCAGATGCTTGGGGCTTGACCTAGAGGGGTGTGAGTTTGTTCCACCCTTCCTCCATGGCTTGATTGCACTGCCATGCTGTGAGCAGCTCTGCCTCTGGCTCGGGCCACGCTGTGTGTGTTCATCACCGCTGGCCACCCAAGTATGGATCGTGACCTTTTGAAACTATGACCTAAAGTCAAGCTTTCCTCCTTTAAGTTGTGGATATCAGGTATTGGGTCACAGCGAAGAAAAAGTAACAGGCCTATATTTGAGAATTTTGGCGTTTTCACCGTAAATGTCAATTAGCAAAATAAGAGCTATACAAGCAAAAATTGCCTAATTCACATCCTCCTGTGTCACGGGTGCCCAGGAATGGTCCTGCTATATAGTAGGCACTTAATCAGTACTGGGCAAGTGGAGGATGAGTGAATCACACAGATCATAATGAGTGTTATGATGGAGTAGCAGAGAAGGAAAAGTCCTGGTGGACAAAACATTTCAGAGAATGATTTAAGGCAAGGTGGTCCTAGATGTAGCTAGACCTTGAAACATGGCGGACGGAACCAAGCAGTGCTCTTCTGGTGAAGGGCGGAGACAAAAGAACAGACAAGAGGAAGGTTGGGGTGATGTAGAGTGTTATTTCTGTTACTCTTGATGAATACATCTGGGAGAATGTCAATAACTCAGTAATCCCTTTAGGCTGGTGGGAGGGGCAATGTTGGCACAGAAAGTTATTGGAGCCTTGGGTAGAAGGCTCCAGAGCAAAACCACAACATTGGCCGTCTTGGCCAAAGCACGGGTGGGATGGTTAACATTTCCTCCTACCTTGAGAGTTCAGGCTTTTTCTTTGACTTAAAAATTTGACTTCTCCTGAACGGAACTCTGTTTTATTCTTCTCAAATCAAGAGCCAATTCAATTAAACTCAAAGTCTATCTTTACATTTATTGAAACAATATTTCAATTGATGGGGAAAAGTTTGCATTTCAACTTACCACTATAAGTGGAACTGAGAGTAATGTTTATGAAATATTTTCTACATATTTTAAGATATTAATCATTTTTATGGGAGGCTTATGATAAGATATATTATTTATATTCTAGGTTTTGTTTTTTAAAATTTAATAAACATCACAACTTTACATGTTTAATGAATAGAGTATGGCATTTCAATACATGTATTTAATGTGTATTAGTCAGGTCTGAGTAAGTGGGATGTCCACCACTTAAACATTTATCATTTCTTTGTGTTGAGCATGTATAAAATTCTTTCCATTAGGCATTCTTAAATGTACTATCAAAAGTTATCAACCACAGTTATTCTATTTTGTTACTGAACAGTAGAAATTAATCTTCCTTTCCAATTATGTCTGTGTACCTGTTAATTATCTTTGCTCCCTCCATCTTTCTGCACTAACCAGACCGTAGTAGCAACTATTCTACTCAATATCTTAGTGACAACAGCTGCACTCCCACATATAAATGACAGCATGCAGTACATGTCTTGCCGTGCCTGACTTATTTCACTTAACACAGAGTTGTCTAAACCATCCATGATGTCACAAATCACAGGCCTTTAGTCCTTGTTGCTTCCACTGTGCCCAACAGACCACATTTTACTTAGCCATTCATCTGTGGATGGACATCTACATTAATTCCATATCTTGGATGTTCTGATAGGCACTGCAATAAATTAGTCATACAGGAATCTCTTTGATATAATTATTTTCTTTAGATATTAACTCAATAGTGCTATAGCTAGACCATGTGGTTCTTTGAGGAATCTCCATAATGTTTTCCATAATTACTATTACTATTTTGCATCTCTAAAAAGAGTACATGAGACTTCTCTTTCTACATATTACAATTAGTATTTTTGATAACAGCCATTTTAAGTGGAGTAAGATGATAGTTCACAGTGCTTTTAATAAAGTATCTTTAAGCCACATTGTAACTAACCAGGTTACAGAAAAACATTTTTATATCTTACCCTATGAAAGCTCCTATTTTGAATGATAGTCTATAGAGAAATGCAAGTTAATATGTGAATGTATGCCTGCTTTTGTGACAAATTAATTTATATGTCTTTTGTTCATCTTTGATGCAATACATTCAGATACCTAAGTACCAATACAGAATCAGTAATAGGTTGTTTACATTTTTCACACACTCACAAAGAAAGACCTTGACTAAAAACACTTGCATATACATGCAAAGAGAATGAACTCAGTGTTCATGACCCTCACAGGGGAAAGTGTTGGCGCCCATATCCTCTGAGTAGTCACCTTTCAAAATTGGCACTGTGAAAACTTGCTGCTCCTAGCCTGAGGGTTTCTAATAGTTGGAAGTCTTTACCTAAGGGCTATTTTCTGGCCATAATTGTATGCTTGCTCTATGCACAAACAAATGAGATATAGTGAATTACTACTCATTCTCAGGAATGTGGTAAATGGAAGACTTGTTAGAAGAGCACCCTAGCTTCCCCATCTCACAGTTGGGATGACTCTAAGATGTGTACAACAGCCCCAGATTGGTGCCAGTCTCCCGCTGGAGTACCTGGCTCCATGGTGAATAGTTTATGTAGGTCTTTCTGTGTATTATATCACTTCACCACAAATTTATTTATGTTTTTTGAACTTTCTAAATAAATGACTCGTGTTTCTTGTCTCAGAGTGAAATTAGGAGAATAGGGTGACAAAAAAAGACATTTTGGAATGATTTTCTTTTTTATTGTTAAGTAGTAATGAAAGGAAAAAGTTTAAGCAGTGAGAGAAAGGATAGAGAGAAAGAGAGAAGAAAGAGAGTAAGAGAGAGCAAAATGGCTAAAGTATTACCAAACCTAGGCTGAAGTTGTAGCTCAGGGATAGAAAGTGTGCTTAGTAGGCATGAGACCTTGGGTTCAATCCCCCAACACAAACAAACCTCATCCCAAAAAACAAAAATGTATCACAGACACCATTACTTAAGTATCTGATCAGAGGCATAAAGGTAACGGCCCACATTCCCTAATCATGTACAGACTGTGTGTCATTTCAGAGGCCTGGAATTTTGCAATCTCAAGTGATTTGGATTCAGAATCAGGATAACCATAATCTTCATGACATTCTTAGTATAATATTTTTCTTTCAGGTTTTTGATCACTAAAAAAAAGTCCTTTTAAGAGGTATTACCTGGGTTCCTTGACTCTTGGAGCATGGAATGTATTTATGTTATAGTGATAGTAAAAAGTTCATGATCATATTCTATAGCAGGTGAGGTGGGTGATTACTTTGAGGTTGAAAAAAAAGAAAGATATGCATGAAGGATTAGACCCATTAGTAGTTAGGCAACACAAAACTCAAAGTTAATTCCCACTTTGCTGTTGGTTTATATATAAATTATCCTCAGGTGGGCAGAAGTAAGAAAATCGCTTGGACTTATGTGGAGAAAATGGCTGTATCTAGGTGATGACTTCACTGTAGACACACCCAGCTCTGCATAATAAACTCTAGAATGTGGTTGGTATCAGTTCCAGTTATGAATGAAAGAAATAATCTTCACCAAGCATAAGTGATGATGGCTGTGAACTTGGCATGTTGCTTGTCTGAAGGACACAGATGCCGTCATAAAAAGAAGACACCTGCCTCCTCCGGCCCTGTGAAAACACCCTTCGTCTCGCACATGGGCAGGGCGGAGAAACCTGAAAGCCTGTTGCGAGACACTTAGCTCTCAAACTCATGCCAGCTTCAAGTGCTGCCTTCCTGTCTCAGTGGAGTATTTTCAAGTCTACTCTTAGGGCAAGACTGTGGTCACTCAAATGCCATTGCTCATGGCCACAGTACAAAGGCAGGCACCACCTCTCTCAGCTGTCAGTGCACGCTGATAATTTGAGACCTAGCAGCTGGTGACATTCCCTCTTCACATACCCACTGCCTCCAGCAGGCCACGCACATCTGAGCTGAAGATGACGTGCCTGGCACTTGCTTATATGTTGAGAGAACCCCTGGCTTGGGGGTGTCATCGGCAAGGGAGGACCCTGGCATGAGAAGAAGCTCTGCAGTCACACCAAACCCTGAGGGGAGGCGAAGGGGGCCCACTGACAGGGGTTATCTGTCTTCTCCAGGCGGTGTGGGGAAGGCCAGTTAATTTTTACAAGCCCTTATCAAAATCAATTAACACCTCGTTATACTTATATAGCAGAAACCAGGCAGGGGACTGGCAGTCTTTCTTAACAGGCTTTTTTTTTTTTTTTTAGGAGACATCTTTTAGGCCCATTCTGCTTTACATCTCTGTAAATCAAGACATCTCAAATGACAGGATTGATCATGTAATAGACAGTCACATCCCCTTCAGGCACATGGAGTCAAGTTATGTCTGGCTGAATCTGCTTCTTATATTCACAGACAATTTAAACAACCTCTTTCCCTTGCATAAGGACTTGGTTGTCCAAACACGGACAGGGGATGAGTAGGAAGAGTCCTCAAGGACAATGGGGATGAGGTAAAACAGGGGGCAGGAGAGATGCTGCTCACAGGAAATGAAAAGCTCTAAAGCCCAAAGCATTTCCCTTAATTCCCTCCCCTCGTTTCCCCCAGATAGCTCCCTTGGGGCTATGCTGCTGAACATTCTCAGAGCTGGGAGCAGACTGGCTTAGTATAAAGTATTCACTCTACCTTCAGATACTTTCTTCAGGCCCTCTGTTAGGACAGTTGACTCAACAATTCCTCAAACCAGAGCACATATGGGCCTGTGTTCTTTGATCTTAAACACTTGCAAAGCAGGAAGAAGAAAGAATGTGGGGAATTTTGTTTGTTACCCATCTCACTTCCTTCTTTAAAGACAATTATTCTTTGACGTAAAAATACGTCTGTAGGAATTGACTTTTGATGAATGACAAAGGGCTGACTTCTAATTAACTGACAGCACATAACTCCAGAAGGAATTTATAATAGCACTTATGAGACAAACTGTAAGACTCTTCCTACTATAAATATAATGTGGGGCTTATAAATTTAAAAAGTTGTTTTTAAAAAGAGGCATTTTATTGACAGATCTAGTCAAGTTGTTTCAAGTGGGTCATTCCTGTCATACGGGCGAAACTTGATACTAAAAATAATCCCAAGAGCCACAGCATTTAGCCACTACTTACTATGTTTACGGTTCACTTTTTACGGATGTAAAAAGCAAGGTACAGAGAAATTTAACAGCTTGCTTAAGTCACATTGGTAAAGACAGGTGCCTATTATTGGGAAGAAAATGAGATTCCAACTTTTTGACATGCACTGATTATTTGACTAAAATGACAAAGTTTTACACATTCCCCTTGATATTTTGAAAAAGAAAGATATATGTTCCCAGTGGGGTAGGTACTTATAGGTTGCGACACTCCTTAACTCTGTAACTATAGAGTTATGCCGAAATTGCTTCAAGCACGCCAAGGAGCCGTTTGAAAAGGCAAAAAAAGAGAGAAAGGTTTGAAAGACGGGGATAGCTCCTCTTGAAGCCATCGAAGTTGGGCACGACTCTTTTGGATGTGAAAAACGTCTAAGAAATATGTAGGGCTAGATGAATAGCTCAGCTGTTAAAGCACTTCCCTAGCAAGTACTAAGCCACATAATTTCAATTCCCCAGCACTACAAAACCTGGGCGTGGTGGCATATACCTGTAATCCTAGCACTTGGAAGACTGAGACAGGATGATTTTACTGTGAGTTGGAGGCCAGTTTGGGCTACATAGTGAGCTCAGAAGCAATCTGGACTACAGAGTGAAAGCCTGTCTCAAAAAAAGGAAATATGCAAAATGATAAATATAATCATGTTGGGGTGATCAAATGAAAGGCCATATTTTATTTTCAATAATTTGTGAGTGTAGTTTTTGTAATTAGTAACAGTATGTTAAGAAATAAATTACCTAGGTCCAGATAAGACAGCTGCTCAGAGTGTAATGCTTTGGTTCAACCTGTGTGTAGATGAATTTTTCTGGTAGTTTATTTCATTACCAAGCACTTGAGAAATTTGCCTTATTTATTTTTTTTTTTTAAGAAAAAGGAAGACCATAACCTTTATCCCCATTTTGGGTAATGATTAATTAAGAAAACATACATGGGAAAAAGAACAGATTATCAAACATGGAGGATATTTATTTAAAAGAAAAATGTCAAGTCCTTGCTTTCAAGGTACTCATAAACTAAGAATGGACAAGTGAAACCCACCCTTGAGCTACGATGCAACACTGTAAGACTGAGTGCTAATCTCGAATATGAGTGTGTGTATCTACACACTTAGATGTATATGTACATAAATTTTTTTCTCAAAAGCCTTCCTTTTTTCTCATTTTAAAGAATATCATTTTGTCAAGAGAAAAGTAAGAAAATGATTTGAGTTTGACTCAAAACTCTGAATTCTGAATTTTAATTTGGCCCATAAGTCAGAAAAAACCATCTAACTTCTTGGCACAATATGTTTAAAGTAAATGGATTCCATCATGCATGTAAAACAATCTCCTGACCTTTCATGGTCATTTTACCAACTGAAAAAAGTTTAACACACTCAGTTGTGGCAAGAAAACAGACATTTGCTCACAGTGTGTAGACTCTGGTTCAGCTGACGGTAATTTTCCATTGATGGTGAGAAAATCATGGGAATTAATAGCCGTGGTTGGCTTTAGACTGGTCTTGTAAAAACTACAGCCATAACTCTGTCTCTTCTTTTGTTTGAGAAAAATACAAACTAAGTCTTATAAGTAGATGTTACTACTATCTTTGAGGTGACCTATAATTACTTTATCAGATAGAATTTTATCTCTGTGATTCGTCAACTATATATTTTAGGCATCTGTAACACTTAGAAAAGCATAGTTAAAACTTTTCTGGGACAAATAATTAAGTACTCTGTTCCAAAATTATTTCTCCAGATGCTGCAGTAAGAATTTTTAAATGATTTTAAATTTTCCATAGAAGGAAAGCCTTCAGGAATCCGTTTTTCCTAACACAGGTGGGAGACTACCTTCTAGAGCTTAAGCCAGTTCTGCAAGAAAGAGTAGAAGCAGCAAAACGTAAGATAAAATAGAACTCTCGACACTAGTTTTAAATCAATGAGGCAAAACTACTGCCTGAAGCCAGGGATCAGCCACGCACTCTGCACCCAATGGTACAGGGACAGTCTGTTCATATCCCTAGTCACACCCTTCTGAGTCTCTGCCCAATCTTGTGATCTCCTATTCTAGGGTTTCTGAACAGCCAGGTTTCCAACATAGAAGTGAATGTCTGTGTGTGTGTGTGTGTGTGTGCATGAGTATACACATGCATGTATGTATATGTAGGTAAACTCAATTATTAGGGAGGAGGTGCTGATGAGGTGAGAGAAATGCTAACCAAACAACCTAAATTAATTAATGCATGTACTACCCTTGGAATAGTACTCGACATTTGGTTCAGAAACATAACATCCACAAAGAACATTAGCAGTCTGCTAACATCTAAAACATTATAACATTATTCTTATTTCCAGATTGTATGGATACCATCCTATAAATAAGTATACGCTAAGATTTCTGAGAAACCTGTAACCCTATATGCAAGAGGCAAACAGAGAGAAATACTTTAACCAAAACAATTTTTGGAAGGGTTTTTCTGTTTTTGTTTTTGGTTGTCCTGGGATAAAACTCAAAGCCTTCTGTATGCATATCAAGAGCTTACTAAATTCTAACTTGGAAATATATACTTGAAGGGCTGCAGGAATGACACTGCAGTTAAAACACTTGCCTTGCAAGCACAAGGCCCTGAGTTCAATTCCTCAGCACCACATAAAGCTGGGCATGGTAGAGCATGACTGTAATCCCAGCACTTAGGAAGCTGAGGCAAGTGAATTGTCCTGAGTCCAAGGTCAATCTGGGCTACACCAACGAACTCAGGACCAGCCTAGGCTGTAGAATGAGACCCTATCTTAAAAAAAGAAAAGGGGGGGGGGAGGCAGAGAGAAAGAGACAGAGAGACAGAGAGAGAGAGAGAGAGAGAGAGAGAGAGAGAGAGAGAGCACCCTACCTGTGATTACATGATTATGCTTTTTGTTTGTTTGTTTGTTTGTTTGTTTGTTTGGAGACCGGGCCTCACTCTTCAGCCCAGGCTGATCCTGAACTCATTATGTAACTCAGGATGGCATTGAACTCATGGCAATCCTCCTGCCTCAGCTTCCTAAGTGGTGGGATTATAGGCATGAATCATCATGCCTGGCGTATGTGGTGCTGGGGAATCTAATTCAGGGCTTCATATTTACTAGGCAATTGCTCTAACCGCTGTGCTATTCCTCCAACCTTGATTATACTTACCTGATACAATTCATTATGTATATTTTATCTATCGATACCTATAAAAATGAAGTATGATATTAACATCAGTAATACTTCTTCAAAATAAAATTGCTGTATCAACATAGCCCACTGAAATAGGACAAACTTGACTTGTACGGGTAAAAAGTGGTTTAAAATTAGAACAAGAGAGTATAGTTTACTTGTAATGTCTGGGGTTTAGAAGCAGTAAAACTGGAGCATACACACTCCCTTCTGTTCTCTGATTTCACGCCTCCTTCCCTTCCTCCTTCTCATTTCCCTCCTATTCTTCCTTCTTTATTTCCTTCCTTTCATTTTATTATTTATCAATCAGCCCACCAACCAACGAAGTAACAATTGTTGTTAATGCTTTTTTTTGTTAAAACAAGCCAATTATTTTTCCAGTTGATAAATTTGTTTGCAGTAAATCAAATAATTTAAAGGTACTTTCCTCCCTCCCCACCTCCCTCTCCAACGTTAGGAAAGTTAGTCCTAAGGAAGAGGCTAGAGCTTTTTCCCAAATTGCCCGAGGAAGGCTGCGAAGGAGCCTCAGGCCTGAATGGTGTTAAGAACCCCCCTTTTCCACTTGTTCCTCCTACCCAAGGCTCCTAGCGACTGCTAACAGCACAACGCATAAAATCAAGCAAAAAAGTACTGAATGAAGTCTGGAATACTTCAAGAAACAGTAATTGAACTCTCCTAGTATGCACTTTATGACCACATTACGAGTGTCAAATTAAAAGATGATCATATCAAATAGGGTTCACATATACCTATATATACACAGGCTTTATAGGATTTATTCAAGCACCATGAGGATGTTTGGGCTTGAGAATTTATGGATAGATTAAAAACAATCTTCATGTATTTGATTCAGGAATTTTTAAAAATACTGCTAAAAGTGTCTTGTTTATGTGGCAATTAGCTTAAAAGTTAGAGAGAACACAGCTATGCAATGGTCAAAATCTATCAGTTCTATGGGCCACCTGCCTTACAGAGCTAAAAGATATACTATTATTGGCATAATAATCAACATATTGACTTGGTTCAGCTGTCATATTTGTGTTTGATTTTGGGAGAAAAAAATTCTTATCCCCCTCTTAGTAATGATGGTTGCAAGAACAACAACAGCCTTCAACTAAGCCAAGGGGAATGGACAAATATTGCTTCCTGAGACTAAGGGCAATTAGCTTCACCATGAGATACTCCTGAAATAGCTGGCTCTACTTTGACCAATAGAGCCAACGACCAGCTTACGGATCCGTATCATCCTTTTGGGAAAAATATAACATAAGTATAGAATAAGAAAGGAGGTTATTCTAATGAGATTGCTCTCCTGAGTTTGTAACTAAGCCCACTGTGCACTTCAGCTGAAAACTCTGGTGTCCTCAGAATTTTATGACTTCTGGGCTAAATCCAGTGGTATTTATCCCAATATCATACATGATTATCATTTAGGCAAGATTTGCTGTCCTTCCTGCTCTCATCCCATCTCTCAATGATATTCGGCATGGTCATATGTTTTGACCAGTGTAATATGGGGACAAATGACACTGCTTGCTCTAGTTGCCCAAGCAAGAAATATGAATGCTTACTGATCTCTATGTCTCTCACCTAACATTAATGAAGTCCTGGTCAGCTGAAATTGACAAATATTAACCAAAGGTATCCATATCTCTCTAGCACCATGGACACTATATCTTAAATCCTTCCATCATTTTTTTCTGGATTATTGTCTTTGCATTTCACATGTCCTACTTAATTCTTATCTTGGCTGTGTGTAATAAAATTTCCCATTGCAGCCAAATATATATATATATATATATATATGTTGAAGTGCATGTCTATTTATGTCATTAGATGTTTAAAAACCTTTCATCACATTTTTCCATATGAGTCGTGAGAACCTGCGGGGGTCTACGGTCTACTTCTTACATCTTATTCCTGACAGAACTTCACTTCCCTGACAATTATATCCCACACTTAGGCAAACTAAAGTTTGCGCATCCCCTCCAATCCAGCATGGTCCCTCTCATTCCCAAGCATGATACTCTGTCTGCTTGATCTTCTCTCCTAACCCTCGCCTATCTCTTCTTGCTCCTCATGTCTCGGGTCAGATATCATTTTCCACAGAAGTTGGCTTTGATCTTCTGTTTTCCCCTTTTGCTCCAGCAAGTCAACCCAGACGACCTTCTTGGATGTTCTGACAAATCCTGCATCTGCATGATTCTGTGAAGCACTCACTCTACTGGGACCTCTGACTCACTTGTAGTTGGCTCTATGGTGGCCTAACTCTTCCTTTTGGGCTAGACCTTCAGTGTAACTCAAGTGGCCACATGGCCCTGAAGCCGTATACTTAAGAGGCAGTGAGCCTCAGCCCCAGCTCTACCTGAGAAACTCGCTAGTCTCAGTTTATTGTACAGCAGCCATTTCTGTGGTAGTGACTGGTTAAAATATTGGCGTGTGATACAGTTGTGGCCAGAGGGACATTGAAAAGAAATTATTTATGTGGAGTCTCTCTCTAGGGAAGATTTTTCATTATCCTAAAAGACAACTCAAGGAAAGGAAGATTTTTCTTTTTTGGCTGGTCCTAGTTACCTGCATATGATAACTAGGACAATGGCAGGTATCTTGAGATGACAGGGATTAGAACCAGAAAAAACTAGCCAACTGGATTACAGCAAAAGAGAAAGATAGAAAGTGGCCAAGCTTTTGATAATGTTTCTGGGTTACTGAGTGACAGATTTTCCCACATTTGGACTATTTATGTGTTGGGTCTTCTTGGTTATAGTTTCTGCTTTTTATAGTTTCCAGCATTCTCATGTGTCTATTCTCCTAATTGTGATGATAGTAATAACAACGTGAAGACAGAACTAAAATGATAAAAAGTTGAAAGAAAACAACTTAGAAGATCGCACTGCCTCATGATAATCACTAAGAAAAACTTGTGGAGCCATTTAATAAATTCGAATCAGCTTTGAGGAAAGGCAATGATAGTCCTCTAATCTTAGCTCTGAGCCAAAGAATAAAATGAAATTGTAAAAGCCCTTTGAGAAGCGAGGGGTAAGAGTTTCTCAGGTATTGCACTGTATCGCAGTCAGAGACTTCCAAAATGTGACTTAAATCACTTTCCTTTCTGCTCCATCCTAGCCTTTCTTTTCCCATCTCAACTCTGTGATTGCTTTGAAAGCTGAGGAACTTAAAGAGAAAAAAAAATCCAGCAACATGTTTACCTAATCTTTGAACAAAGATTCAAGAAAAGGTCAAGGTGATAGCTGAACCTAAAATGACATGAATTTTGAGGGGATTTAACATTGGACAACTCAGTAGTTTCTTTTTTTTCAAGTTCAATGTAATTATTCTGTGTCAAAAATACATGCTAATAAAAACAACAATTTGGGGAAAAAATAAAAGACAAAAATTTAAAAATTAAAACACACATTTAAAATACATATGGAATGTGTAAATATGGAAATTTAAAAGTAAGAGAACTTCTGGTTAGAGACAGGATTCAAACAGTAGTGAACAACAGAAACTCCCCTCCTACCTTTATTTTAGTGCATTTATTAGTGATACTAAGTGCCCAGTAAGCTAGACCTGACCAGCTGTCTATCAAACAATAGCATCCTTCTGTAGGTCAATAGAATCAACTCTTCGGTTTCATAAGCAATTCTGTACTTGCAGATTGTTAGGCTATTACTTGTGAAGCAAGGTAATTTACGTGAGGCAGACATTATTGTTTCCCTCAAGTTTAGGAAGAAACTGCATCTAAAACAATCCGATCCTATAATTTTAACAGTTTGCATGCTCATTAAAAGGTCTATTTCAGTGTGTGTGTGTGTGTGTGTGTGTGTGTGTGTGTGTGTGTGTGTGTGTGTGTGTGAGCTTAGGTTAAGTTTTGCTTCCATATAAAATAAAACATTAATCATAAGCAATAATAAAAAATACTAAAGCCTTCAAAGCACAGTCATTTCCCTATAGTGCTAAGTTGTTGTCTAAGAAGGTAGCTCACAGACAAATGTAGCTAGTAAATAAATAATAGCCCAAACTGAGATAAATCACAACTACAATCTCCAATTTAGGGCTTCAATTTTCATGTTGATTATGGAAGTACTAATAGAAATGACAGAGCTAAAAACATTCCTAGAATTTATTGCACTTATTTTATAACTTTTAAATAGTATAACCTACTAGAGAATCTAAAGTTGCTTCTGCGGCATCATTGTTACAGTGGGCAGCACTGTGCTAGTGTGTCCTCCAGCTCCCCTCCCATGATGCTGTTCACTGCAGAGGTAGATGTAGGCATAATCTTGGAAGCAAATGTTGTGATGGAAACAGCACAGCCCTTCTAAATAGATGTGTGTCCTTAGGAGGACCACATAACTTTCCTGGCTATTTCTGAATTTTAAAAATAAAAGGATTGCTTACGATGATTTCTGAATTCCTTTCCAATTCTCCTATACTTAACAGCTTTTGAATTTTCCTAATTTCAAAGTCGGGGAATACAATTCAGTGACATCTCATTTTAGTTTCCTGGAGCATCTATTAGGTGCATCTATTAGGTGCCCGGTCCTCTGATGAGGTAATTTTTACATCTACATATTCCCCACTGCAAATATCATTATTTTTTTATTCTTGGCAAATTTTTAAGAAAATACTCATGAAATGAATAGGAGCATTAACATTCCTTTGTGCCTTAAATATGAATTCAGAATGGAAAATTCACCTATACACATGTTCATTCATGGGGCATATATACATACAGGCACACTAAACTGGCTATGAATGAAAAACAAGAAAAAAGAAAGAGAGAAAGAAAAAGTAAGTAGTGATATTTTAGCAGAACCTGAAGTGCCCAATATAACTGAACGGTGTCAAAATGCTGCAGTTAGAAATGCTTCGCCCTCTGTGGAAAATGGAAAACGCATTGTGATTCTGAAGTAAAGGACACTCCAATTTTAGTTGCTTTTTGTCCACTCGAGGTTTGCCAGAATCAGTAGTTAGCAACCCCGCCCCAGAAGCTGAGGCAAGAAAGAGGATGATGAACAAATGGGAAAGAGGCACCTTTGAAACGCACCCGCAGAAGGCAAAGGAGCACTTGGGACCACCCTGCGAAAGGCGAGCAGATTAGGCTCGCAAGAAGTGAGAAATAGAAGGAAAGAAAGAAAGAAAGAAAGAAAGAAAGAAAGAAAGAAAGAAAGAAAGAAACTGGAACCTAGCTGTAGGCACTTACTTAATGAAGTCCACTGATAATGTAACACGTTTTCACCCTCTACTTTAGCAAGGACTTCTCAAATTATTCTAAATGTTTCTTCTAAAATGATTTTCAAAAAATTGTCCACTTTCACTTTTCTTAAAGTTCTTTTTAATTTTCTTTCCAAACTGTGCAAGAAAGAAATGAGAACACAGTCTCATACACGGGACAGACAGCTGGACCAAGAACGAGGACATTTTGTAGTCTCATAACTGCTGCAAACTTGTAAAACTGAACAAATAGTTTAATCTTTTCAGTCTGCTGCTTCTCCTGAAAAAATGAAGACAAAGCTTCATGTATCCTAATGGCTGCTAAGGGCAGTAAACACGAAAACGTTAAGGAAGATCTTTTGCAATTTATAAATGTCTGCAAATGAAAAGTATTTTTATGCAATCATCAGAGAAGTCTCTGAGCTAAAAATCTGGTGAAAACTAAGAAGAAACATATAAAAATACTCTAACTTTTATAGAAATAGCCAGTCACCATAGAGTGAATATGTCAAAGCACATGGTGAAGCATCTATTTGTAGACACTTGAGGTCTGTCATTTACTACCTGTATGACTTGGGGCATGAGATTTCACCTCCATGTACTTCCATTTTTACGTCTGTAAAATGTATCTTATGATAGTGAACATTCTTCATATGTTTGTTGTGAGGAATAAAGGACTCAATGTGTACAAATTACTGGACAGGTTCTGGCATATATTTTATATTATGAAAGTGCAGATATCACTGTATGCTTCAGAGACTAACCTCCCAGCTAGCAATTGTTTTACCTTGTCTGAAAAATCACTTGGAGTTTCCATAGACACATCAAATGTTGGAAGTAGCACAAGTGTATGCTGGGAGAACAAAGAAAAGTGATGTTGATATGGAGTTCACAGAAGGAGATCCTATTTGATTGAGTCAGTGGGTATGAACTACACTTTCAGAGGGCTACTTGGATGGCAAAATTTAGTTCACCGATGTGGCATCTGAGAACACCTGTGGCTCTCTTGTTGCCACATTTGCCTCAGGTATTGGAGTGATGACTACAAGTCTATTTGCATTGTGTTTCTAAAAGTCACTTTCACATCCATTACCTCATTAGAAGTTCAGGGCCATTAAAAATGGACAATGAACTTACTTTTATCTCTACAAATCTCCTTGAGGATTCAAGTCAACTGAATGTTTGTACTTGAAAAAATAGGCGAGCTCTTTGCCAAGTATTTTCTGGCAGGTCCTAAGCGTGACTTTCCATCTGGGCCAACTACAGCCCTGGAAGGGAGCAGAGGAGCAGCTCCTCTGCTCAACAAACCTCACCAATCCTTGTTGCGATGGGTATCATGCCTTCCCCAAACCACAACTATCAGTGAGTGGTCACTGGCTGCGTGCTTCCTGAGAAGATGGCCATTTTAGACTACTCCCTAAGGAATCCAAAGGAACTGGGTAGAGAGGAGACTGACTAGCTGGGGAATTCCTCTTGATTTTTCCATAGGTTACGCCCTATTGCACTTTGTTAAAATTCAGACGTGACTTTCCATGAGATTACACCTTCTGGAAAGAAAAGATCTGAGTTGTTTCTTATCTGAGTTGGTCCACTATTACATCAGCATTACTGACTCTAAGCCAAAAATCAGGCACATTTGGCAGGGAAGGGAATTCCATGTAAATGTCTGAAGGGAGTTATTGGCTAGGGAAACTAAAAGCTAAAAGTAAGCTTAAAGCATGGATGTGCTCCTTTGAACGGCTTTGGTTAAATATAATAAGAACATTTACTCCACAAAGAAATTGTTCTCAGAAATTAGATCCTTTGGTGATATTTATCTCTTATGTGTAAATGACTACTGATGTTGTTTAAAATTTTATAACAATGGAATGGACTAACACATGTTAATCATTACTCAGTTAGTATAAAAAAGTCTGAGGTTTATAATTTGAGCTATGATGATCCTTCATGCATCATAATGTGTAATACTGAGCACAGTATGTTGTCCAAAAGGATGATTTTAAAAATTAAATTGAAATTCACCGTCTTGTGTGTTTTTTTACTTTTTTCCCCATCCTTACATAATTTGGATTTAAAAATGGAAGGGTTAAAAAAAAAAAAAAAGAACTGAAGCCAGACTTGCCCTGGCTACTTTTTAACATAATGATCAATATCTAAAACAGTAAATATGTAAAAATATTAAAAATACTTTAGAATACGCAAAAATTTTGGATATTTCTATTAATGCTAGGTTTTTTGTCTATAGACAATATCTTTGAAGACTTAAGGGAAATTGATCATTACTGGCAATAGCAATTTTTGTTTGTTTGTAGGGACCTAATGTTAAATTACAATTGCATAAATTAAAATGGTAACATACAAATTAGTCATGTTATTAAATGAGTCAAAGCCATTTTATAAATAAATAATGTAGTACTTTTATAAAGGTTGTTGCTATTATGTGTACGCCTTCAGGGTAAAAACTTGGAGACCTATTTTTAAAATGTCTACTTCATTAATTAATAAACAATATAAGCAATCCATGCAAACACCTGCATTAAGTTCTGTGCTTGGGGACCAGAGTGACATTTCTGAAACAAAATCTAAAAGTACAGAGCACTTTGCTAATTTAGAATGCCTCCAAAATTTTTTGATTTGTCTGAAGCATAGTGTTTAAGCAAAATCTAGCACATACATGAAATGTACGATTGAAGTCAGTTTTCCCTTGGTGAGGCAAATAGGACCCTTTCACTACTGTGGGATGATTTGGACTCTGTCCCTAACCTCGCCCTCCAACCTGTACTTCCTGGGACTCACAACGCCTCTCTCTACAGAATCTTAACCTGCAAAGGGAACAATCAATGTCTCTGTGCTCCCCTACTCGACCCAAAACTGGCTCTCCTGGAAAGAACTGAATCTCGTATTCATATTTATATGAATTTATACCATCATTTTACCTTCTCCTGGGGTATCTGTTTTTATGCTCTGTGTAAAAAAAAAAAAAAATCCCCCTTCCCAAACTTTAGGTTGTATCTTTTAGTTTGTGTACTTGGTTTTGAGTTTCTGTGACACTGAAATTGCATTTTCAAACTAAAGCTACCAATTTAGGCATATCACTGCAACCACTTAAAGAGATCTGCCTGACTCCACCACTGGCTGTTCAGGCTGCGGTACTTCTCTGTTTATGCTCCCCACTGGCATCCGGGGCCACCTCACCCATGGCTTTGCTTGTGACACATGGCTCTGACTCTTGCTGGGTGGATCTGCCGTGAGGACCATTGCTGTTCAATGGAACACATTCCACACAATACATACAATTTTCTTCCACCGACTCTAGAATCCTTCCAAATAACTCGGGGCCCAATCTTGAGGCATTACACCCCCCAAACCCTCACCCTGACCCTCTGTCTCCTCACCTTATTGCAGTGGCTGCAAATTTCAACTATGTGACACTTATATAATGTTTCCAGAAACTATCTTTTGTCTGCTTTTCTTCTATGAGTTTGGATTTTGATGTCACTACTTTTAAAAATAACAATATTGTTGTTCGTTGGTATTACTTTGTTAGGGCATCCTACCAAAATACCAAAGACAGGAATGTTGAAACAGCAGACTCTTATTTTCTCACAGTTCTTAGCGTGGAAGCCTGAGAGGAAGGTGCTTCCAGGGTTAGTTTTTCTGGAGGCCTCTCTTTTTGAGTTATAGATGGCAATTCTCTTTCTTTGTCTTCCAAGGGCCACACACGCATAAATGTTTGTGTGTTTGTGTGATGTCTTAATTTTATTTTCTCAGGAGATTAAAAGCACTTCTGTCATACTGGATTAGGACACACCCTAATAACTTTAACCACTCCTCAAAAGTTCCATCTCCAAATTTTGTCACTTTCCAGGGCACGGGGATTACAACCTCAACACACACACTTTGGTAGAATGCAATTCAGTCCTAATGCTCCTTTTTTTCCCTACGTGTTTTTAACTCCAATTGCCATTTTTTCCCCAGAAATTTTCTGATAATTGTAGAAATATTGTTCCTTGAACACAGATGCATCCTTAAGTCTCTTTTCTTCAGAACCTAAAGCCCAACTGTTCCTCAATCCATGGCCTTTACAATCCAAATTCATGCTTTCACGTTCCCTTTTCTACAATTCCAGGAGGGCACAGTTGCTCTGGGTTCATCAGTTTAGCTATTTTTCCTCCAAGAATAGCACTATCCCTTAACGCCTGGAGTCACACTCTGGCTTACCTGAGCACCATCCTTCCTCATCCTGACATGCACCTTTCCTAACAACCTGATTTTTGGTTTACAAAGCCATAACCCATTTAGCTGTCTTTCTGGTTTCATTCATCTTTGTCTGCTAGCTTTCTAGGTCACTAAATCCCAAGGATATCTCTTCAGCGGGCTCCATTATATACAATGATTACTAAATAAATCATTTGTTGAGTGAATTAAATCTAATCAATTTGACATCAACTATTTTAGAGGCCAATGTGACCAAAATATCTTAAACAATTATTATGTTTTCTTGCTTTCATCTTGTAGACCTGGCATAAATCATGACTTGATGATGAAGACTTAGTAATGGTTATTTGGGTTTTTTTCCCAATTAACATACAGCTTTCACATTAAACAACTATGATATGATGTATATAATATTATTAGCAATTTTCTGTGACATTTGAGAAACCCAAAAGAAATGCCCTATTATTCATATTATGGTTTGGGAATCTTTGTAGCTCATCAGTCACGAGTGGCTTGCCTGATGTGTTAGACAATATGGTTTCAAGGCCTTTTAGATAATTTCTTGATTATTTCTCACTGAACTTCACTCTTTCCAAGGGTTATTCTGCAATGGACATAAAGAACTTAAGGCTGTTTGTGTGTGTGTGTGTGTCACATCCCTGTCCTTGAACAACCCCAACAAACTGACTTGAGCAGTTAAAAGCTATCTGTTAACATAAGCAGTATGTTGTCAACAATCTGGATAGCTTATAGCCTCTTCAAATCCCCTTTATCCTTGTGGCCTTTATTACAGAATGAGTAAGCCAGATACTCTCTCTCCCATCTTCTTCTCATTACAGATGGCCACATGGCACAGTCCTGGCCAATGGGCTGGAAGCTGAAGGCTTCTGAGGTCAACAAGAGTGTGTGTGTGTGTGTGTGTGTGTGCGTGCGCGCACGCGTGCGTGCTCACTTTTGATAAGTCGCTTTTTATGAATCACGGTATAAAGAGGGTTGCCCCTTTCTCTAATTCCCTCACTGTGCAGAACACAGACACGATAGCTGGAACTGCAGTAGCCATCTGTCATCATGAGAAGGGGGCCAAGAAAATGTCATCTGTCCTGGCCTTGGCAAACGCTGATAACATCATACAATAACTGAAACATCTCCAATGGCCCCCTACTTAAAAGTAACCTCAATTTGCCCAAGCTCCTGTGAAGTCTAGACTTCTTGTTACAGTTAAAATGTTTTAACGTGAAATACAAAGCATATCAGTTCAAAGTTTGAGTTTCTCACAAAAAAAGAAACTCTGTAGTATGTACTCCTTAATCAAAATTTAATTGCAGATTGACAAATCTGGCTTTCTAGGTCAAAAGAAGGAGTTGGAACTTCTCACATAAATGAGTCACCAGTAAGGAGATCTCTGTTATCCATATTCTCTACAGATGAAGGAAAATACCATCTACTCCTTAGATTATCAACTTTTCTGCATAAGTCAAGACAGGAGAAAGTTAAATTAACAATTAGAATGAAAGGAGGCACCTTGAAATCATCTTCATTTACAGATTATTGGAATTCGCTTCTCATGAATGAAGAAAGGGATGGGTCCTTTTGCTGAAGACGCTGTACCTAAGACACACAGTTGGCAAGGATCCCATTCTTTTCCTACGAAAATTCAGGAAGCGTGGGCTACTTTTTTCCAGCTCATTACCGAGGCAATTAAAATCAGCTGTTACAATGTCATGTGCAGGGTTCCAGATTCTGTAATGTGCATAGCCCAAGGCATGACTCATTTTTATGAAGGGATGTTGGTTGCCGTCCTGCTGATTTTAAAAGATTTCTAATTAAACACTCCTTGGGGAGTTTTCCCTTGATCAGCCGGGGATTCAAGATTCCTTAGTAAGTAACCTCCTAAGATTCTTATGGGTGGGGATAATTGATTTTTAAAACTTTAACACTCTAATTGCGTTTTATACATATCTTGAAAACCCAGAGCAGTAATCTCATTAAGTAAATACAAAATTGTATATATTATAAAGAAAACAATACATTGTGAAGGATGTAGGCAAATCTTTAAACCCAGGTATTTTATGGATCTTATCTACGTGAATTCATAGCTAAAAAGTCCTTTAGTAGAATAATATCATGGCTTGTTTAAATGGTAGAAACAATTAAATGTTTGAGGCTGTATTTGTAGAGCTCCGTTTTAGATATAAAGTTTACTCATAACAATGCACAGAATCATTACTTCTAGGGATAGTTGTAAATTTAGTATGGACACATATGTAATGTGGACGTCTATAGACGTCTAGGAAATCTGAAGGATTAGGAACTTTGATGAAAAATAACTCAAAGGAAAGGAGTTAGGGGAAGCAAAGTGGCAGGAGGATGGTTCTGGAGCATTTTATTCATTTGATTGTGCATGCACTATACTCACACCAGTTCCACTGCATCTAGTTTTTATTTTAGTTGTGTGTTCATGGGTTAAATCTCTCAGTCTTTCTCTGATACCTTCATCATCTTACTCAGGCTTGTAGGGGAAGCATAACTGTTTGTATGTGGGAATGTAACTTCAAGCAGGCCTAGCTAGTGAAAACATGTGACTTTCTTTGTACCTCCCAGTGGTCAATGCTTCATCACTGCAATAGACTTCAACTTCACAATGTGCATTCATCATGTTTGCACCCAAGGACCAACTTAAAATGAAGCAAAATAATGATAAAAGACAGGATGCTTCTGCAGGACCTTTATAAGGAATGGAAGAAACCATGGTCATTTTTAAAAAAATCTCTAAAATAATGAGAAATTCCTGAGGATAAAAATAGAAAAGGCTAGGTGGCAGCAGACTGCTTTGATCTGGCCACAAACTAGTCATGCCCCTGTCAAAGAGGTGAAATAAGCTCGCTAACGGCAAGTGGGAATATGGCATAAATAATGTAAGTAGTTAAAAGGCTCCCAGGAAGCTGTTCCTAGATCCCTTCCAGACCTTTGGCATAAACACGATTTGGAATTTTCATCTGGGAAAAATGGCCTAGATTAGATTTCTATGACTATATTCAGATGATTCCTATTTATAAATCAAGAACACAGACTAGACCAACATCTTTAACGGTGCTATCAATGGAGAGCAAACTGGCTTAAGAAATAACAAGAACAACAACAACAACAAAGCCAGGAAGCCACTTTGGGATAATCAATTTAGTTGTATTGCTTTATTTGTTTTTGGTTTTTGTTTTTTATGGTTTTTATTTATTTTTACTTTTTCATTTTTTTAATTTTTTTTTTTTTGCTGTGGCTCTGAGAAAGCTAATATAATCTCTGGAAGTAGTATCTTGCTGCCTGAAATTGGTACCCACAAGCTTCAAATAAACTATTTGATGAACTTGAAGCTGTCCTTGACAGAAAGCAGGCCACACTCAGCTCCAAGCCATTAGGGAAGGTGTAATTTCACAAGGCCAGACAGCCCGGGAAAGTGATCCTCCGAGGGACCGGGCCTTCTGTAGATAACACCTTGTATTGTTCCCTCCTCATGCATCAGTAACCTCAATGGTGCTAATTTTGGATTGCTTCTCTTTATCCCTTTCTAGAATTATCACCATATTTTTGGAAGAAAAAGCTTTTAGTTGATGTGAGAAGCAGGAACAGTTAATAAAATTTTGGGTGTGGAGCCAGGCAGCGGAGGGTTTAAACTTCAGCTTACTAGCTACTTTTTAGTCGTATAACCTTTGATCAGGAGCTCACCCATGACACTTCCATTTTCCCAGCTGTTAACTAAGGGAGTGGAGGCCGCAATAATAATATCCTTTCTTAGAACTGTTGTGCAGATTAGCTCCATTCCTGTCAAAAATGCTGAGCCACAAGGCCAGGCTTAGAGTGTGCGCTTAATGAAACTACATCTCACTTTCTTTGATCGTGGGGGCTCCACACAAGCCACGCGTACCTGAAGAAGCTCCTTATGATGGCTGCCGGACATGAGACCTGGCCTAGCAACAGATTTATCTATGTACTTATTCAGCGTTCAGATTAGAATGCAAATATTTCTGGAGAAAAATGTAAAACAACACATTAATTCATATCTAAATTGCTTGGGTAATTTTTTTTTTTTTTTTGGTACTGTGTGTGATAAAATCCAGGGCTTCATATATGTTAGGCAAGTATTCTACCACTGAGCCACACCCCTCCCCCCCCAGGTTCACTTTGGGTATGTCAGATTTTCACATTTGTTTTGTAAGCATTTAAAAACACATTTTAATAATGTAAGTATAAGTGAAAGTCTTTCCTAAATTCTTTTCTTTAATGATAATGGACACAAACATATACCTCCTGGCAGGTCCTGTGCTGAGTGTTTCACGCAATTATCTCACTTGATTCCCACAAAAACTTTATCAGCAGGGTGTTATGATTTGAATTTATAGATGAGGACACTGAGGCATGTGCATATGTACACACAGACACACACACGGGGAGGGGGGTGCCAGAGAAGGGAAAAGAGGCCAGAAATACAGCTGTAGAATCAACCGACAGGCAATAGACTCACTAGACTGGCCCAGGGCTGTCCCTCTCTTGGGTGAACAGTTGAGCTCAACATGACCTACACAGGGTTCTGTCACACTTCTATTAGAACATACAGGAAGATTTCATAGTATCATTTTTAATCAAAAATGAGTGTGCATAGGCCGTGGAACAATAGCTTATTGGACATTAATTTAAAGCTATAATGGAATATCAAAGGAAACCTTCCCCAACTTGTTAATCTACTTTTTGACTACCTATGTTTTCATTTAAGGCTTTTCTAACAGTAACCCTCTTTGGTAGAGGGAAGAGATATTATGGAGAAGGGATCTGGAAAAATTCATAGGTGAAGCAATAAGAGAATGATTAGTTCTATGTAAACTATATATCTATATCTATCTACACACACACACACATCTAGTATTTATAAAAATTTTCAACAATTTTATGATTCCTCTCATCTATGATGTCCTCAGAAATTTTGCCTCATGCAAAATACTTCAGATTCCTACATTATCCCACAAATCCTACATACTCATGGCCAATATAAGATGTAACTACGAAAGACAGCAGCAGCCCATCTTCAGAGAAGCCGAAGACGAACTCCAGGATACTAGGGCACAGTGAAACCAGAGCTCCAAACTGGTGTGCGGACCCTCAATCCCAGCGAGCAGCAATTTCCATCAATGCACAGCTCTGAGCTACGCAGTAGCTTATGGCTTTCTTGGCAGCAAGTCTTCTCAGTGACGTAAATTTTGTACATGGAGCCCAGGGACTGAGCAACCTCATATCCCTCTGGAGTATATCTACGACTCATTTACACAGTAAACCTAAAGGAGCTGGCATTTGGAAGAGTGTCAGGGTGAGCTGTGCTGAGAGACCACATGCCATTGGCTCTTGAAGCTCTTTCCCACTGAGTCCATGGTCCTAAATTGTTTCTTTATGGGAGGAAGGCAGGCGATAGTATTTGACTCCAAGATAAGTGAAGTATGGTAGGCAGAGCGGAGTGATTAAGATTGTATTCAGGAAGTCCGGGGCAAGTGTGCACTTTTCAAGTCCCCAGGGGACAGGCTACAGACAGAAGTGCTCCTGAGAAATGCCACACTAGAAAACAAGAGCTAAATGGCACCCTTGTGTTTTTAAATTTACATTCTTACAAATTCTTCACTGCTATAGCAACTAAAGGAAAGTCTTTTTTAGTGGTCTTTAACAATCTGTTTAGCATAATTTAGACAAAAACTTAGAAAACAAAAGAAATGTAAACTAGCAGATGCCATTAAGTTTTTGCACATGGTGTAGCCTGTGTCAATTTTTCATCCACTAGGAATTGCACGGTGACAATGTATCTATTTGCCATTCTTTTGCCAAGTCCTAATTTATTGCTTAGAAGGGCAGTTTCCTTTACAAGGGAAACCCTATTCTTTATTCATGCGAGGAGACCCCAGACAGTGATGAGCCTCAATCTAGGTTTCTACAACTCTCTTTGGACCATAGGGAAAAAATGGATAGAAGAATAATCAAGACATGCATCCAAATTTATTGTTAAATCTGACATTTGATTTCTCTGATCAAGTTTCACTGAGCAATTGTAAAATCAAGTTAAATTTTTTCATGAATCCTTTGTTTCTTTGACATCATTGTCCCTAGTAATCAACAACTAACGAGCTGTTACAGCCAGCAACTGATTACATTTGAGCACTTCCAGTATTTTGTAGAGGTTTAGTTCTTACATCTAATGGATAAACATACATACATACATGTGTAACAGGGGATGTGCTCTGTGGTAATATAAGTTTGAGAAAAGGATTTAACAAACTCAAGTAGCTTTTCCATAATTCTCATGGTCTGCATTATGCTAATGAAAGTACAGTGTTCAAGAAGGAGACCAAACATACAATTTTTCTGAAAACTATTTACAGAACCATTAATGGTGCAGAGACATTAGAAGGACAAAGACTTAATGGACATACTGTGTGTCATATGAACTAGGGAGTCACACCAAAGTGAATTCTGCCATATCTCAGAAAAGTTGTGGGATCTTGAAAGAATAATGGAAGCACTCTGGGGTCTCAGCATCTTTGCATGTCAATCGATGCTGGTCAAGATGGGAAATGAATTCTTTTACACTGCTGGTGGGATTATAAACCGGTAGAACCACTAAGGAGGGCAGTATGGAAATTCCTCAAAAGTCTGAAAATACATATGCCATTTGATCCAGTGATGTCTCTTCTGCATATCTTTCTAAATGACTTAAAAACAACACATAACAGAAATACATGTATAACTATGTTCGTAGTCCAATTAACAATAGCTAAAATTTGGAAGACACCAAAATACCCACCAACAGACCAATGGATATGAAAATTGTGGTACATGTACACAATGGAATACTACTCTTTCATAAAGACAGATTTGAGGGGTTTTTTTTGCAGATAAATGAACTCAACTTGAGACCATCATGCTCAGTGAAGTGAGTTACATGCAGAAAGGTTAAATATCACATGGTTTCTCTAATCTGAGAAACTGAGACTATATCATTCTGTAGAACAAAATGAGGACGATCGTGGGAGTTAGGAGGTATGAGGAGGGTGTGGAAGGACCAAAAAATAGGAAGGAGAAGTGATTTCAGTTTTGATGCAATGCACATGTGCAGAAAATACTCAAGCTCAATGTAAACACTGTGTATTGTATGTATATATTAATAAAATGGGGAAAATAATAAAAAATAGAGGGGAAAAACACATAATTTCTTTGGCATTCTAGCGCATTTCCACAAATCTCGATTCACTCATTTCATTATAGCATTGGCTCTTTCCTTAGAAAACTTCGTTAAGCAAAACAATCCTCTTTAATGCTTTGATACTTGCTCCTTGACAGAAATGTAGAAATGTATGCTGCCTTCTTACCTTCCCTGAAACCTCATTTCTTTCAAAAGCCTTTGTTTGCTAATGTTTGAATTTTCACTTCATAAATAATTGTGCACTGACTTGAACAAACAAAATTCCAAGGTTTTTTTTTGAAACAAACATATGAAGGACTATGATTGACTTGTTCAAATAATTTGGTCTCATTTATTACTTTCATTTTCATACTTTTCATAATTTCCTTAGGAGCTAAAAGTGATCGCTTTCTTATCTATTTTTCTTATTCCTAGCTCAGGACTACCCCGTTAGGATAAGAGGAACTATAAGAGGAATAACTTCTAAGTTTTCTAAAAATTTCTAGCCCTATTATAGAAGGTTTCCTTAAATATCAAGAGACATTAATTTTAATATTTTACTTTACTTAACCAAGCATGCATAAGATAGCATTAGTTAAGATGTAGTCAATATGAAAGTTACTAATGAGATTTTTTTCCACTTTTTCTTCACACAGATGGAGCATCTCTAGTACAAAAGCAAACTCAATTTTTCTGAGCATCAGATTGATGCACAAAAAGCTTGGGTTTCAGAGCACTTTGTACTTTTTTGAGTAAGGGGTATGCAAATGTTCCAAAGCTGAAACAACTCAAACTCCTGAGCATTTCAGATATGGTATACTCAACCTCTACCAGTATGGAAATCTTGGGTGCATTTGACTCATAAAAGGCACCAGAGCCAGAGAGCAGATGCCAAGGTGAGTGGTCACCTTGCTGGACAGCACAGGTCTAGCTTAGCAGTCAGCTTTCTTGTAGGGGCCAGTTTCCAACACAGATACAGTAAGTTTATCCCTTCAGAGTTATAGTATACTGAAGGGAGAAATAAGGATAAGGAGACTTTTGTGACGGGCAAACTGAGTGTCCTACAAGCTCATTCCATAGCTAAGTAACTGAAAGATTTCTAAGAGCTCTGTTGTACACATACTAGAATTACCACCTGTCAAGATATACCACGTCCCTCATAATATCCCAAACTACAGAAGCTCACAGGGTAACTCTGATTATTTTGCAAGGATAAAAAGCAATAGTTACTTGAAATTCTTACAGAATTGAATTGCATAGAAATATATATTCAATGTTAATTGTGAACATGATATATGGGGTAGTTTTTAACACTTCAAGGAAGTCACTGAATAAGAAACATTCAATTTCTGGATAAAGGCATTTACTTCTTTGTAAATATGCTCATCACAATCACACAAATTTAAACACAGATCTCTTTATGTAGCTATACTATACCCAAAAATACTCATACATGTTTCTATGGATGGAAAAATTATCATGTATTTTGAAGGGTGTGTTGGATAGTGTTATTTTTTTAAAATAATAGATATCATCTAGAATTTAAGGTAATAATTTCATAATCAAAGTTAAATTGCTTTTTATGGAAACAAGTTTATTCATGTGAATAATAATAGCTTAGATGAACATACTCTTACTGTATACTGGCCCTGGCATACAGCATACATGAATATCTGACTTAACGCCCATGCTACTAAGTATGTTAGAACAGAGGCACCTAAAAGTATAATTAAGTAATTTTATAAATGGCTCGAATAGAGGAGCATCCTGTAATCTCACATTCTCAGGAGGCTGAGGCAGGGGGTTCGCAAGTTGGAGACCAGCTTGAGGAATTTAGCGAGACTTTGTCTCAAAATAAAATAAAAGTTCTGAGAATTTACCTTAGTGCTTCTTGGGTTTAATCTCCAGTATTAATAATAAAGCCATATAAGCTATAAATGAAAGAGCAATGATTTGTTTGTGTTCACTTTTCTGAGGTGGGGGTTTCACTCTTTGCCAGCCATATAAATGAGTGTGCTCCAGAGATCCTCCTGTCTAAGCCTCCCGAGCAGGTGGTACTACAGGTAGGAGTCACTGTGCCCTGCTTGGAAAAACAATAATTTGAACTCAAGAATCATTGGTCAATCATGAATTAAATTAATTACTTTAAATGCATCCTCCACTCCTTTTTAGGTAACAATTTATTAGCTAACCCTGATTAGATACTTAAAAGGGATTCTTTCTTTTGACTTTCTCTCTTCAGATCTTAATAAAAGAGATAATCTTGCACTGAGCACAAATTTTCATTTTATTTTACTCCCAAGCCTATCCCTATATCCGTACAAAAGCTCAGCTTCAGTCTTTATCTCTGATGAATGCCAGGACCTACATCCCAAGGTACCTGCTATCTACAGCTCTCCCTCCAGGGCTCGCATTCAGCCTCTAGTGGCTTTTGAGGAATGACAAATTCCTCTCTCCTTTGAGCTGTAAATAGCCATGGTTGGACATGCTTCTTTATGTAATTTTATTCATCTTTTTAAAATTTCTATCATGTATAAATTGAAACCTAAAATGATCCTGTCTGGGCTACAGAGGAAGGCCTCATCTGAAACATATAAATAAATAATCTAATAGTATATAAATATTTATTTGGTAACATGATAGAGTTTGCCTTACTAATAGTTGTGCCCAAACCAGCTAAATCAACAAGTCTAGTAAATAGCCCATTAGTTTTACAGTAATACAGATAGAAACAAGTGACAGGGATGTCTCTTTCTTAGATCTCCAGAATCCACAAAATAGAGAGCTTGTCTCTATTTTTTATAATAAAATTTATTTTACTAAAATTTATTTTTTAAATATTTTACAAGCAAAAATTCTGTGTGTATATATATGCATGTTTGTATGTGTAAACATGTTTTATCAAAACCTATATACATCATAGATCACAGGTAGTTAAATCAAGCTAGTGACTGGGTCACTTCACATATTAACATGCTCCTGTGGTGAGAACACTTTAAAGTTATTCTTTTGGTGTTTTTCAAATATACTGTATATTGTTATTAGCTAGAGATCCTGCGTTATACAACCGACCTTTTGAAAGTATACTTTCTATCTAACTGAAATTTTATGTTTTTTGACAAACAGCTTTCTGTGCTCTGTATCCATCATTCTATTTTTAGATTTTAAGACTTTAGATTTGTTTAGATACCCATGTAAGTGTCTCATATACACACCTAGCACCAGAATAATGTTAGCAGCCTGGCCCCTTCTGAAGTCTGCTAACATTTGATTTTAAGAATATACACGAAGGATATCATAAAGTCGGGAGCTTCAGAAGCCTACCAGATTGTGTGGACTAAATGCACACATGCTGAATGAACGATTGTATTGCATAGAGATTCACAGGAACATTAAATCATCCCTTGATTATTCTTGGGCTTGGTATTTATTTGATGAATGCATGCTTAGCACCTGGAGAAATATTTAGGCCCCCATCTTAGGTCATGTGAAGTTTTCTTATGTTCAATAATGCATTTTCTAAAGGGAGGTAGTAATTACATAGTCAAATATACTCACTTGTAATTGAGAAGATGCATAGGCTGACAAATTAAGTAACTCCTTGGATGTTATAATGAAACCAAGCCCAGTTGCACAGGCCAGTGATCCCAGCACTCTGGGAAGCTGATGCAGAGGGATTGCAAGTTTGAGCCCACACTGGGCAACTTAATGACCTAGAGAAATCCTGTCTCAAAATCAAAAATAAAAATGGGCCAAGAATTTATCTCTGTGAAGGCGCCAAACTCAATCCCTGGTACCACGAAAGAAAGAAAGAGAGAAAGAAAGAAAGAAAAGGAAGAGAAGGAAGGAAGGAAGGAAGGAGAAGCAAAGAAAAGATAATATGACACAAATTAAGAGTGGGCATCTAGTTTAGCTGGCTAGACTGCTGCTCCTCCATTTTGTTTTTAAAAAAACAAAGGATTTCCATTATGACTATAATTACCATATTAATGAAACCTAAAGAAATTATGTGTGCTGGAACTTCATTTGTGATAAAACAACCTCATATTAAGAGCAAGAAATAAATATTTGCATGGTGAATTATAAGTAATTAGCAAATAACCACAGTCTGAATGTGGATTTGGATATTATAAATTATTATTATAGCTCCATAAAATATATAGAGTATTTTAAGGGAAGATTTGTTTGGCTATATAATAATAAAAATACTCTGTGCCTAGTCCATCAGCACTTAGTCACAGCTATAAACAGAGAAAAATCAAAAGATGCAGAACCTCAGGCCTTCCCTAGTCTGATTGTCACAAATAAAGCATGAGTGAAAAAGCTTAGAAAGAGCCCAGGATCACTAAGTGACTCCACTTTTAGCACAAGGTTCAGGATATCTCAAGTGGCATAGGATGATAAGCAATTTTCTTAGAACTACAACAATTCTTCTCCATAATGGAAGCAGCATTGGTGGATGGGTCGGGGTACTGACTTAGGCTCTTTCCACCATTACTTTAACTGTTCAGTGGCTTGAATCATTTGTGAAAAAATAAGACTCACCAAATAATCTTTTGATGTAAAAGAAGACCTTTCAGGAAATACTTTATGAACATCTCAAAAAACTTCTATTCCCTTCTTTTTGTATACAACTTCTTTCTCTGTATTATCTCTTTTAAATAATTTATACTCACTGAACCAAGAGTAAATCCTCAAAAATAACAAATTATTTTAAGCATTTACACAAAAATGATTTTTCCTAGCGTTCAGGTATTTTGTTAGTGCATCACGTCCCACATAACAAGTTTCGACTATAAGAGACAATATTCTTTTGTATTCTTTTGAACACTACCAGAGAGATGTTGATTAACTTGTGACTGATTTCGCATACAGCCAATGATTTGAATCTTACTCACTGAACTTACTCTACCTGAAAATTTTGCTTTGATACCTATAAACCAAACCCTGACTACTGTACTGTGATCCAAGGACCAGCACTGCTTACGTCATCTTGGAATGTGTCAGAGGGGCAGAATGTTAAACCTCACCTCAGATTTACTTAACCAAAGTTGTCATTGTGGCAAGATTCCCAACAGTTCCACATACACATTCAGGCTTGAAAAGCAGTGGATTTAGTATTTATATACAAATTGTGAAGTTCTCTTCGGCAAAAGTGTTTCTCTACAGCTTTTGGTGCTTGGTTTATGCCAGGTATTCATGAAATATATAAATGATTGGGAAAAAAAGGAAAAAATCTTCCCAAGGTTAAAAAAAGCCTGAAAAACACCCTTTCTTTTGCTTACTTCATTGCCCAAAATTTTAATTTTGTGTGAGAATCTTCTATCAAGCACTTGCTCAGAGTAATTTCCCTCTATGGACGTCAAGCAATCATACCAGATAGATCAGTCACATCCAGTGAACTCGAGGCTGGTCACTGGCTTAGTCAGTGTTCCTGGCCCCTGGTTATTCTCTTTCTGAACTTAGATATTTCATATTTTGTAATTACCCCTGACAGCAGGCAAGACAACAGGGAGTTGAAAACAATAATACATCATTCTGCTCTTTTTAAGGAATTTTCCTAAAAGATTTAACGAGTTAAAAACAAATCTAGTGAATTTAAAATTTTGATGCCACATTTATTGCCGACAAAACAATTAGCTTCACTAAGCTGCTATTTGTCATATATTGTAAACACTTTAGTGACTGGAGAGAATTACTATGACTGCTAGATGAAACCACAGTGTTTAGACATTGAGGGAAGTTGGCTTTAAAAATTGTATTTTTAGGAAGACCTTACTTATGAAGAACCAAAATGTAAAACTCAAGTATAATAGCAGTTTTCAGAGCTCAATACAGTAGGGTTTATATGTAAGAAGATAATATAATGAAGTCTTTATTACTTTCTCAATTTTTGAACCAGATAACTTTCCTGTAGAAACGATGCCCTTTATCAGAATGCATGACGCATGTGTGTTGTAATAGCATTACAAGCTGTTCTATGTCACCAAACCCCAAACCCTTAAGATATGCCTATGTTGCCTAGATGTTTCCTTTTGTTCTGAAGTGTACCACAAAATAAAAAGCCATAGAGCTAAACTTTGAAAGCTGTAAGAAATATGACTCACAGGCCTTATCTAGAAATTTATGATCACGTTCGTCATGGTACAAATCGAGCCTAGGTCAACTTATTCACTTAATATGCCAGAAACCAGACTAGGATCACCAATTGATGTTTGAAGAGATTTAGAGTTTACATGCAAGGGAAAAAATTATATATCAGCAGAATCTTGATATTATAAGTAACTAAAACAATGACGAAGAATAACAGAAAATCGCGTGAAAATCTGTGGTATATGCAAGGGTAAAAAAATCTTTGAAGCACCAATACATGTTAATAATAGTAACATGACTTACACTAGCTCTATGCGTCCTAGTGCTTCAGAAACAGGTTAAAGTGTTTTAGAGAAAGTCTGAAACAACTTTTCCAGGAAATAATTCACGGAAGAGAAAACCTGATTCCAGGTGAGACAAGACAAAAGGATATAGTTACAAGTAAAAGCAGGAGATAGAAATTTGAAATCAGAGTGAAAGATTACAAATTGGTTTTGGTCATAATGATTTTGTTGAGTTGGAAAATGAATGTGAATACAATGTCAGAATAAGATCGTAAATTTAAAGTGAATATGGGCCAAATAGAGGGAAAATTCTGTGTATTAGATCATGATTTTCCTGGCAGTTGCTTATTTCTCATTTTCATCATGAGGAAAGACAGAATGTTAATGGTTCACTGGTGTACATACTATTCCTGGAATAAGAGGTCTTATAGATCAGAAAACGTAACTTTATTAATAAGAAGTCTGATGACATTGTTATTATGAAGTAATCATTTCTTAAGTTTCTGTCATTAAAAATGAAGCATCTAGAGGACCTACATTTTTGGAAGCAGGTAGCAAACTCAAACACTGCTTTAGAGGTTGTAGAGAAGAGCACCCCCTTTGAAAACCTACCTGTAGTATCAGGAGCACATGTAAAATGTGACAACTCAGACAATTCAGAGAAATCTCATTCCTTGGGATATGTTTAACCTATTTTCTGTACACAAATCTACACACACTGTGTCGATTACCAGAGTCTTGGCAGCATCTCTAGTCACAACAGCATTCATCTGGAACGGCCACATAATCCATGGAGAGTACGATGAATGAGCAAATCGTGATAAGGGCAGGAGGAAGCAACAACCACACAAAATAATAAGGATGAATCTTGCCAACAAAATACTGATTGAAAGACGCTAACAAAAAATGTTTGTATCGCACAAGTCCATTCACAGAAAGTTCAAAAGTAGGCTCGACACATCAAGGCAGGCCAGTGGTTATTTCTGAGTGTGCAGTGAGTGGACAAGAGCACGAGAGGGTTTCATTCGGAGTTGGTAACGTCTGCATCTTGGTCAAGGTGATGATTATTTGGGGAAATGGCCGAGTGCACTTTTCTTAGTGAGCAGCATGCTCACATTTACTATCTTATATCAGTTCATCTTACAGAGTTCTAAGGATTCAGTTCAAGCAACTTAAAGCAGGAGTCTTTCTCTTTTTAACTAACAGTGGGAAGGCATGATACTCCTTTGAAAAGTTATTTAGAATTAAAAGAAGCATTAAGTTGTTTCAAACTTTTACTTTAAAATACAAGATAATTTGTCTTCCCAGCCAGGAATGCTGTCTTTCTCTTTCTCAGCATCTCTGCGTCTCAGGCTTCCCCGATGTCTGCATAACCTCAGTCCTTATGGATTTGCTTTAAGAAGAGAAACCTGGTGTTCCTGGTGCCCTCCTGAGTGTCCTAACCACGGCATCAGAAATGAGCACGCGGATGTCGGACCAAATTGTCTTCTTATGGAGGACAGAGGGAACAAACGTCACCCCCTGAGGTGGCGCCACTGACAACCTCTGCGCCACTTTTGCTCAAGACACTCTGGGCTTTCTAATAAGCAAGGCAAAGTGGCGATGGACAACCACCTCATCGCGTCCTAGGGACACATCACACATGGAGCAGAGCGATTATCTGAACAATGAAATGTTCTCATCTTCTAGATCAGAGATCGGTTGGTGACGCTCCATGGAACCCATGGATGAGAACGTTTTGCCGAGTAGAAAACCTATAAAGGGCGGGAGGGTGCTGGGTCATGCTTTTCTCTTTTAGAGTGACCACTCTTTCACTAGAATGTGTACTTACATCACAAAGTTAATGTGATTCCTAAACAGGTCATAAAATCTGCTCTTGGATGAGAGCTCTAATCACATTCAGCTCATTTTTCATTCTCTATCTAAACACCGCTATGATGCCAAAAAAAATTCCTAAAACCCAAGGATATCTTACAAAGGGACACCTCTCCTCCTAGCCAATCTGTTTTGTTATTCTATGTAAACAAACTCAACCATTACGTTCCTTTTGCCATAGAAACTTCCAGAAGATAATCCACAAATCAATTAAAGACACGCTGACTGCCAAAAAGGATCAAGTGACAAGCATTAGAAGCACAATGTTTACAGACAGCATCCTAAAAATGTATGCGTCAGAGAAGAATTTGGTCTAGCTCATTTTCCTTCTAATGCCAGGCTTAAAATTCGTACAATTTATTCTGAAAACCAAGAGCTCACTACATAATTACTCATCTTATAGCATCTATGTTTTATGGGCAGGCATAGACTCGTAAAACAAAACAAAACAAAAAACCAAAACAACAACAACAAAAAAAGGTACGACAATAGGGCATACTTCTGCCATTGAGTTTTGACTTCCATTTTTGTACTTTATAATTTTCTATGCATGAAGCTTTTTGATTGCATGAAACAATGTTATAGAAAACACATTGTAAATTGCCCCCTCCACCCCTTTTCCTTTCCTTTCTTCTTCTGCCTTCTCCTCCTCCTCTTTTTCTTCTATTTTTACTTTTACAATAAAGGAGAATAAAAGACAAATTAATGCAAATTTATGGACTCTGATTTGGCTGAAAATAAAGTCAGTAATGAGGTAAAAATCCACGTATTTCCATTTATTTCCGTATTACAGATTACCTGGCCATAACTGCAGGTCTATTGATCAATGTGTGGAATAGATACACTTTGACATAAATGTGGTCATTTTCTTGATGGAGTTTTTTTCTTTTTTAATTTCTCCAGGCAAGTCTCTCCATCCTGGTCTGTCTCTCTTTCTCTTGTTAAATTGTTATTAACTTGCTTTTGATCCATTTTCTTCACTAGAGTGCATGTTTTGAGAGCAGAGATAAGATTCAGTTTTAGTCCTTATTAACATGTTAATATAAAAGAAATGCTTTCCGGTTCTAATAAAATACCAAGTGCACTGGTGCGCTGGGGTGGTCTGTCACAGCTGACTATTACAGTTTTAGGACCCAGCAACTACTAAAATTACCTAAACTGGCTAAATTAGTTGCGATTCAAAATCCTTTTTAACAAAAGCAGTCACTACCAAGTTAGTAGAGCTTTATTATTTTTGTTAATTTTATATTTCCAAATTTTATAACATATTAGAAATGGCTTTGGGAAATTAAAGAGCATCTATCCATGCCCACCCCTTTTTTCAGAGATTCCTCCCTTTCCTAGCTGACCAGGAGAAGTGATACAATCAATGAGTAATGTTCACCTCAATGTGGAAGGGCAAGGTATTTGTCATTATTTGGAGTTTGGGGTAATAGAATAAGCAATGCACCATCAATTTAATAGTTTTTCTGTCAATGCACTCTGTGCCTTACAGTGTCAAAGCTGTATTTAAATTTCTGTCAGCCTATTATTGATTAAAAGCACTATGCTATGTGCTCTGTTAAGACTGCACTGATTTTGAAGCTGGTTTATAATACTAAATAATGTAGCCGAGAAGCTGGTATGACGTAGGAGTTTGTTGGCTGTAGACCTTAAATAACCTGAAAATCAAACATATTTCAACACTAATGAGCTACATTTTGAGAATTGATTATTTTATTAAGGGAGAAAATATTTATCTAGTATTAGATTTTAAGAAAAACACTTTCTGAATTTTCTGGAAAAATAAAGGGCTTGTCTTATAAAAAATTCAAAATGAATAAGATTACATAAACTTAGCATGAAGTAAATCACATTAAAAACAATGGAAATAAACATTCATCACTTCCAAGCAATTAGACTACATTGCACCATTATTATGCTTCTGTGACGATTAACGTCTAATGAGTCTGCATGGTGGTATACTGTATCTGTTACTATCTATCTTCCGCCAAATCTATACTTAGTGACCTTTGCAAGAGTGGAAATGGGCTAGTGGGAGAATTTCTGGCACTGAAATCAATAAATTCTACAAATCCCTGCTCACGCTTCCCTCCTACACCCAAGCTCGCTGTTTATATCATTACTTAACCACCCAAATAAGAATCTAACAAGTAATCTTCAAATGAATATGTTGATCTCTTAAATACTGATTACATTTCAATGTTTACTCTTGGCCATAATAGTTCTTATTTTAATAGAGCTTATTTCATTAGCCTTGGATTTCTTTAGGTTCACTTCAAAGGCCTGCTGTGCACAGCATTATGAGTGTGTCTCTCTTGAAATGTCTACCTTTTGCATTTGATTGACTGCACATAATTAAAATAAATTGTGTTTGCTCTGTTCACAAGTCCAAGTCCAACATTTTAGGATTTCTCTTCCAAATTTACACAATTATCAGGCATTAAATTATATGATTTGCCAGGGTTTTGAGTGCCATAATACACTTTTTCTTGCCAATGCAACTTTCTTTGCTTTGAATCATAGTATCTCTGGATGTTTATTTAATCCAGCCTCACAGAAATTCAGAAACCTTATTTCAGTCCCTAATTGTTCAAAACCTCACATTACAGTTCAAGGACAGGAAAAATAATGGAAGTTAGGGGGAGTCAAGGTAGGAGGCGGCAAAACTTGACAATAGCTGTGTCCTCCAAAACAAGGAATAAAATAACAAAGTCAAGTGCAAGGATTTGAATGTTTCCTCTTTTTCAAGAAGTGTTCTCTATTTGTCCTGTCCTGTACAGCTACGACTGAGTTGGGCCTTTCAGTCAAGGGACCGTCTCTTCAAATTACTTCACAGGGACTAATCAATTTCATGACTTACAGACAAAAACAGGCTGGTTGAAAATCATAAAATCAACATTATAACAATGACTGGTATAAATGTTATGAATATATGATTAAACAGGCATCACTATAAACTTTCAGTAGTGGGCTTTCTTCCTGTTCTCTCTCTCTCTCTCTCTCTCTCTCTCTCCCACCCTGATTATTTTACATCTTCTTTCAGTTAGTTCACTGTGACATTGGTCTCTGCTGGTCCATAGCCCACAGGCTACCTTAGCACATCAGTACCTTTATACCAACCGAATGGCATTATGGTGTTATTAATCCTCTTGTTTCTCATTGTTCATATGCTGCATGTATAGTAGAGAGTACTCACATACTGTATTTTCTTTATTTATCTTTCATCTGCACTGATAATTGTACAGATTCTTTTGAATGTTGGAAATACGATTCTCCTTCAGTTTAGAAAAATCCAGCCAATGCTTTATGTAGAAATGGTTACGAAGTAATTCCTCTTTAGTAAGAATTCGACTGTCACTTTCTTATAAAATAACCTGGAAGAGTTTCTTTACTCAAAAGCCTATCCTTTCAGTGCATCACCCAGACATGACTTTCATACTTTCCCCAAGGTTGAAGAAGTAGGCTCTAGATAATTCTCCTTGTGGTCTGAATGAAGGCACAGAGTTAGATGTGATCTGGATTCAAGTGCAGGCTGAAGCACAGGAGCAAGGAGTTTTGCAAACGTGCACTGAACTGGGGGTTCTTACTATGACCAATTTGTTGGTACTTAGGGAACAATACAACCTCTTACCCCATGATGAGCCTATGATTTAATTCATGCCCATAAAATGTGTGGGGAACATAAAACGCAGCTTGACCAGACAAATGGCAGCCACTTCTGTCTCTGTGGCACTGCATGTAGCTTACACGTCGTATCTTGTTCTCAGCATTTTGGAAACACAGATTCTCCTACTTGTCAGGGGTCTGAAAAGAGTTGCTAACAGTGTCATTCACTCAATAGATACATACATCAAGTATTGACTATATCCAGTCACCTTACATGTAATGGCCATGCTCAGAAGGCGGGAAAATATGAATTACTGCCACGTAGAGACTACATTCTCGCATTAAGAATAATTACCATTTATTTTATGTGTCAGGCCTTTTACATGACTCACACACTTATCCTTCACAATAACCTTGTTTTACAGATGAGGAACCTGAGGCATATAAGGTTAAGTGACTTGCCTAATGTCCCATAGATATAAGTGACAATATGGAAATTTGAACTACTGAAGCCTTTGTGTATGTGCAAGGGGCTTATGTGGTGATGGTTTCTAAAAAAAAGGCCAGCAGTTTTGCATTTTTCCATATCAAAAGTGGACCCAGTGATAAAGTTAGCCTCTAAACATATCTGACAAAAAGATTATCCCCAAACTTATGCCAAAAGGCAAACCAGAAAAAATGATATTAAGGAGGTGGTAGGTTGGCCTGTCTTTAGGTACATATTTTTTTTAATCTGCAACATGACCTAATATAGTAGGCATTTTATTTCCCATTTATAGTCATGGAAAGTTGCCTGTTAGTTAGAAAAACTGCCCAGTTGTGAGAACAGCACAGCTGGCACTCACACTTGGCCTGTTCGGTTCCAAAGCCAAATTTGCATATTATAACTGTTACTCTTAGAATGCCTGTTGGGTAATTAGTTTTCATTATCAATTTAGCCAATATAACTCATAATTTGGGATATCAAAAAGAGATCTAGTTCAGTAGTTAAGGCACTGCCAGTGGAATGAGTAGAAATCGTATAGGAAGCAGGTGACTTCTCCAGCTGAAAGACTCTCTGGCTAGTCTGAACAGCTAGCCAAAGAAAAGTTTTTGGCAGCAAAATTCAACCATGTGATCAATATTTTTGGCCAGATAAAATGAACCAGATGGAAGCCCATGAAGCCAAACATGACAGGAGGAGGCAGAAGCAGGTCACTTAAAACCACGGATCAGCTTTCTTTTCTTTCTTTTTTTTATGAGAAATACTTTGAGGCTGGGGATATGACTTGGTAGTAAAGTGCTTGCCTTTTATGTGGTGGGCTCAGGACTCGATCCATAGCCCACAAAACCAAACCAAACCAAATCAAAACAGAACAAAACAGTTTTATCGTTTGGTATGACACTACTTGAACTCATTATCAATCAGACTAAAGGGCAGTTTAGACATTAATCAGTAAAGGTGCATTTTGATTGACCACAAAACATTGTTTTACTTCAAATCACAAGGTGTACTTGTTTTAGAGAAAGATTTTGAGTTGAACAGAGAAAGATGAATGTTGATGAGAATCCCACCTTTCATCTGGAATGTCTCCTTGTGCAGAAGTAAGGAGATCTGCTCAGGAAACATTGGGCTGGGACAGGGACAATTTAGTAGCCTAGGTTCCAGGACATTCTGCCAGGGTTCATTGCTGGGTGAAGTTCTTAAATTCTCTTGACCTAAATTCCTCATTTGTAAAAGATAATGCGAGGTCCACTACCTGGGGCTAGTCGGAGGACAGCAGGCACGAGGTGTGTGCAGCAGTGGCAATGCGGTCAGGCACAGGGTAAGTCCTCAGTGCAACTCAGCTCTTGTTCTTCTTGCTTCAGATGTTCCGACCATGTATGTGTGTTGTTTCGGATCCCTGAACTGCCAATGCTTACTCTCTCATTTAGCAATAAGTATTGTCATCCTCCTCACTTATCCAAAGGAATAAAATGAGATGAGCTCAAGAGCACGGACAACAATAGATCGATGGTATACTTGTTACACCTGCTGAAGTTTGGTTTGTTTGTCTAGGTTTTGGTGATGCTAGGAACTGAGCCTGATGTCTTCACAGTGGGCTATATCCCTAGCCTATTTATTATTTTTTTTCATTTTGATTTTGAGACAGGGTCTCGGTAAATCACTAATTCACCCAAGCCGGGCTGAATTTGCTATTCCGTTGCCTCAGCTCCCCAGGATGCTGGGGTTAGAGGCTTTTGCCACTGGACCCAGCTCCAAGGAGTTTTAAAAACTAAAAACTAAAACTATTCCAGCAAATTAATCTGTCTGTGGCATTCCCTTTCTAAGATGTGGAATCCAGCCCACATTTTGTAGCAGACATTGTGAGGTTTGATTCAATAGTTTTTGATGATATGATAATATTGTTAGAGGCAAGAAGTAGCCGTGAGACCCTGTTCTGCTATGATCCCATTCACACCCACTATTACAAAAATCTTTATCTCACTGTTACAGATTTGAGCATAATTCTTCTGAATATAGAAACTGAATAAGTTTCAGATTTTGGTATAGGAAATGTTGCTTTATCTTTTCATAGCCAGAAGATCATTTGTGCCATATTCAGCGTTTCTTCTCTTTATGTTTCAATAGGAAATTTTACTCATTCCCTCGACTAGAATAGGTACAACTATTTTCAATGTGTTCGGTGTGTTTAAGGAATCACTCATGTGGCAGCTTTTGTTAAAGGGAAAAATGTGGAAATAATTTACAAAAATTTAGATAGGCAGTTTCCTGAGAATTTCGATTTTGTAATGTGTCCATGACCCTTGTCATCAAAAGGAGCAAGAAAACTAGAAGATTCTATTTGTTTCTGGCCTGTCAGAAGCTACAAAACTATCTCTGTTGCACATGTAGAAATACCCCAAGTGGATTTCTTTTCTATAGTCAACATGCAAAATATTCCTTTGAAGTTCCCCTTTTTGCATAAGACACAATGCAGAAAGTTGTATGATTTCTACTGGTTGGGAGACAAGACCACCTCTAGATCAACAGCTTTCTAGTCAATGTTTTCGTGAATATTATTGTAATTTTCAACAGTGATATTTTTAAAACACAAAACTTACTTGTGCTCTCTTACTGGAATTGACAGAATTCACAAGTTGACTAAGTCTTTGCTCTCTAACTGATTGATTTTTGCTTCTCACGTTTTCTCCTAGTTATTTTTCCTGCTAGGTACTGTATTTAAATCATTAACATAAATTACTTACATAATTCCAATCATATTTCAAATCTAAAATGAACACAACACTGTCCTCTCTTCTACAACAAATGCAAGACGCACCTCTCTAAAGCCATGAGGTAAATCCCTAAACAACAATGCCAGGATGTAAGGTAACAAACTAGCACATGCTCATCAAAAAGCGCTCAGCTTCATACGCAGTGTCTTACGCTAAAGTGGGCTTATCGCTGCAATACGGTTTGCATTCCCTCCCAGCCCACAGCGGACAATCAGCTTTCTTATGTTGTAATCTCCTCTTATACCCCCTTTCTTCCTCCACCTCTCCTCTACCTCTCCTGTTCTCTCCTTTTCCTTTCCATCTAATTTTCTCTCCCTCTCTTGCAGTCTCTCTCTCTTTTGCATCAAATAAAACATAGCTGAATGAACTGTACACAAATATGAGGCACAATCAGGCAAGATGGTGACCTTCAATTAATTTTTAAGTTTTTATTACAGTAAAAGACATTGCAGGGAATACTTAAAGAAAACTTAGAAAATGAAAGGGAGGCCAATGACACCAATGACCCAGAGAAAAAGAGTTAACAGCTAGAGAAAAATGAGCTGAGAAAAAACTAAGGCTATGCACGAAATTAGGGATGAATTGATAGGTAAAAGGATAAACCAAATTGGGCAAAATGTTAATAATTACTGAAATATGAGTAAGCAATATATGGAAGTTAAAAATCTGAAATAACTAAGCATAGCTATCTATTGCTTTAACTGTAGTATACTTATGTGATACAAATTTAAGTTCATTTGGTGTAGCAAACTGATAAAGTCTTAAGCTTGTTGAATGAAGCAATTCACTTTTTTGAGGCTGAATGTGAGTTTATCCTCTTTGAGAGAGGCAGAAAAAGAAGCAGCACTAAAATAACTTGGAGGATAGGTAACATCTAAAGAGAAAATGTAATAAAAATAGATTGGTATTTATATCATTTAATTCATATACTTCTAAAACAATACCAGCTGTTCTCTAAAATCTGAGAAATCTCCCCACATCATTATTATTAGTAATAGTATAGTCGTGTGCAAAACAGAATAATTACATGCAACATGGGGAATTGACACACAATCTTTTAAAAATACAAATGCATGAATATATGGATGGATAGGCAGATAAAATTATAAACCAAATCTAGCAGAATGTTAGTAATCAGTGAAATGTGAGTAAATAAGTCATAAAAGTTTAAAAATTCTGAAATAACTAAATCTGCCTTCATATCTATTACTTTAAGTATAATTATGTGATATGGATTCATTTAATGTAGCAAAGTGATATAGTTTTAAGTTTGTTTATTGTAGCAATTCACTTATTAGGTCTCTGATGTAAATTTATCCTAAGAAAACTGAATGATGTAAATATAACCCTGTTAATGTACAAACATGGACCTTCCAGTATTCAGCTAAGGCATTTGAAATTTAACTTTTCTTCTTCTTTCTCATATTTACTAAGTCTTTTGAATTACATGCTTGTAGTTATTTTCTTATGTGGACTGGTGGGTAAGGCCAGGTTTAAGAATAGCAACAAAGACATAGCAAAATATAGAAAAAAGAGAACTTATGGCAAATATTCCAATGAAGGGATCAGCTGGACTCAGAGAAGAGCCATCAAGATTTGACCACTGAGGCCCATTCAAGGAATAGGAAGCTGAGTTAGAGTGGTGATTTAAGTGAAACGATTTAGATGAGGAAGATTAAACATGTTAAGTACAGTATAGTCTCTCTGATTCGGGAAACACAGAACACAGACATTCTATAGAACCATATGATGCGATAGCCAGAATTGGGGGGAAGGGATGGGGAGGGGGTGGGAGGGCCCAAAATAAAAAGGGATTGTAACATTGATATTATGTGTGTGTGTGTGTGTGTGTGTGTGTGTGTGTGTGTGTGTGTGTGTGCATGAAATACTCAAGTTCATTGTAAGCATTATGTATTGCATATGTATATTAATAAAAATAGTGAGGGAAAAGACATATTGCCACTAGTTTCCCTCAGATACACTCCCTCTTACTTCAAATGCATTTCTGCTATCATTCTTTCTATTTTTTCTGAAGCACTTTGGGAAGTCTGCTTTAGGGAGTATCTTTAGTGCACTGTCATGCTTACCTTGATGAAATGAATCAATTCAAACAATACTTTTCATGATTATTTTGACTCTGGGGAAGAACCAGGTTCAGTGACTGAGGTGGCACACTATAATGTTTGCCTGAGCTGCCTTTCCGGGGATGGCACTCGGCAAAAGCATTCATTGCAATATCACACCTCAAAGACACAAAGGGGACTTATAGAACTGCTTCAGGAAGGGACAAAACTGATGGGACAAGTGTATTAAAATCTAGTGGAAGTATTTTGAGGAGCATTAACGGCAATATGCTCATATTTGTTGTAGTAAGTTTAATAAATATCCACTATATGTTTGATCAACCCTGCTGTTTGGCAATTTTCTAAAAATATGTTTTATTCACAAAAGAAAAAACCTTGTCACCACTAAAAGTTTACTTTCAAATTTATTTTGAGCACTCTATAATTGTGTATTTCCCAGAAATGAACATTCATATATATATATATATATATATATATATATATATATATATATATATAATGCTATTACTTTAACAAATCAGACTGTAACTTAACTTATTTACTATAGTTAGCCTTGTTTTTCTTTTAGACTCAATTGTAGAAGGGATTGGAAATACTGTCAAAGAAAATATTCCAGTTACAAGCTCTGTGTACAAGTATCCTGTACTAATATTCATTTGTTATGCAAAGAAAAAAAATGAAAATCTAATAGGCACATCTGAAGATTCTACAAAATACAAAAATTATTAAGTAAAAAATATATGGAAAATGCAATGAAGAAATACTAGTTAATGTCCAGTTCTTTCAGTTGCTTCAATAGTGGAATCTGATCCAAAGCCACTTAAAGGTCAAAAGAAGCTTAAGTTACTTGGATGTTTTAAAGGATCTTGTATCTTAAAAGGAAAATGAACCAATGCAAAAGAGGTCGTAAAATTAAGAGGGTATTTTAAATTTTTGAATTAAAGAGTTTAATGTATCCAATTCCAGTAATGCCAGGAAGTAAAGCCATGCTATTCAGAAAATAATTACAGCACTCAAGTACATGAGCATACTTGCATGTATGTGTAGCTGTATCCACATACATACATACATACATACATACATACAGAGGCCCATTATACATTTGAGATGCCATGAACTGATAAAAATGGAAAGCTCTATTACCAACATAAGGGTTCTTTTTCTATTCTCAATATATGGCTGTGGCTTTCTTCTGGAAAGCAACCTTTGGAAAGATTAGACCAGACAGCCAATTGTTCGCCTGCCTTCCTATTGCCATAACTTTCAACTCTTATTTATTTATTTTTTGTATGGGAGATTAAGCCCAGGGCCTTTTCATGGAGCCACATTCCCTACATGCCCTGTTCTCATGTCATTTTCTTTTATTACTTTAATTCATATTTTATTTTGTTGCAGTACTGAGAATTGAACCCAGATCCATTACATGAAGATTATTCCCAACCCATTTTATTTTTTACTTTGAGACATTTTGCCAAATTGCCCAGGTTGGGATCAAATTTATGATCCTCTTTTTTTTCAGCCTTCCAGAGTGACAGGATTACAGATGTGTGCCACCACATACAGCTTATTCTTTATTTTGAGACAAGGTCTCCTTAAGTCACCATGTTGTCCAGGCTAGACTTGAAACTATGATCCACTAGGCCTCAGTCTTCCAGAATGCTGCGATTATAGGCCTGTACTAACACACATGATTTCACTAAACTTAATTCTGTGACTAGCCTGACCATATCAACAAGTTGGTGATACTCATAAAGACATTCTACAGTGACAGCTTAAACAAGAGTACAGTAGGGCACCCGATCAAGTAGGCATTAAAGGCATTCCTTTGTAAGTAAGGGAGCCTCAGACTCCAAAGTGCTTGCAATCCAACGGGGAAGCACCAACAACAGTGAAAACAGTACATCTGAATAAATTAATTATTATGTAGGCAACGAAGGTTCACATTAAAAGAAAACAAATACGAGATGAAATTTGTCACGTTTCCAAAAGAGATTGACCCACAATGGCTATTTGAAACATTATCCTCATCGCAGAGTTGTTATGAATGGAGCCTGCAAGCACTGAAATGGGCCTTCTGGTACATGGAAAACACATCCTTAGCTAGACAAGCACCTGTATTTTGTAAAGGGCCGGAACGTGACTACAGGAAACGAAACTATCTTTGCCAGAACAAGGCAAAGTCATGTTTCATAGTTTATTCATGAAATATATTCATGATTTTTCTCGAGATTTCTCAGATTATTTATTGTATCAAATTACTGTCTTTAGTATTCCCAGAAATTTGGTAGCGTATGAAAGAACTTGTATTCACACTCCAATGACGAGAAAAGCTTTGAGGTCACTACTTGAAATATGCACAATGACACCTATAAATCTCTGATGATAAATTCCAGGTATACACCTTAGCACATAATAAGCATGAAAATCACATTCAGTAAAGTGTGAAGCATGTAATAAGCATATAATTTCTAATATTCTATCAAATTTCATATGTATGACAAATCACATAATAAAAAAATGGTAATTATGTATTTTGCTTTGAAATAGAAACACTACTCATCTCTTTAGCTGACAACTCATTTCTGTCTCTTGTTAAAGTTTACTCAGGCACCAATATCAGTGAAATTTAAGATCTGGTTTCTCTGATTTTTATACTTTTTCCAAAAAAAGTCCAAGGGAACTATCTTACTGCTTAAAGAAAATAGTGCTCATGAATTATTTAAACATAATTTTTGAATGTTGCCTAAGAAGAGAAATAAAATATATATTTTAACCTAAGGCTAATGCATACTTCTTCACAGGCATCACGACTTCCAAATCTGTTGCATTTGATGTAAGAAACACTTTAATGTTAAAATTTTGTTAACAATTTCACCTCTGCTTACTATTTCTAAAATAGCTTTCAGTGGTATACAATATAAACAATTAGAGACACACAGTTGTGAAGAATCACTCATTTCCTTATAAAAACCTAGAATATTCAAGTGCAGAAAGAAATCAAAGATTTTTATAATCGCTTTCTATAGTTGTTTGGTTGAAATTAGCTGAACTTTGATATTGAACAAAAGCCACTGGCAATTGATGGAGGTATGGGGTCAAGTATGATTTGGGGGGGGGGGGGAAATTTTTAAAAAGGTAAATGAAATAATTACATACAGTGCATAGTACCTAACTTTTCTGGACAAGATTAAAACTCTGAATTACCACACAAACCACAGACATAGCTTCATATTTTGTACCTGAATATGTTCTAAAACACCTCCAACAACCCTGTCGAGTTTTGCTTACTGTTGTTTCCTTGTTTAACCAAACAAGAACTGTTTCCTCCTACACAAAGAGTTAAACTTTGGGTAGCTAAGTCTGATATTACCCTCTTATTAATATGTACTGGATTTGTAGATCCTATTATTGCAATGTGAAGGCTTCTTTAGGTTCACTTCACTCTCAGAATTAGTGCTTAAAGTGAGTCGATATCCTCTTGCTTCTGTAAGCTCCCACAAATCACTGACTACTTCAGGGTTCATAACACCCGAGGTCTGATTTCATACATTGGCAACTGAATCAACCTTGAGAATTGATCAACACAAAGCAAAGGCTTTTTTACAAGGGGCTAAGGCTGGTGAAAATTTCTTCCCAGCAACATAAAGGAAAGAGCAGTACCTGTAGGACTTTGAGAAATGCAATCTTGATTTGGCCTTTGGAGATGGTCCTGGTACTCTCACTCCCAGAAGATCCCAAACAAATGCCATTTTTTAAAATAAAAGGTTCCAAGATCCACGGGGACAGTGGGAAGTCAGAGCTGGTGCTGGGCTCTGGGGCCCAAAGGCCCTTGCAGGAGCAGGAGGCACTTGTAGCTGAGTGAGGACATTTCTTCTGTGTGAGCTGACAGGGAAGTAGCAGGCTGGCTGAGGCAGGGCTGGAAGGGATGGCCAGGACTTCCTGCTGGGTGACACTTGCCCTTTGCAACAGAGCTTGCCTCACTCAGGCCTTATCTCACTATTAATGTGAGAAACACTCCCTTGGAAATCTGTTTTTAAATATAGCCCTGATTAAATTGCAAAGTCCCACGTCACTCCTGAAAAGCATCACACACACACACACACACACACACACACACACACACACACACACACACACTCACACACGAGACCTGATTAAATTTGGTGAACTTTCAAGCGTGAACTTTAAAAAAAGTAAATAGATGGCTGTGCTGAAAAAAAAAATAAGTAAACACATGCCTATGACTGAGAAATTTAGCAAGTCTATCTAAATTTCACACAGTAGTTTCCAAATATCATTTTCCTTATTTCAACTTCTCTTAGGAACAGAGATGGTCATTATTATGAAGAAAATCTTCCCCACAAATTTAGTCACATCAGAAACACCAGCTTTTCCTTGCAAGCCCTTGTGAGAAGCGCAGACAGATCACTTTCAGAGCTTCTGGCAGCTTGCCCCTCGAGGAGCTGCTGCGTCATTTTTAAGAGTGGACTCTAATGCGTGACTTTAGCAACAAAGATCAATTTTCTGTTCCCTAGCAATTTCTTAACTATGGTAAATCCCTTAGATCAACTTTGCTTCAAATGAAATAAATGATGAAAGGCAAATAGAACACAAGTTTTATGAGTGCAGCACATTTCTGGGAGGCATATGTTTCAAGATTTGTTCCCGAGAAACCAAAAAACCCCAATGCCATCATCGTCTCCTATGATCAAGTGTATTGAATGTTAACAATGTGGCAAAATTCCATCAGTCCCTGTCCAAACACTGGCCCCCGCGTGACCTCCAGTGTAAACCAAGGCATAGCTCCACTTTTGTGGGATAAGATTAGAATGGCTTGAAGTGCCCAAGAGTGAATTTAACTCATTGTAAACTAGAAAAAAAAAATGACCAACAGTTTAGCTCAGCAACCACCACTACCTGTCCAATTTCAAGATCTCTAAAGCTCGATCTGTTTCTTGTAGACCAAGGAGATCAAAATCTCTGTAAGAGATTAAGACATTAAACATCGATACTTATTTTCACAACAATATCCGGCACACCAGGGGTTTTTGGAATGCTACAGATTCCATATCAACTCTGGGGATGAATAATAGAAAACTTTTCTACAGTTCCAGTTCCACCTCTTTGTTACCTGATGTCTGAGCTCCTAGAGAATGAGTGCTTGACAGCTGCTCTAAAGGGTAATGACCTTGGAGGAGCTAGGAGTCTAAAATAAACATATCTCTCTGAATAAAGTTGCCACAGTCTAAAGTTTCACAAACTGCTCTTTTGCTTTTGTGTAGGGAGTTACATTTCCCATGAACAAAACAGGGGTGATTTCAGAGAGTCTGAGGTGTCTGTACCTATGCAGTCTGCCTCTGGTGCACGGAAGGTCGCCATGAGTATTACCTTTCTTTATACTCTATATGGGAGTAGCAACTGGCCAGTGCAAACATTCCTGGTATTCCTGTATAACTTCATATTGAAGAGAATGCCTCTGTCTGAGATTAAAGCCAGACAATGTAAGGGAGCTGGTCCACTGGCTAAGGACAGGAGGAGCCACCTTGGGCTGCTGGAGGAGTGTATTGGGGAAGAGACTGGAGGACACAAAGAAGCAGGAGAACAAGGGGTGGCACTTTCTTGTCATGCAAACACAAAGCTCTTATTCTCCTCAGCAGTCTTTAAACTTTTTGCAGGTGAAACATCATTTCTGGAGTCTGATAATGAAGGCTGCAGTCCCTGTGGACAGTTTTGTAGCAGAAAAATTCCACTTTTGTTGTTACTCCAATTTTGCTATCTTCCCATCCACAGTAATGCTAGCAATAGATATTGTATTTTCAACAATAATAATTATCTTTGCCCCCTTTTCAATTTACACTTTAGACGAATAACTTTTTAATACATTGTAGTTGGCAAAACAGATGGGCATAATAATAATTCAGAATGAAACTACTGTAGGATGTCCAGCTGTTTGAAAGCAAGGAAGGAGAAGCAGATCCTTAATTATTGCTGAAAAAATGTTTCATTTTTATCCCTCCTGCTTCTTGGAATGTCAAGCAAGATAAAGAAAAATCACAATCAAATTGTAAGTGTAAAAGTATGAACAGAAAAACATCAGTTCTGGCCTCTTCTCTCACTGCGAAACTGGATAAAGACAGAAGAAGTTCCTGGTCGCGTTGATGTTCTTTTTCCTTAGAATCTTCTCACTCCCTTCTTCCCCCCTCTGTGCTACACATGCCTATGCCACTGCTGAGGCCTCAGGAAGATCACGGAAATGAGCTACTGATTTCTCACATCAACCACGAGCAAGGAATGGCCTGGGTTTTTATATCAAAAATCAATATTGTTTCGAGGGACTAGCTAGTATTTCATAGAATTTAGACAATGGAGGCTGAAGGAATGGCTCAATGGTTAAAACACTTGCCTAGCAAGCATCAAGCACTAAGTCAAGAGCTAAGTACCCAAGTTCCAGTTTGATTCTCCAGCACCACATAAGTCAGGCAGACAGGAAGATTGCCCTGAGTCCAAGGCCAGTCTGGGCTCCATCCTCAGTTCAGGACCAGCCTAGACTACACAGCAAGACCCAGACTTAAAAAAAAATTAGAAAATTGAAAATAAGTATTTTAAAAGCTCAAATCCAGTGTTTTCTAGGATTAACTTTGCTGTCAGTGTTCTCAGCAGGGAGTCAGAATTTTCACTTCACAAGTAAAGGAGTAGAAAAGAGTAAAGTGGGAATCTTTTAAATATTTTCTGTCACACTTGTTTTTATTTTTTCAGAGAATTTTCATGAAAGGATTAAACAGGAAGAGATACTCCATCCCTATGACTAAATCTTTCCCACATTAAAAACTAAGCCTATATCCCAATTAAAAGTGGATACTGAGGATACTAAATACTGCTACCTACATAATTCCTAATCTTCTAAAAACTTAACATAATGTCCCCCTCCTGCCATTTAGCTAGGTCTTATGTTTGGCCAAGTTTTTCTACATAAGGCTTATTTTTTCCCCTCTTGAATAGTTCTGAGACTTTGGTTCCAAAATTCAAGCTGTTATAAATGACAGATTAAGGTTTTAGGGTGTGACATAGCAATTCAGAATTTCCTTTCTAGGAGATAGCAGTACAAATTAAATTGAAATCCCCAAACTTAGAAGTGGGAGAATTTAAACAATGCACAAAGGCATTCATTTACTTAAAAGTCACTAACTGACAAGTATAAAGGGGGCTGGGTGGGGGGTGAGCTAAAGTTCAGAGAAATAGAGTTACATTAGTGGGTTACGTTATGTTGAAATACACTGACTCAGGAAACCAGAGCGCACAGATAGATTTCAGGATAATAATGTTTTGAAATAGCTGCTGGTCACAGTCTGAAAGCCAGTAGATGTTGATGTAGAAGCAAATAAAAGACTGCCATTCCCCAAGTATATCTGACAAGGGTATCTGTGTAGGAATTCTATTTTCACTGGGATCTATTGCAAAAGAGTCTAATGAAAGAAAATTTGATAGCAGGCTTTACACCCTTGCAACTAATGTTCATTCAGTATACAGCACTGTAGTTTCCATGGGCATTTTTATTATACTAATTTCTTGTGCTTATCAATTATATTCATGCAAATAAAAATGCCACAACATAATGATAGACTTTTCTTTGACTTCTTTATATATTTTCATTGTAAAGCTTACTGGAGGCTATTTGATCTAGAGATCTATTACTCTGTTTTCTGAATGATGGTCAATTATTTAATGTTCTGTAATATAGCGGCAGTGGACAGAATTAAAAGTATCCTATGGTCTTTAAAGCATTAGGAAAGTGTGCTCTGTATTCTTAGCTCCTATAAGCACATTTTTACTCATGTATATCCCAGGATGAAGACAGATGTAAGAGGCAGCTGAAAGGATAAAGACATTCTGACATAAAACAGCCACGGGTACACCTACGTATAAGAATAAAAGGTCAATGAAACTGTGGATTGTGAATCAAAACGATACATTCGAAGTTCCCAAGTGCAATAGAATATGTTTAGGAATATCTTAGCGATACGGAAAATAGTTAGGTTACGCCTTTTCCATTCCACAATATAATGGAGCTCCTTCTAAGTACATCGCTAACCGGGGTGACGGAAACAAACGACGGAAAAACAAAAGGGAGGGAGGAAAGTCAATTTGATGGTTCCTAAGTATCCATGACTCACAAAGCCCTAGGAGACTTCTTGAACTACTCAACAGGAAACATTTATAGGATCAAATTATTGAAAAGTCTTGAAGTTAATATAGGCTAATCACTTGAAATAAAAACCTGGCTTGATTTTTTTTTAAAAATGTGTATAAAAATATTCTGTTGTCGGTAATTATCCGATCGTCCAATTTTCTGTAAGTAAAGGTTAAAAAGGTCAGAACAATTTTCTCTTTTCAATTTTGTACTCATGAATATGGTATGAAAAGAAGCTCTCATTAGTTATTGACTGGAGAGTGAAAGAGTACGTCAAAGGCTCATCTTAAAGGCCACTTCCTACAGGAAGCCTTCCCTGCTTCCTAGATGATGTGACTTCCCCACAGCACGTGGCACTGCCCCTTAGTGACTTGTACGTATTTACAACTACTTATTCAGTGTACGGCTTCCCTAACGAACCTAGATGCTAGAAGAGGGCAGATGGCATCTGCTTTTCCTCATCCTTAGTGCCTTGAGCCTAGAAAAATCAAAGTCGCAGTTCTGTTTGTTTAATAAATGAGCAAACCGATATTCCTAGGGATCACTAACGTTATACATTATGTTCCTAAATAGGGGCAAAATAAAATCCCCAAAAGTAATTTGGGTAAGTATTACTTAATTCTCTCTCTTTAGCTGATCCCTTTTGACAAAGCCAAGATTGTTGAAATAAATAATAAGAAAAAAACAAAACCAGAAAAAAAAAACACCATCAATACTATCATCCAGGGAATCACTGGTCTGTCTTCAAAATAGCTTATTTTCAAAAGAAATATTATTGGCCACATATTCAGGGTAGCTCTGACAGAGGAGATGGGAGCCACAGTTCTGCCCTGAAAGTGCCACATGACCTGGGGCACTGCTCACCCATCCTGCTGAGTTTCAGTTCCTTAGCTACGACAGAGGAGGTAATTTACATAAAAGCATGCTTGAAAAACATAACATTCTGGGCAGCACCGGTACTGATGTTTATGAGTTCTTTTTAGAAGACATAAAAATGGTTTTTATACTATTAGAAATAATTTCAATCTTTTTCTGAGGAGAAAGGTACTGGGGACTACATTCAAGGCTTTCACACTGAGTTACAATCCCAGCCCATTTTTTAAGTTAATATTTTTATTTTTTAAATGGAGGACAGAGTCTCCCTGTGTTGCTACATTGCTCAGGCTAGGCTAGGCTCAAACTTGTAATCTTCTTGCCTAAGCCCTCAAGGGTACTGGGATTACAGGTATGCGCCACCATGCCAGGACTGAGATATTTTCAGGTTTTTTTTTTTTTTTTTTTTTTTGAGTCAGTGTCTCACTCTGGAGCCCAGGCTGGTCCTGAACTCACTGTGGAGCCCAGGCTGGCCTTGGACTCACGGCAATCCCCCTGCTTCAGCCTCCCTAGTGCTGGGATTACAGGTGTGTGCCACCACGACATTTTTTCAGTTTTAAAAATTGTCCCTAAAATTGTTTACTATGTGAACACAGTAAATACAGAAACTATTTTATCAATTTCAAAAAGTTATCAATCTTTACTTTTGAAACTCGTCATTTTCTTCATACTTTTATCCATTTCTAATCTTTTTATCTTAAGTATATGAGAATAGAATACCAGCTGTTGTTGTTTAAAGGCTAATTCTATACAAAGTCTTAAAGTTTATTTCCAGCATTTGCAAAGTCTTCCATGAATTTTATTTACAAGAACTGAAAAAAATTAACTGGTGAGGAATTCTACAAAATCTTGGCTTTCTCTTAAATATAAAAATGTTTTCTTTTTAAATTTGAAAACTTACAGGATCTTGAAGACAGGTTGTTTAGTTAGAAAGGCATTTGCAGCACTGGATCCAACTCACACTGTTCTCATTCTGGATCACACACCAAATAAAAGCAAAATGGCTTCCTTCAACTTTTTGGAGCTACAGTAGCAAATAAGCAAAAGTGGTGATGGAGTTACCAGGCTGAGAAACAATATCATTCACTCAGGAGAAGAGGAAAAGATCCCCAATACCAAGAATCCTTAAATAACAACAATCTTGTTTGTTCGATTTTGGTGCCATTTTTTTTTTTCTTTTTCATGACATGACAGTTTTCAATACCTCATTAAATCTGCGTGTCTGCTTGTTAGAGCCAATGACCACAAACTCACCCATCTGAGGACACTTCTTGCCAACCTGTCACTTACAGGTTGTCTTTTCTTCCTAACACCTCCTGTGTATTGACTGAGCCATTGTACCAAAGATCACCCGAATCTCAGGGTAACATTTCTAATTTATTTTACTGGTTCATATCAACAACTTATTTGGTATTTATTCTACAGTGTGTGCATAGGGTAATACTTTAGGATCCCCCAATTATATATGCATGGCATTCATATTTATTTTATTCTGTCTTAACCACTGATGAAATAGAGCCCCACAAAGTTGGTGAAACTTGATTCTGTGATCATAAGCCATTGTGAGGCAGATCTGGGATTAAGGATGAGGCTCTTCTGGTGGCAGAGCCTGTTATTTTAACAATACGAGTCTAAGGGAGTAAAGGAATGAAAGAAGTCAGCCCCCCCCCCTTTTTTTTAAGAGGAGTCAAATCATAGTCTTGATTTGCACAGCAAAAGGAACAGGTGTCCAGCATAAGAATTACGTATTATTATTTAACCTACCGGCTCACAAGTGGACATCATCATCACTACTCTGTAAGGGAGAAATTTGAGACTCACAAGTTAAGTCACTTAGTTGCTGCCACCAATTAGTATGGAGACCCCAGTCAGTTTTGCTTGTCTCCAAATCTCCTCTCTGTTGTTACTGGAGGATCCACGCTTTTAAAAATTTTAACTCTAGAGTTAAGGTTGGTCTGTGAGCTTGGGATGATTCTGAGGCTCTGAGCCCAAGCCGAGTGGCTGCAATGTGACAGCTAGAGAGTCACTGAGCCAGAGAGGACAGACCTGGACGGAGGAAAGGTGAAGAAACGCAGGCGCACGTCAGCATTTGCGGGTCCTGGACCATGCGCTGCCCTGCGTGTTTCCCCTAGACATTCTACGATGGAGAGAAATAGAAATACTTTGTTCCCATCCCATCAGTGCTGGTAATTTACTAGAAGTAAAAGGGAAACCAGTGTATTGGAGTTACCATGAACATGAATGACACCATTTATTTTTGTTATTGGTTCTTGTTTTATAACAAGAATCGTAAAACTTAGAGTGTCATTTTCTAGCACTCTCTTGAAACCACCTAAGAAATTTATAGCAAACATTTATGAATTAGAAAAGTAGTAAGGTAACAGCGCAGGTTGTCTGTTTTCTCTCTGTTGCTTATCCGTTTAGAACTCCAGAAGACTGAGGCAGGAGGACTGCAAGTTTAAGCCTAGCCTGGGCAACTTAGTGACTTAGATCTCTCTTAAAAATCAAAAGTTTAAAAAAAAAAGTGTTGGAGACATAGCTTAGTGAAAGCCCTGGGCTGGATCCCAGTACCACACACACACACACACACACACACACAAACATACCTGCACACAGATATTTGAAATACATTTGAGAACATATAACTGTTATTTTATCAATTGTATAATACCAAATAAAACCATTCATAGAAAATTTATAATTTAAATCAGACCTATTTTGGTTTGCTATATAATTTATAGGTAACTTATAGGGATGAACTTACATTTGAAAACAAAACCAACAGGTATGAATGAAATAAAGCCTCACCTGTATACTAGGGAATTAAATGCTTGAGGTAGTGAGTATTTTTTAAGTCTAGTAGTAAATTTAACTGTCACAAAAATCCTTCAAAATAAATTAAATTAAAATTTTTAAAAACCAAACTTTTCAGGACTCAGATTGAACCACGGGCCTTTGTACTGCGATACATACCCAGACATTCTATCTTTTACTCTGAGACAAGATCTTGTTAATTGCTCAGGAAGTTTAGAACTTGCAATCTTCCAGGTAATCTTCCCTCAGTGCTAAAATGGCTGATGTGTGCCACTGTCACAAGCAAAAAGTTTTTGTGTTCTGTTGATTTTTCATCGACATTGGTTACATTTTTATATTTTTCCTTTCCTTGAGACAGGCATTTACTCTGTCATCCAGGCTGGTCCTGAAGCCACGGCATAGCCCAGGCTGACAGACCTCGAACTCACAGCAATCCTCCTGCCTTATGACAAGTTATGAAAAAGAGATTTCATTTTTCTATTAAATGGAAAGAAAAAAGCCCCCTTACAGCAAGATTCTGTAGTTATTTCTAATGTTTCTAGTATAGAATCAATTTGCAATCCTCTCAGCAATTTGAAATGCAAGTCAAGGTCCAGTGACTTCATAAGGGTGACAGAAGAAATCTAATGTCAGTCTCCATAAAACTGAAGAACTCTCCAAAATAACCATTGAGTATCCTCAGCCATGTCCAGACTGGAACAACTGCAAAGGAGCCCGATCAAAGGAGCAGGCGCTCAAGGCTCCCAAGAAGCAGGGATGCTCCGAGGACCCCGGAACATTCCAGATTCAGACAAGCGACTTTTAGAACTTTTAGACACAGTGTGGACAGTATACAGCCTGAATGTTCTACTTCTCAACTCTATTTAAACTCACTAAGCCAGAAGTTTTACACAGCCAATACAGCTACGCACAGCATAGGGTATTATTTTCAAGATGATATTATTAACACTTTGTCAAGAAGCAAATGATGAAACTGCTAACACTAAACAAAATTTAATTACTCTTGAAAATCATTAATGAATGAAAACTTATGAATAGCTTATACAAACTGATCCCTCCCCCCAAATGTAAAATTAGGGGAGAGGGTATAGAAAAGGGTGTAGCAAGGAAGAACGATTCAAGTATGTTATACACATGTACAAATCCAGCACAATGAACTCCAATCGTCTGCATAACCAATAGGCACTAAGAAAAATACTGAAAAAACCAACTCTAATGAAAACATAAACTAAAAGGTTAGCCCTATTATTTTGAGTAATGCAGTCATAGGATTATTAAATATCCTTTTCAATAATGCTTGTATTTCATAAAACAAATAAAATTACTTCTATAATCAAGCATAGTCATAAAAAGTTGAGACTTTCTTTTTTCACGCCAAGGGCTTCGGGTTTTTCGTTGATTAGATGTTAAACAAAGTTCATGAATAAAGATTTCTGAATTCAAGTTAGTCACATCACACAAAAATACAGAGAGTTTACATGTTGCTGAGATGTTAAAGGGTATAGAAAGGTTTTCAAGTCAATTAGAAGCCAAAGATGTAGTCTGCACAAGTTGAACTAGGAAAGACCGAGTAGTTCACCCTCCAGGACTGTGCCGAGTTAGGGCTAGGAAAAAGGAAAGCAGAGAAAAAAAATCAAACTCTCTGTAGAGATTTGAGGAAAATAAGCAGTACCGGTAGGAGGAAATCTACCTTGTAGGATTCTAAATGGAATTCTCTCTTCTTATGAGGGAAGATACTTGCACAGTGTCCTTTATGGGGAAGGATTTCATCACCGTGCGCTTGCTCCTGAAGGGAGCCAAGTCCTTCAGTCAGCTTTGCTGCCATCCTCGGAGGCTGACCTCTAGGCCTTCCGAGGCTGCAGACGTGATGCGGGCAGCACACAGCCTGGATGTTCTACTTTTCTATCACTCATTGATTACATACATGATCCACTTCGTTATGTTTTCAATGATAATACTTAAAACTTCTTCCTAAAATAGGAATTTACTACCTATGTTTAACCCCACGACTTAGGAAATTTTCTCTTTTTTGCCATGATGAATGCTACTTTGCAGTTTGACAAAAAAAAATTGAATAGTGAAATGGGAGGCTATATTAAAATCAAATATTGCCTGTTCATCTTAAAGTCACAGAGCCACTTACGGAGTGCTAATAAGCTTAAAGTGCTATTTGGTAATGTATTGGTCACCTAAAATTTCATAACCTATCTATCCACTGTTAAAATTATCATTTGACTAAAGAGAAAATTGAGGGCATTTTGTAGGCTTGAATTAATTCTTTAATTAGAATAAAAATGTAATTTCATATAAAAACTCTAAATTCTATTGAATTTTAATTACTGGATGACTACAGAGCAGGAAAAAACAAACTCCAGATGTTTCCCACAAAGGAAAATTTTGTTCTGGCATATGATACACTGAGTGAAGGCGAGCTATGCTTCATCTGATATTCTGGTTCAAAACAGGAGAGAAATTTCTTTGCTCTCCCGTTTAGTTGGACAATTGAGTGGTCTCCACTTTGACTATTGTTAGCTGTGTTACTAAGGTAATGGTGTTACTCATCTCTACTCATTTCCCTCCTCAAGACCTCAGACAGACAATCCTCGGAACCCTCAGTGGGACCAGCAAGAAGTGAAGGTGGGCACAAATTACCATTTAAGTAGTAATGTCGATCTGGGTGTGATGGCAGCCCAACCTGTAAGCTCAGTACTCTGGAAGGCTGCGAGGGAGGAGGATCACAAACGCAAGCCCAACCTGGGCACATTAGTGAATTAGAAAGAACTTGTCTAAAAAAAAATAAGAAAACAAACAAACGGAAGAGGATGAAAGTTAGTATCAAGAGTCTGGGTTCGGCCCTCAGCATTCATAAAGAAAAAGAAAAACAGTGACAATACCAAAAGATAGCTTGGAGTGCCTCTCTGTGTTGGAAGTAATAATGAAAAAAAAAAAAAAATGCTGATTACGCAAAAGCAGATTCAAAGCAAGATCCCAGAATCCCTTACCTTCCAATCTACTTATCTCTTCTCAAACACCACTGTCTAGAAGCCTACTGAGGCCTCCACTGCAAACTCACATCTTTCATTAATGAGCATCTTTACATTTATGTGGAAAGTAAGTAAGAATGTTTGTTTGTATAAGAACGTATCCATATCTAGATCCTGTGCAACAGACTAAACTCAGACTTACAAAGGCTAACACCTCCCAGTTTCATCTCCATCTATGACATTTTCTTTGTTTTTTAGAATAATATATCCACTTCCTTCTTTGACATTTAAATTCAGATATTCAATGGTATTATGTTGAATTCTTCCCCAACAAATCCTGCAAAGTCTTGCAGCAGATAGTTTATCTGAGGATGAGGTAGGCAGGCGGTTCTAGGAAGTGCAAGTTAGGGGGTGGATAAGCGGGCACTGAAGCACTAAGCAGAGGCCATTCATTAATAAACAGATTTTTCGCTGGAGGCAATCAGAGTCAGTCTCCCGAAGTGCCCTTTGTGGAACCATATGTATATCAATACATGCTTTGGGATTGTCGCACTGACTCTGGCTCCTCAGTGTTTGAGAGTTGGCACTAGAAATGTTAAATCGCTCACTCAAGCTTCATAAACTCCCTTCCATTGGAGAAAGGCCCTAGGTACTCAAAATAGGAAGGCAGTTGAGCACGGAGGAATTACCCACCAAAGCCACAGGCAGTAGGGAAGTGGGATGGGGTTGGAGTAGGCCTCACAACCTTAAGATGACCAAGCTGAACCACCGCACCACTAAACCTACCCCTCCCTCGTCTTTCCTTAGCTCACTAAATAAAAACACGGGTTTTCCACTTGCCCACGCTAAAACCCTTGCGTCTTTTTTGACTCATCTCTTTCCCTCTCAATCCATGTAAAAAAAAATCCATCATCAAATATTGTCAGTTTGTCTTTCAGGATATAGTCAGAGTCTGGTCACTGCTCACCACCTGCATCGCCACCACCCTGGTCCCGTCCACCCACTGTGTCTCACCCAGGCCGTTGCAATGATCTCTCGACCACCCTCCTGGCTTCCATTTCCAATGCTCTGCTCATATCCCCTACGAGTTTCTCACTTCACTAGGGATGAAATCCATTTTAGAACCCTCTTCATTCCCTCTGGCCACTTTACCTTATCTTTTCCCATTGCTACCTTGCTTCCAGCCACGCTGTTTTCCTCTTGCGATGTGAACTCAATGTGCCTAATCTGGCCTCAGTGCCTTTGCATCTTGCTACTTCTCCCTGCAGCGTTCTTCTTTCAGATGTCTACGTAGTTCACTCAACTCGCTAAGATTTAATTATCAGTTACACAGACGGCTTTCTATTCCAACTGTGCAATCTAAAATTACACTTCCATTTTTTAGCCTGTGTTAATTTCTTACAGAAGCTATCATCGAGGCATTCAGATATTTTATATGGTTGTTACGACTGGCTCTATAAAAATTAAATTCCGCTAGAGAAAAGAAAATCTCCAGAGAGATTCATGCTTTGCTTATTGGTATTTTACCAGCAACTAGGATAAGGCATGAGAGAAGCCCAGGTTAAATATATATATATTTGCTAACTGACTGAACTCCCTAGTCAGAGAGCCATATAAAAATATTGATACTTATTGAACAAATATTTGCCAAGTACTGTGGCTGGAATTGTCCAATAACAAGTAGAAGCAGTCATAGTTTTTCAGAAAAATAAACGTTCAAGGTGTCATGAAACCATCAGCCTCCAGAGGGAAATTATAATGAACAGTAGAAGCTTGAAAAGAGGAGGGATGGACACAGCGGGCTAGCTACTACCAGACTGTGAGGGACTTTCAAGCGGCAGGAGGAGTGGGCACTTGGCTCCCATCTGAAGTGGAGAGTTTCATATTGATGTACTTTTAAAATGGAGGGAAGAATTCACCTCTGTGCCCGCTGGCCTGCAGTTTTCTTTGTGAAAAGGCTTTAAATTCTATTGAATCTATTAGATGTGAGACTGTTCGGATTTTCAGCTTTTTGTAATATCCGAGTTATATTAAAGGAATGACAATACATTGCAGGACAGAAAAGCTCTTTTAACATTCAAAAGAGGCCACCAAAGTAATTCATCCTATTGACCATAATAACACAGAAAAAAATTCACATGACTACTTAATAATTGGAGAAATATAAATAAAATTCAACAACAATTTATTCAGGAAGGAGAGACTTCTTTGCCAACTAGTAGAGAGAAATTTTCTTAACCTAAAAGAGAATAATACTGAAAAGAAAAGACAAAACAGCTGAAAAGTTAGTGAAGACTTCTGAGCAAGAAAATGGAAGAGTAAAGGCAGGATTTTGAAACAGGAAAAATTTTGGTTCTACTCACAGAACTTAAGCAGTGAATGCCGGGAACAAGGAGACTAGGTCATGATTCCTGTCACCCCACGTCCTTCTTTTTCCCAATATACAAAACAATGGAGGAGCATATACTACTATTTGCATCTTTTTAAACATAGATTTCGCCCAACTAATTACTTAACTTTCTTACTCTGTTAAGAAACTTATAGACTTCACTTTAGACATTTACTAACATACTTGTTTTAGCTGATAAAAGGTCTGCCTCTAGCTTTTTGGAATATATCAATGGTGTGCAAAGCTCAGAATCATTTTCTCTCAGGTTATTTAAAAACTAATGGGTAATCTACTGAAAAAAGATAAGGCTGGCCACGCGTATGCTATGGCCTGTGTGGTGAGATACAGGTGACAGTGAATGGGAGTAAGCATGTCAACGGAGCTTGTGGTAATCACCAACAATTCCTTCCATCTCTAATTTGTTTCTTATCTGGAGTATAACGCACCTAGCAATCTTTTTTTTTTTTCCTATGAATAAAGGTTGTGGAGAAAAGACTGGTATATCGTCAGTGCTGCGTGCTCTACAGGGCGCTGAACTTCCTGGGCCTACATATCCCTGGGGCTGTCCTGCACAAGAGAAGCTAAATAAATGTATTAAATAAACGCTGTGAATTTCTCACAAGAAAAGCTACTAGGAAATTTCATTATTTTGCTCTAAATTCTACTCTCATTCATGTAATGAATATTTAATTCTGTTTTGTTGCAGAGAAGATTTAAGGTTTCTCTATTTCTTCTGGTAATTAGCTCAGAGAAAACAAGCCCTCAATTTTTCTACCTGACTAGAAGATAAAATTAGCAAATGTTGGCATTTTTCACAGCTTTATCTACCCCTTGGTGGGTCTGAGACAATTGCATGTGCACGAACTGACACTTATCATTTGAGGATATAAACTAATAAACTTCTCAATGTCTAATATCTCTTTGTAAACAACTGCAAAGGACTGAGTATGTCTGTGTGTTTTATGTCAGTTGAGTGAAAAGTTAAAAATAAAGAGAAAATATGTAGAGAGAAGTTCCATTCCCAAGACTTGTTTAATGGAATTAGTTTGTCTCAACCCTGTTTCATTGTTGTTGTGCATTGTTTTACTCAGTTCATCAAATTATTTGTCAGGGAAACATGTGGAAACAGTTTGGAATCAGGTTAAATAAAAATACAAAGTGAATTAAGAGAAAAAGATTGCTTATAGCTCCAGCCTCGTGCATGTATTCATGCCATCTTCGCAAATTAAAAGGGACAAATTTTAGTTTTAGAAGATAATTTATGCTGCTAAAAAAATCACAAGAAAACCTGAACTGAAGCGGGTGACAAGATTTGCCTTGTGCCACAATACTGTGGTATTTTTGTCAGTATTATTTATGGGATTCCTTCCCATATTTTATTCCAGGTCATTCTAAAGGAATTTTGTGCTCGGGCAAAATCCAATTTAGCATCCTCGGTTTCCTGCTGCCCGTCTCTGGCCCCTCTTCACACATATCCATGTATAGGGATACACAAGGGCTGAAGGCAGGTTTGAAAGAAAAAAAGAAGGATTAAGTGTGCATGTCTGTGTGCGTGCATGTGACACGCATGGATTTACCATGGTACAGGGAGCTCACAGGGGAGTCCTGTGTAACGTGTGAGCACTGCAAGCCTTTCCATGGGGACCTTGCTTGCCTGGTCAACTCCCTCCTGCTTCTGGGCCCTTTTTGGCTGCCTGAAAAATGGTAACCCAGCCATAACCTAAACGCAAGGCAATCACTTTACCTCAAGACTAAAAAGCCAGTTCTCATGATGCATCTGCTTATCACAACATACAATCAAGAATTCCTTTATGTAGATTTTCTGATGTATGAGGTCATTTTCTTGTAACAGCTGATTTCTAGTAGCAGTGGCTTAAGAATAATATCTAAAAATGTGCTGTCAGAATGTTGAATGGTTCTGTGCTTGAATAGTAATCATTTATATGTGAAGTAAAAGAATATTCATAATAGAAAATGTAGGAAATATAGGGAAAAAAGTGAAAAAAAATTCACCTGTACCCAGAGGTAACTTGTAAATCTGGCTCATTTTCACTACTTTTATAAAATAAGGTAAATATAATAATGCATCTTATTTTAAAATTCATTTGAGATTTTAGTATCTGATTTTGGATTCTGTTTTATATTTCACATTTTAGTATAAGCAATTCATCATATTCACTAATGCTATTTAAAGATATTATTTTTAATGGTTGGCAGGATTCTGTTGTCTCAGTTTAATGCCAGAATTCACCTAAATGATAGTTTATGAAGAACATTTAGAGAGTTTGTATCTAGGTTCTTAGTATTATAAGTATTTTTTAGTGAATAGTCTTGAAAATAAATCTTTATATTACCTCAAATTACTTCTATAATTCAAATATTGATATGCAGAATTACTAAATCATAAAAATAGTTTCGATGTTCCAAGTTTCTGCATTTTTATTTGTACCCCAAAATAAAACTCTTAAATAATCAATGTAAGAAACTAAATTTGTATTCATGATTTTAGTTTTTTAAAAGATTAGCAAAATATAAGATAATTTTAAATGACTTATTGCTCTCACCACATGAAAATTAGAACCTACAACAAGACAATGATTGTTCTTCTAGGATGGAAAAAAAATCCTGTATGTAAGTACATAACTGTTGGCCAAATTTTATGAAAAAGTCAAAAGCAATAAAAAAGAAGGAAAGAAAGACAGACATACGGTTTTAATTATAGCAACACACAGGTGGTGAGCCACTTCAAATTCTTGTGGCCAATGAGGTCACAGGAGCTTCAGGCTGACATTTCATACAAATTATTCCCATTGAGGTCATATTGCTCTACTTGAGGCAGTTTTCCATAATTGTAGTGTGCTGTTTACAAAAGGTCTTCAGCTTAAAAATATCCTGCTGTGCCCTCTAGTGTTTAAATGCATCAGAAGTTTTGAAAAGTTTCCTCTGAGAGGCGCAGCTGAACACCCTTTCAAGTCTCTTTTACTCCTAGTAGTTATCTATATCCAAATGGGGCCAATGTACACACTGTTCAGATTTAAATTTCACTTAAACCTTTCCATTCCAAAGACAGCTGAAGCAAATGTTAGAGAACTAACCCAGAGAAAACCCCGCCCGCCATATGTTTTTTTTTCAAAGAAAAGAGTCTTATTGTAAGATACTTTTCTATTTCAGGGCAAAGTTGAGTAGCCATTGCAAATCCCCAAAGGCTGGAAAAACTCAACATTTCACTCTGTGGCTTGTCACAGAAAAGTCTGCTGACCCCACCTAGAGATTCTGATGATGATGTTGGAGGTGACACATTTTAAGACCTTTTTATTAGTTAAAACAAAGATAATTATAGATTAGTGAGTTCTGTGGTTCAGGTAACAAAAAACACTTGCTGCACTGAGTTTTGTAGTATCTACTGGGTGGGACTTCAGTCACTCCATTTTGATGAATTTGATGTTAAAATATTAGAGAGAATATAATAAGATAAAAGTTCATTACCCATTAATATTAGGACCCAGAGAGCTGTACTACCTTCTCTGGTTACTCATTACATTACTCAGCTTTCCAGCACTATTGCAAGTACCTAAGATAATCAACTTATGAGGAAAGGTTTATTTCGATTTTCCAATCCATTATCAGTAGGTCTTATTCCCTTGGGCAAGGGCCATCATCGTGGGAACACATGGTATAATAAAACCACTTACTTCACTCCCAGGAAGAGATAGAGAAGGAAGTAAGGATTCAGATCCTAAAATCCCCTTTAAGGGATACCCTCAGTGACCTAAAGGTCACCCAGTAGGCCCCATGTGTTAAAGGTTACATTATCTCCCACAACCACCACTCTAGTATCAACCCTTAAACATAGGGGCTTTGAGAGCCATTCCAGAACCAAATTACAGCACTTGTCTACTGTAGATTAAGTAGAACTGGACTATAAGGTAACCAGTGCCCCTGCCTCTCTTCATCTATAAATATTTCATAATTAAGCTTAAAATTACTATTAGAAGTATGCGTAGTCTTTGTGGAATGAAGGAAACATACCATTTATAATTAATATGAAATTTAAGCTTGTGCTTGATTAAAACATAACAAATCACTTCTATACTAATGAAAGCACAACGCACCATAAGGCCTTGGCAGTCTGCCTTTCTCCATTCTCTCCCCTATACAAATCCCACATCATCCTACGTCCCTCTGTATTAAGCCTCTCTTTGGTGTACACAGAAGCTTTAGTGAAATTCTGTATTTCCTCTCTGAAATGGTTAATAAAGGGTTCATTAGAGGATATTTTTTTGTAGTATGGTTTCCAGGAAGTGGATCTATTTTATTGCCTTTTAACCTCAAATTTGACTTCTGTTTCAAAGTAGTTAAGGTCATTTTTCTTTTTTTTTTTTTTTCAAAGATAGACATCAGCACTTGCCTGATGAGAAATTTTGCGCAACAGTAGAAAAAAATTTCACAAAATTATAGGCTTAGAAAAGTGAATGAAAACAGCCTTTGATTCTTTATCTCAGAAAAAAGGATCTTTTGCTTGTGCCACACTGCCTTTCTCAGCAATTCAGTCTGTTCTTACGTGTGTCTTCCCCGCGTCTCCTCTTATTTCCCAGGTCCCAATATAATTCTCTCTCTTGTACCTGACACAGAAATTTTTACACACCAAGTCCAACGGCGAAGCCTTTAATCCCAGAGACTTAAGAGGCTGAGGCAGGAGGATGGCAAGGTCAAGCCCATCTTATGTAACTAGTGACTTAATGAGACCCTGTCTCAAAATCAAAACTAATATATATAAATGTTGTGGATGTAGCTCAGTGTGAAGGTTCTGAGCTCAATTCCCAGTACTACAGCCCCAACTCCATAACCCGTATGTCCCCTCCACAAAAATCATGTCATATCAGCCCAAATACGAACACTGATGAGATTTACTCTGTAAGATCACATACCTAAAAATCTCTGATTTCACTAGCTTAAATCCATCATGTTATTTTCAAATATTTTTGGCAAAAACAACAATAAATTTTGTTGTGGAACGTATCATCTTTTCATATGCAAGGTTAAAAGCAATGGAAATAAAACTCAGGAAAAAGTAACACGATACCTCCATTCCATGAGAAAGAAAAGTTTCCAAACTTACCTGCAAAAAAAGAGAAATACAGCAATAAGTCTCAAATCAGAGTTTTTCAAAATTTTTAGTACATTAGGCAAATTTATCCTCATAGGTATACCTAGTTCTTAATTATTTTCTTGCAAATAATGCTGTTCTTGTAGATATCAACAGGCCTGGCCAATGTTATTTTTCAATGACCAACTCTTACCATGCAGACAGTCCTTCCTCATATGTAATCTGGGAGCAGGAGGGCTTTTAGAACAAAAAATTAAATAATTTACAGACCCAGAAAATCTACACAGTACAAGACATATTTTGGAGAGTTAAATACAATGCATAACTGAAAAGAGTCGGAGCCAGACTGACTTGGGTTTGGCAGGCAGTTGGATAGAAGTGAGCAAGACGAGGCGTCAAAGGGTACACGTGCGTAGGGATTAATAAAAATAAAGAGAAGAGAAAGGAAACTAACTGTTCAGTGCCTGGAATACCTGAGTGCCTTGGCCAGACCCGGCCTATGGTAATTATACTCTCAGGTGCACGTCCCCTTCCCAAGCAAGCCGGCTGCTCCCACAACCAGGACTTGTAGATGAGAACTCCGTGGTGACTTTTACAAGAACTACAGACCCTCCATCACTAAGTTTTATGACTGTCTGGCGCCAGTAGGTTGCTGGGTGTGGGGTGCACCTGCAGACGCCATTCCCTGAATTCCTGACTTGAGGAGGAGACAGTCGCTTCCATGAGGTGGCCTAACTTGTTCTCAGCTGTTGTTTATTTTTTTATTTTTTATTTTTGGCCTCCATTGCTGTTTTTCTTGCTTCAATACATCTCCCACCTGATCGCATCGTAGCTACAATCCTGAGTGTGACTCTCCCATTCTTGTGACACATATCCAGTGTATAGAACTAACAATTTTAGCAGCTCATTTGAGTACCCAATTGTTTTCATTCAAAAGACTCACATTTTGGGTAACCAGAGAGGATCTAGTAATTGTAGGAAAATTTGCCCAAAACATACCTCCTGTTGTGTTCTTTTTGTCTTGTTTTGTTTTGTTTTGTTTTCTCTCCTGCTGGAATCTTAAAATCAAAAATACTAAAGCCCCAAAATTTAAGTATCAGGCAAGATGGTTCCAGCTGGAGGGACCACACACTGTACCACGTCTGCTCCCCCTAAATGTTCGCTCCCGCTCTGCTCCTCATTCCCTTTGGCTTTCCGCAGCATGCGGCTCTACCCCACTGCATGGGCCGGGTGTGTGCCCAGGTGTGGAAAGGGAGGATATCTCCAGACTTGGAACGATATCACAGGTGACTATTACACCTGCTTGAGGGACATTGGGAACAGGGGCCTCTCCCCTTAACTAGGAAAGGAAAACTTCATCTTCCTCCATGCACATCTTGGGACTGGCAGGAAGTCAGACTTCCACTTATGTTAACCTTCCAAGGAGTTTCCTGGACAGTCCAGGAGGCTGCCCTTTGGGACCTAACCAGGACTTGGGACTTTTTTTTTTTTTTTTTTTTTTTTTTTTTTTTTTTTTTTTTTTTTGGTTACAGCTATCTGGAGTCCATGAGTTGGTGATTTATATTTCCACCTCTGGGGCCACACGTATAGATAACCGTGGGATGTACTTATTGATGAGAAAATCATCCTTAACATACCAGATTTGCCAAGATTTTCAAGCTACTGACTTGCAGTAGAGACTCAAGCACCTGTTCTTTTATCATCATTGGTAGAGGTTTTGTGATACCAACTTTGTAGTTGGCCTTGGAATACCCTGGTTGTGGCCTCTCAATCCTGAACCCAGGAGGAGAAGGCACAGTTTTGTAGCAGCATATCCAGCTGCTTATGAAAAAGAGCACAACAGGGGATGCTAGTTCCCCATTATACAAACATTCTTTGCTCTGAGTAGACCCTACTCTCTATGAAAGTGCAGACTGGATTCAGCTGTCTTGATGGCAATCACTGAGAACCATAAGGACACGAAGAAAGTCCCCTAGAACTTCTAATCCCATCTCTGACTGCCCAGACACCAAAGACCCAGAACTCTGAAGCTAAGCTCGAAAAGCCCCCAAATTGAATCTCCTCCCTGCCGGCCCTTCACACTTGAGTCCTTCTGTGGGTGCCATTCTATCGAAGCCCAGTGTCTCAATGAGCCCACTCCAGGAAATGCCTGGGGGAGGATTTGAGTCGGTTCCAATACAAGTGCCATTTCCTTTCCAGAATTTGGGATAGATAAAAGCAGATTTGGGAAAGTTTCCCAATGGTCCTAATAGATATAGAGGCTTTCCAAAACTTGACTTAGGTTTCTGATCTTACTTAAAAAGATATATTTTTACTCCTTAACCAAATCTTGGCTGATAATGAAACAGAGGCAACCTTATAGACTGCAGAAAAATTGCAGACGACGTACATATGTCTTATCAAACAACAGCTTCTCCATGGTTGGGAGAAACACCCAACCCCACAGGCAGACAAGGAAAGAGAGGATAGATGGGATATAAGGACTCTTGGGGAAGTGGAGAATAAAACCTTCTCCAAAGAGCATTTTGGAAGGGCTTAGAAGAACAAGAGCCAAGCTTCTCACTAACTACAAGCTATGTTCAATCTTTCAGGACCAGGAAGAACATCATTGGCCTTTATGCAGAAACTTAGAGACGTTTAACTAAACATATCCTCCGTCCTAACTGCACCCCAAGAGATAGTTTTAAAAGGTAGATTCAATACCCAATCAGCTCTTGATTTTCAAAATAATCTACCATAGATAGAACTGGGGCCAGTCACACAGAGAATCGGTAAAACTGACCATTAAAGTCTACTACTGGGGATGAGGAGGAAGGAAAGAAAGGGCCAGCGCAAGCCTGACCCAACACCGCACTCTCAGCCCAGGCTTTGCCCTCAGAAACAACCCAAAGGCAAAGGGAGGAGATGCTTCAAGTGTGGTAACTCTGGGCACGCGGAAAAAAATCCAAATCTGGCTTCAGATGGCTTTGGAGAGCCACTTGCTACAATAAAATAAAATAAATATAAATGTAAATAAATAAGTCAGAAATCAAGAATAAAACTGTACTGGTAGAGATCGATTGAAGGATCTTAAGAACCGTACCAGGACTGCCATCCCCTTTCCTGGTGTCCTCCAGGAACCCTGGGTAAACTTGTTTTTAGAGGATATTAAAATAAAATTCTTAATAAATACTAGCACCAGTCTATCTGTGTTCTGCTAACTTGGGGGTAAATGATCTAAAACTTCACCTGTAGTAAAGAGAGTGTGAGACAGGCCTATTACCAGGTTATTTACTCCTCCTTTACCCAGGAAGCCTTGGGGAAGGTGCTCCCTCTCATTCTTTCTTAGTAATCCCTGAAAGCCTTTCTCCCCTCTGCGGAAGGTCCTCCTAACCAGGGCTAGAGCAGGGGTTCTGTTGTCCCCAGGAGTGATGAAAGAACCCCTGCTATCAATGACATTATAAATACTAATCCCCAAATTTGGACCACCAGAGAGCAAATAGACTGAGCAGTAACAGCCTCACTTGTCAAATTACATCACAAGATTCCACCTCTTTCCCTCACCACAGGCATAGGAGGGACTCACTCTTATTCTTTAGGTACTTAAAAGGCAGAGTCTCCTGGTGCTGTCTAACAGCCTATGTAATACACATATTTTAGGATCAAAAATGCCCAATGAAAACTGGAGACTAATTAAAGATTTCAAGCTTGTAAGTGAATCAGTCCACGGATCCCACTCAACTGGTGGTCACAAATCCCTGTATTTTGTTGGCACTCATCCCTGAGGATACTAAATGTTTCCCTGTGCTAGGTCTCTCAAGGATGCTTTCTTCTGAATTCCATTCCATTCTGAGTCCTATTATTTGTTTGTCCTTGTAGACACTCCTGAAGTGGACCACCTAATTCAGATGGATAGTTTTGTCATAGGGGTTTTGAGATAGCCACAATTTCTGTGGATAAGCATTGTCTAGAAATTCACGTCCCTGAATGAAAGTCTTCTAGCACGTGGATGACTTTTACTTTGTGCACCATGGAGAAAGACTCAAGAAAGGAAACCATGGTCCTCCTAAATTTTCTGTCTAAAATAGGACATAAAACTCCAAAAAGGAAGGCAAAATTAAGCCAACTCTAGGTCAGATATTTGGAACTAACATTGTCTGAGAACAAAAGGTCCTTAGATCAGAGAGAATAAAATCCATTTTATCTTTGCTTCTCCCAAACTCCCTCAGACAATCAAAAGTTTTACTATGAATAATGTTTTTTTTTTTTTTTTTGCTAGAAAATATGGATTCCAGGATGTGGGAAGACAACAGGTCTCTATATCAAATGATAAAGTCCATCCATGCACAAAGAATTCGCTTGCTCCATGGGGTGACAGAGAGTTGGGAGGCTTCCACTTCCTTAAAAAAGAGGCCCTTCTCATGCCCCTACCCTCAGTCTTCCCATAAGATCTATATGCAACAGAACAAGGGGGAATAGTATTAGGAGTTCTAACTCGGGCCTGGGGACCGTTTCAAAATCTAGTAAGATACCAGATCAAAGAACTACATACAGTCACCAAGCAGAGCTGGCCTGCTTCAGGGCAGTGGTAGCTTAGTGCTACTTCTACCATCGGCCATCAAGCTGACACTGGGAAATGACATAATGGTATATTCTCCCCACCATGTACCACAGGACTAATTTCTCTAAAGGGGGAGACTTTAGATGGTAGACTATTAAGATACCAGGCTGTAATACTGGAAGGATCAATAGCCAAGCCCTTCCCTAAGCAATGCCACTTTCTTGCCAGAGCAATCCTTAGGGACAATGGCCCATGATTGTGAGAAAATTATTTTAAAGACACACGCATCCAGGGAAGATGTCAAAGATTTCTCTACGGATGACCCAGACTTAATCCCTTATGTAGATGGAAGCACTTGTTCGGAACAATGGGAACGAATAGCAGGTTACGCTGTTGTAACTTGATAATAGACTCTTGAGAATTTGTGTTTCTTTCTAGGCACTCATGAACATATTGCTAATAGAGTCTTGGAGCTTGCTATGGAAAAATGGGTTAATATATAAACACATTCTAAACATGCTTTCCTGGTTCTACATGCCTATGCTATTCTTTAGAAGGAGCATCAGTTCCTAAGGGCATCAGGATCTCCCATAAAATACCATCAGGAGATGGATCACCTCCTGAGACTAGGTAGATACTAATATATTGTAAAGGCTACCAGAAGGGCCCTCATGAAATTTGCCTGGAAAAACAGCAGGCTCATGAAGAGGCTAAGGGAACTGCCTGTCCCAGGTAGAATGGCAAATGTAGCCTCCCACACGGCAACCAGAAGACTAGCTTGAGGGGAACTTCTCTGGCCCTGCTAGGGGAACATTGCCTTGAACAATTCAAATTCAGGTATAACCAAGTCAAGAATCAAATGCCTTGCTGAATGGATTCTCTCTTGACCTCTCAGGGTGGCTTCTAGATGCTAAGGGAAGGGTCTTGCTTCCTTGAGCAGGCCAATGGAAAGTTTTTATATTCCTCCATCAGTCTTTCCACAGAGATAAAATTCCATTCACCGGATGGTCAAAAGATCATTTATAGAAGATAAATCTTAAGTCAATTGTAGATCAGTTAGTTAAGACAGTGAAGTTTGTCAGTGGAACAAAACCCCTTTCACCCATAGATAGGCTCCTAAGGGAACCCAGCAAACTGGAAGTTTTCCTTGGGAAGACTGCCAGGTGGACTTTACTTACATGCCCCTGGTGAAAGTCATCAATATATATTGGTGTGGGTGGACACTATCATAGGATGGGTAGAAGCATTCCCATGAAGAAAAGAAATGGCAAAGGAAATGAGCTGAGTTATGTCACAAGAAATCACTTCCAGATGTGGATGACACGAAAGTATCACTCTTCTTTCTAGGGAACAGTGACCCACGGGCATCTAAAGCTTTGGCTACCTGGCACTACCTTCACTGTGCCTGAGGATCTTGGTCCTCAGGAAAGAGAGCAAGTGTATCCTAAAGACTCACCTGTGAAAGCTTACACAGGAAACAGGATGGCCCTGAGTAACACAACTGCTATAGTGCTAATGCGGCTAAGAAATATGCCCAGAAAATCTGACTTGAATCCTTTGGAGATTTTATATAGAATGCCATTTCTAACCAATGATTTCTTATTAGCCCCTGAAACTGAGAATTGAGTGAAGCACATTACCTCACACTAAGTTTCAGAAACCTCTGGCTGAAGGGACAGAGACTAGAGACTAAGCCTTGAGTCTGGAGGGACCCCCCACCCCCATTTCTTCAACCAGGGTACCTAGTATTGACATACACTTTGTCCATGATGCTTTCCCTTAAGCCTATTGGGAGAAACTCTACACAATCATCTTCTGTTTATTTAACAATTGTTACACGGTTTCTTAGAGGCAGGCCCCACTCTGTGTCCATTCAGCAGAGAGTCGGGAGCAGTCTTCACCCTTCTTCTCCCTGGTAATGCACAGCCATGAGTCTTTGAAGGGAGATGGGTGCACAGTGAGATAGGAGTGCAGAGGACGAGGTGGCAGCGGGCCCAGGTATGCAGGAGTTAATAAAAAGAAGGGGAAAGGAAACTAACTGTACAACACTGGGAACACCTGACTGCCTCAGGCCAGAACTGGGTACAGTAATTGCACCTCTCAAGCACCTTTCCCTTCAGAAGAAAGCACACGGCTCCAACCACCAGAACTTGCAGATAAGAATTAACTGGTGACTCACCTGAGAACCACAGACCTTTAATCATTATGCTTTATGACAAAGATCAGTGCTAGGGGGGTCAGCAGAGACCAGGTATATGCAGGGACGGGGCTTCCTAAATTCCACAAAGGAGGACCTAACCTCAGGAGGGGGTTCTTATTCTTTTGAGGTGGCCCAACCTGCTACCATGATGGGGTTTTTTTATTGCCTCTGTCGCTGTTCCTCTTGTCTCAGCCAACCTCACTGTACCTGTCTGGACAGCGCAGTCATTCTCAGGTCCGATCCTGAGTCCAACTTTCACATTCCTGTGAGAAGCCAGAACACAAGTCCAGAGTGCAAGACTGACAGGTTTACATTCCAGTTCTACTACAGCCTTCACGACTCAGGTCCTCTTACAGCCCCTGCTCCTCAGCATTCTCATCTGGGCAATGGGGAGATTATATTTTCCTCAGTGGACTATGATGAGCTTCAAATGATAGTCAGCTCAGGACGAAAATAAATAAATGTTGTCTCTGGGCTTCCTAAAAGGTTTATTTTATTACAATACCTACAGAAAGAAGATATTTAATAAAGTGTATGGAACAGCTTTAAGGGATTTAAACTGATTGGAAAGATAAACAGGTCTTACATTTTCCTGGTTTTTTTTCAATAATATGACCAGATCAGTGTAGATAGATGTCTTCTGAATTCTGAACAATTTATTTTCCAGTGAAAGTTCGAACATTTCAGTCAAGCAATTCATGGATAACAGCCATGCGCATCATGGTTTCCCTGTCCCCCACACCCACGCTTGTCCTACTTTGTTCCCTTTACTCGTTCACTGCACCAGCACTGGACCCATCTAGTCCTGGGAAACAGCACGGGCCTTCCAGCCTAAGGGTGCCTGCGTTCTCTGTTCCCTGTGCCTAAGGATCCCCCAAACCGGTCACCGTGTCCTCAGCAGGCCGTGCCTCATGCCCTGCCTCAGCGGGGACTGGGCTGACCTCCTACCTAGAAAGACCAGAGGAGCCCTCAGTCTCTACTTGCTACTCCCTTCCCTTCACACTCTACACCCTCGGCTCTCACAACCTAACACAGTACATGTACTTATTACGGTGAGTCTTTCTGCCCCTTAAAAGTTACACAAAACAGCCCTAGGTAACCCTAGGTAACCTGCACAAAAACAGGGCTTCGATCTGTTTTGTTCTATTGAATACTCAGGTCCCACAAGGACGCCTGGGTAAGCAGAGGGATGCGGAATAACACACTTGCATAAAGAACAGATAAAATGTGTATCAATCAAATAGATAGATGGATGGATAGATAGATAGACAGACAGACAGAGAGACAGGCAGACAGACAGACAGGCACTCATGGGGCTGGGGCTGCTAGTCCCAGTATTCTGTAAGGCTAAAGAAGGATGGTTCCCTCAAGGCCAGCCTGGTCAGTTTAGCAACTCAGTGAGATCTTGTTTCAAAATACAAAGTGGGCCTCAGTGTGAGGGTCCAGGGCTAAATCTCCAAAGTATCATTTTTAAAAATTATATATATATATATATATATATATATATATATATATATATGATTTTTGTTTAAATATTTATTTATAAAACATTTATTTCCATAGTCTATGATGTTTATTATGTAAATACCTGTTAGACATTTATATGAACGCTTAACATTTAGTTAAAATGTTAGCCAGAAGTAGACTGTGTTATTGTTATTTGACAATTCTTTGCGGCCTTTCTTACAGCTTCTAGCTTACCTTCCCGTCCGTCCGTCTTTCGGGTACCTGTAGAGACTCCAGCGATCCCCAAGGGGCTGAACCGAGCCAGGCAACTCATTCAGGCCCATGAGTCACAAGGACAAGCTCGCAACAGCTGCTGCAGACCCGCGGTTTCCCTTCCCCCTCCCTCTGCCAAAGTGGCCCCGAGTCCACACAGGCTCCTCTGCCTGCCTCTTGCCTGCAGCGAGGCAAGTGCGGAGCCCAGATCGCTGCCGGGCTCAGGCAGCACGAGAGAGCAAGGGCGCAGCGCAGCGTAGAGACCCAGCAACCTTCGTGGAAAGGAGACTTGGAGGCTGTTAGGGCAACTTAACTCACTCATCATAGACACGTAGGACGTATGCGCATCTAAATGATCTCGAAAGCCTTGTAAATGCAACATTACATGCCCCCATTCTGAATGTTTTATCTCGTCATTTTCTTTTGACGGTAAAATTCAAAGTAATATGTTTTTTTTTCTTGCTTTTTGAAACTTTAGCCATTGTCTCTACTCATTTTTCGTTGGATTAACAATGTCATTGCCTTACTTTGATCTTGTTTCTCCTTTCTCATTACTACATAATTTTAATTCAACTTACTGTTTATCCATCTATCTACTATTAACCTACCTATCTTCTGTACTTCTACTTTACTTAAATACTTAAAATTTTAGGTGACCAATGCTTTGGAAGGGATTGAAGCCAGGGCCTTGCTACTAAGGCCCATCGCCAGCCCTTTTTAATTTTTTATTTTGCGAGGTTTCACTGAGCTGCGTAGGCTGGGTTCAAGTTTTGTGATATTGTTGTTTCAGCCTCCTACCATGGTTATACTGTTGGTGTTCACCACTAGGCCAGGCTTATATTAATATTTTTACCTTGCACATCTTATTTTCTGTTTATGTAACGGCACACCTTTGTTTTGCTTACAGTTAGCAGTTTCCTACCCACTGCACTCAGAGGGTCGACCACATTAGGCCATCTACCCATCCCACTTCCGCCTCTGCCTCAGGGCCCAGCATTCTCCGCCTGCAGTCTTTCTTCTGGTCCAGTTGATTTATAAGCCTCCTAGAAATAATGACTTCCTAAGCCTTCCCTGTGTTTTCTCCTGAGTTGTTATCAAATCCTATAACTTCTTTTTCCCCTTTCTCATTTTATTTGTGTTTATATGAAATACACAATGGTTACATGGAGCTTGGGTATTTTGTGGACACGTGTATTATGTTAATATCACAATCCTTTCCCTTCTCTTTCTTGGCCCTTCCATTCCATTTAAAAAAAATTGAGATGACTAATATCCTACCATTGTATTTATTTTTAAAATTTACATATACATGAATTCCAAAGCTTTTAGCACAATAGAGACATGGGGTTTGGGGAAATCTATGATCATCTACACCCCTCTTTTTCAGCAGTTTACCCCTTTTCCTAGCTTATCATTGTTCCCTTTTTCTACTTTGTCACTCACACTGGGACCTTTCTATACCATTATTTTTGTGTATTTCAGTACAGGGACCTGATTTATAGTCATTCTTTGTGTTTGGTGCATTTCACTGAGCATTAATGACTCTAGTTGGCCCCATTTTCACTCAAAAGTTTCATAGCTGTCTTTCTTTATGGCTACATAGTATTTCATTATGTATAGATACTACATTTTCTTTAACCATTTCTCTATTGATGGGCAGATAGATTGTTTCCAGAATTTGACTATTATGATTTTTTCTGCAATAAACATGATATATATGGTATGTTGAATTTATTTCTTTTGAGAACATGCTCAGTAGAGCAGTAGCTGGATCAAATGGAATTTCTCTGCTCCGCTTTCTAAGGAATATTCAGACTGCTTTCCATAATGGTTATACCAGATTGCATTCCCACTAGTAATGGAACAGAGTTCTTTTTTTTTTTTTTTTCAATCTGCACCTTCTCCAATAATTGTTGGTTTCTGAGTTCTTGATAGAGGCCATTCTCACTGAGTTGAGGTGAAACTTCAGCATTGTTTTCATTTGCATTTCTCTGATGGCCAATGATGAACACTTTTTCATATGCCTGTTGGCCAGTTCTATTTCTTCTGAGAAGCTTCTTTTCATTTTAGCTGCCCACTTTTAATGGGATTATTTATTTTAAGGGTTTTTATGTTTTTGAGTTCTTTGTATATTCCAGATATTAATCCTTAGTCTGAAATATTATTGGCAAAGATCTTTTCCACTCTGTGGGATGTCTCTTCATCTGTTGATTGTTTCGAAAAAGCTTTTTAGCAGTCTTATTTGTTGATTCTTGCTGAGATTTCTTGTGCAGTTGGTGATCTGTTCAGCAAATCCTTTTGTGTCTCTATGTCTTCTTGGGTTTTACCTATTTTGTCTTTTGTAGGTTCAGTGTTTCTGTTTTGATGTCCAGTTCTTTGATCCATTTTGATCTGATTTTAGTGTGTGATGACAGATATGGGCCTAATATCATTCTCCTGCATGTGGAGATCCAGTTTTCCCAGCACCATTTGGTAAATATTTTGTCTTTCCAAAACCAGACAAAGACCTAACAAAAAAGAAAATTGCAGGCCGATATCTCTAATGAATATTAATGTAAAAATACTCAATAAAATTCTTGCCAGCAGAATACAGCAAAGCATATAAAAATTATATACCACAACCAAGTAGGCTTCATTCCAGAGATGCAAGGATGGTTCAATATATGCAAGTCAATAAATATAACACATCATATTAACAGATGCAAAGATAAAGATAATATGATAATCTCAATAGATGCAGAAAAAGTATTTGACAAAATCCAACATTGATCTATCATAAAGACTTTGAAAAAAATAGCAATAGAAGGACCCTACCTCAACTTGATTCAAGCATTTAACCCCTCAGCCAATATAACCATAAATGTAGAAAGACTGAAAGTACTCACATTACATTCAGGAACAAGACAAAGATGCCCACTGTCACTCCTATTTTCAACATACCGCTTGAAATTTTGGCAGAACCATCAGGCAAGAGCAAGGAATAAAACAAATATGAATCAGAAGAGAAGAAGTAAAGATATTCCTATTTGCACCTGACATGATACTGTACACAGAGACCCCAAAAATTCCATGCGAAATCTCTTAGAACTAATAAACCATTTCGGCAAAGTAGCAGGTTACCAAATCAGTACCTTCAAATTAATAGCATTCCTATACACCAGTAACAAATCTAAAATGAAAGAAATCAAGGAAATAACCCCCTCCACAATAGCAGTTAAAAAATACTTAGGAATAAATCTCACCAATGAAGTGAAAGACCTCTGAAAAGGAAACTACAAAGCCCTGAAGAAAGATGAAAGAAGACTTCAGCAAGGGGAAAGACATCCCGTGTTCCCGGAGAGGAAGAACTAATATTGTCAAGACGGCCATACTTCCAAAGCTGCTATCCAGATCCAATGCCAATACCAATCAACATACCAACTACATTCCTTACAGAACTAGAACAAAAAACTTTAGAAAGTGTATAGAAACAGAGAAGACCCAGAATTTCTAAAGCAATTGTAAGTAACAAGGGTAAAGCCAGAGGAATCACAATCTCAGACAACAAAGCAACAGTGATTAAATCTACACAGTTCTGACTGATATAAGAACAGACTCGTGGAACAGAACCGAAGATACTGAAACAAACCCAAATACCCTTAGTCACCTGATTTTTTACAAAGGGGACAAAATAACCTCTTCTCTCATAGCTTCCTTTTTCTTATGGGTTATATTTTATTGAAGCCTAGGAGGTAAGCATGTGAATAGTATTTGAATTTATCATATCTCACATAACTAAGATTTGATTTATTTTCTCTTTAAACTTGATAGTTTGACTTGCTGTAGTATTTTTATATTGACAATAAAATTCCTTCCAAATATAAAAGTTGCAGAGCTATTGTGTTCCAGCATCTAGAAAGTTGTAGCATTGTGACATCAATCTGATGCTTTTTCTTTTCAGTCTGATTCTCATTGTTTTCTTTTCAATATTTTGGAGATACACACACACACACACACACACACACACACACACACACACACACACGTTGTAAATTGTGTAAGTTCCTGCATAGATATGTCTTCAGAAATTAACACATGCACTATGCTGGAAATTCAAGGTTTCTTTCGAACTGAAAAGATCCCCTTGCTTCACTTGTGAGAACTTTTCTTGCTCTATCCATAAGCTTATTAAAAATGTCTTCTTTCGACATTGTCTGGTATTTCCTCCTTCTGGAAAAACTCTTAGTAAGGTGTTGTTCCTTTCAGGTGAATTATCTCTCTAACTTTCTTTTCTATTGTTATCTCTGTGTTTTCATCTTGATAGATTTTTTTAACCCTTTGATGCCCATTTTCATAATATATATTTTAATTTCCAAAAGTTTTTTTTTCTTTATTTTTATAGCAACTTTTTCATATTTTATGCCTAAGGACTTCTTTCTCTTTTCTTTCTGAAGATGTCTCCATTTGTCTGGTGGCTGTTAGTTAGCTTGCAAATAATTTTTCTCTCCTACATTGTTCCTGTTCCTTTGGCCATCAATTTTTTCTACTTGTTTGGTCTTACTTAAGCTAGAGATTCTCCTGAAATTTATATGTAGCTAACTATTCATACTTGAACGGAAGTACAAAGCAGAAACACTTCACTAATTGCCAGTTAAATTTCTGTGCCAGGTGACTGGAGGGACATCCAGCATTTCATTAGAAAATCACTTATAAGGGTCAGAATGAAAAGGACTTTTCATGAGGCAGACGTCATTTTTTTCCCAAGGCAAACCTCCCCATGATGAGCCTGTGGTGAAATCCACGGGTGAGCTTCCACTTTCAGTGGAGGGTGGGGTGTAGCCTGAGGTTCCAGGGTTCGCGATGCAGGCTGTGTCTGTTCTTCTCGGGCCCTGCCACCCTGCTCTGCTCTTCTCCAACAGAGGCCACACTGCTCCGGCCCAAGATCAAACCCCATTGATCCAGGGAAGCATGGGGACATGGCTGGGAGATGAGATGCGGGGCAAAAGAAGCTACAGAGACCTAAGTCCCTTCTCCTAGTTGCGGAAGACTCAGTGGGACTGCGTTAGGCCTGCACTGAGCCTTTAAGTCTCCATCTTTTCCTTTGGTCCGGATAATACTTCGCCATAAACATACTGCACACCTATTCTCCCTCCCGGATCCTGCTTGCAAAGGGGACGAATCCTGCAAAGCAGGCACCCTCTTTGTCCTCTGTCTCTGTCTGTCGCTTAAATCCACAGAGGGCGACATTGGCTTTCTCAAAGTTTTGAGCTTCTCTTCAAATGTTTCCCTAGAAAATAAGCCACAGGTGTTTCTGCGGGTGGGCATGGGGACCCAGAGTAGGACAGGAGGTGAGTATCTTCTCTCCTAGTCTCTTTCTTCTATTTTAAAGAGTGATAATATGAACACACGATCAATTCACTATAAGTAAATACAAACTTTCTTTAAGGTGATTGGTACAATAGATCTCTATGAGCATAGGTTAAAAAATTGATTAAAAGCAGAAAACAGACATTGATCAAACTGCACTACGGAATCCTAGTTTGGAGATACTAAGAGTTCTATTAAAGAATTAAAATATAATAAAAATATCCCAGAATCAAATAATTTGAAAAGCACTGGCTGGATAATTTTAAAGAAAAATATTTCAACTATAGGACACGTAGGAACTTTAATATACTAAAAGAACCATGACTACTCTGGAAGGCAGAGATTATTTGTAGAATGAATGGCTGTCCCTGTATAACCTTTGAATATGACATGGGAATTCCCCTCACAAAGCAAACCTCCTACAGAAATTCTTTTACCTTACCTGGAGGTGAATTGCTACTCACTTAAGAAGCGGCAGCTTGTACCAAGGAGTTAAGCAGGTTAACCCGCTGCCAGAGTGTGCTACTGCACGATCTCAAAGGGCTTGCTAAATTAAAATTCACCATAGTATTGGAATCAGGATCACTTAAAGTAAAACACAACTAGAAGACAACTTCCTAAAATTTTTTCACACAATCTGCATATGGTTATCTATTTTTGTATTTCTAGTTCAGCATGTGCCGAAAACATTTTCCTATGGAGCATCAGCCATTGGGTACTCTGACAACCAACAAAAAGTTTCATGTTTAATAATAGTTGGGTTCTGCATATAGCATTCTTTTCTGTAGTACTGAGGACTGAACCCAGAATCTTTGTACCGAGATACACCACCCGTCCTATTTATTTTTTTGAGACAAAATCTTGCTAACTCACTAAATTGCCCAGGCTCAACTCAAATTTGGGATTTTCGAGTGCTGGATTACAGCCATGCACCACCATGCTCACTTTGCATAATATACTTCTTGCTCAGAGATTTAGAATATTTATTTAGCTTGTACTAAGTGCCCAGTAACCTTTACATAATGTACTAGCTTTATTTTGTGACGTTCAGCTTATTAGACCATAGAACCACCTTGAATTGTAGCACCTACAAATACTATATGGACTTAAATTTCCACTAAATCTGCTTTGGGAATTACCGACCTATACTACTACAATTCTTAATTGCAAGAGATTAAAAAAAAAGAATCACTGTACATTGTGAAGGAAAGCCAAAGAGCCCCAGTGGTTCTGACCAAGTGAGGTGACTTAATGGGGGTCCCGACTTACCAACGAGAAAGGAAGAAGGTCAGCAAATCAGAAGCTGACGTGCTCTAGGTGCTTACGCTAAGCTACAACTCAGAACCCGGCTCAAATGCATCAACTTCACACCGTCACCATTTCATTTGCCCAAAACTATATTGTAATTCCAGAATGCATCTTATTTTTGATTGTAAAATTTGTCTTTATGATATATAATGTAATGTTTTGGTATATGCACACACTGTATAAGTTAAGGTAATTAACAGATATATTAAATCACAGCCTTAAATTTTTGTGATTAGAACACTTCACGACTCTACCCTCAGGCAATTCTTGCGTGTCCAATATTCTATTGTTAGCTATGTCAGAACATGTGTGACACATCACAGCTCTCCTAAGTCCTATTGTCTAACCAGAACTGGTCTTTTTAGGTCACCATCTTGACTATCTTCCAGTCTCAGGTAAATAACACTTTATTCTCTGTTTCTATGAGTTTGGCATTTTTAAGATTCCACATATAACTGGAACCATATAACCATATAACTGCTTGTGCCTGTGTCACCTCATTTAATATCATATCCTCCAAGCTTATCTATGTTGTTACAAACAAGATTTCCAAATAAACAAAGAAAACTGAACTCAGTATGAGAAAACAATCCTAGAACAAAGGGGCAAATGATCTTACTTCTGTGTAAAGTCTGAAATAGTCAACCCCCGAGAAGAAGTCAGTTGAGTGATAACTTTCAGAGACTGGGGAGTTGAGGGTGAATAGGTAGGTTAGAGTGTTAATCAAATAATATAAACATTACAGTAAGAAAAAGCTAGTTGAAGAGATCTGTTTAAGAGCATGGTGGTTACAGTTCATGATTATATATATATATATATATATATATATATATATATATATATATTCTTGAAATGTACTAAAATAGTGGATGTTAAGTGTTCCTACCACAAAAATGATAGCTACATTAATTAACACATCACTTAGATAGATTTAACCATTCCACAATGCATATACACTTAAAAAAAGCATGCTGTACTTGATAAGTGTAAACAATATTAGGTGTCAATTAAAAAAGACTAATAAAGGTCATTACTCCAAAATTAACAAGTATGTGAAAATGGGAGGAAATGTTCATTATCTCTAGTCATTAGAGAAACACAAGTTGAAGCAGTGAGGTATTACCTCATACAAGTTAGAATGACTATTATTAAAATAATGAAATATAAAAAGTCTTGGTTAGAATGTGAAGAAAAGAAAAACTTTGTATATTGTTGAAGAGAAGAAAAATTAGCACAGCACTGTGAAAAACATTTTCACAGTTTTCTCAAAAATTAAAAATTGTACTACCACATCATCCAAGAACTGTAACCCTATATTTATAGGAAAAGAAATCAGCATATAGGAGAGACATCTACACATCCTTATTCCTTGCAGCATTGTTTACAACAGCCAAATTATTGACTTATCTGAAGTGCCCAACAATGAATAGATAAATAAGATGTGATAAACACACACAACACAATGCTCTTCTACCTTATGGAAAGAAAATCCAACACACAAATTTTATTTTGCTTATAAAAACATAATTTTGAAATACTATGGATTTCATGAGCCTAATATCAAAATTTTGTTTTGTTTATGGCCAGAACATGAAGAGACTAAAAAGTATAAATATTAAAATTTAGCTTAGAAATTCAAAAACAGAGCAAAATATTTCATCATGATTTCATCTATTTATTTTAGAAAATTATGTCAATATGGGCCTTGGAGGATGAAGAGATAATGAAATTAAATTATCATTTTTAACCCAAAATCTTTCAGACCATCATTATATTACATAAAATATAGCAATTTAAAAGTAGGAAGTCCATGAACAGATTCGAGAAAGAACTTCAAGCCATCTGATGAAGCCTCTAAAATTTTATGTAAAAGTTTGTGTCTAAGTGCCTTTTCCAACGCAAGGAATTACAGATTTAATCAGCTTTTTGTCAACCCATCGGCAACCCCCATATCCAACGCTCTTCTTGAGGAGATAATCCATAAAGTCTTTTCTTTCTTTCCTATTACAATTTATAAGGTTTCTTATGGAAGGTGATAGAAGTCATGTTAATGATAATATATTTCCTGGGACTTTCACTATTATATATTTAAGAAATTCAAATAAGATTACAAAAACTGAAACCAGTTTGTAAGTATTGATTTAAATATGCTTAGTCATATTAAGTTTAGTGTGTTTTTCTACTCAACTTTATCTGAAGGTCTTATTCAAACAAGGAACTCACTGTCCACAAGGTGGCTCTCTATAATCTTTGATCTTGGGATGTGTAAGTTTCCCAAACCAATTTCTCAAAAAAAAAAAAAAAAAAAAAAAAAAAAAAAAAAAAAAAAAAAAAAAAAAATCCAGCAAAAACCACTTGAATGTTTTTACTTCCTTATAAAGGAGCATATTCACCATAAATCATTCTCCATAATTATTTTACTTCCACGCCTGAACATAAGGCAATACCTGGTAGTGTATATGTACATTGTGTTATTATTGGATTAACATTTAAATATTCACAAGTTCTTTACTGCTTACTTCATAACTCTGCTCTGTGCATGGCAGGAGACTTAAAAACTGTCAAAAAAAGGAGTTTAAGGAGCAATCATGGCTATTGTCTCTCAGGGGAGACAAGCTTTTATCAAAAAAACTTGTGAGTATATTTCAATGAAAAGTGACTAAGAGAGACATATTACAGATGGAAAAGAAGAAAAGACTTGAACATGAGTTTGATTTAAAGGACATCATGAGTAGTTTAGAGGGAAGGTATTCTAGGAAGGGAAAATAATACAAGAAATAGCTTAGAATTTTGTGATCGTGGCACATAAGAAAATGGCCTCCTTATAGATAAGGCCAGGTAAACTACTCGGAGTGTTGACAGTCACCCAAGAAGAAAAGATAGGTAGTACTTACTAGGAGCTGCAGCGTTCTAGGTGCTTAGGCTAAGCTACAACTCAGAACTCTGCTGAAACGCATCAACTTCACACTGTCATCATTTCAGAAGTGGGAGGTTTTGGGTTTGATCCTCCAGAACCACATAATAGCTGGGTATGGTGGTGTATGCCCATAATCTCAACTCTTGGGAGGATACCTGAGGTAGGAGGGCTGCTATGAGGTTGAGGCCAGCACGGGCTACATGGTGAGGTCAGTATCAGTGTGGACTACAGAGTGAGACCTTATGTCAAGAAAAAAAGATAGAAATGAAGGACAGAGAGAGCAGGGTCTGAAGGAAGAACTAATGGACCTTGAGGATGAATGAGATATTGAAAACAAAGAAGAGTAACAACTGGAGCTTCTAGAAAGGCTGATTAGGTGAACAGTAGGTAAGATGTAAGAGCAGAGGTTGAGAGTCAATCTCGGACATATCAGAAAACATACGAAGGAAAAAAGAAAATCATAATGATCTCAGTGAATGTAAACAGAGTTTCAAGACACAGATTCATAGACTCAATAATCAAAAAGAACTTTGAGACCAAAGTCAGAGAAGAGAAACCAATTTTGCACACAAAATACTTGGGAAAAGGCACCTAGTGATGATGATCATCTCAATCGTAGAATGCATAGAAAAATGAACACAAATGAGGGAAGAAAGCGCAGATTATGAATTATAGCTGGAGTCGTTTGGAATAAGATTTAAAGGAAAAATTCCTTTTCCCTACCTACCAAAAGTACATGCACTTAGACAAACACCAGTGTTAATGGCTCAATATGTTAGAACTGGTTTCCTTCCAGATTCTAGTGTGCGCTCCACCTGTTCTTTTTCCAGTACTAAGATAATCCCCCTCTCTTGAAGACTTACCTCACAAACAACAACAGTGGTCTGTGTGGAGATTTTTCTCCTTATCCTTTTCTGATTCTGAATTTCCAAATTACATGTAATCTGTGGATACCTTTAAGCAATGACAGGCCATTTCGATGTGCTGCTTTTTAGAATTAAAACAAACCTAGGTTATGTGTAATTCATCTGTCACACAACACTCATCTTTGAGAAAGACCTGAAAGAGGATGTAACATCAAAAATTCAATAGGTGGGTTCTTTCCAGTTTTTCTTTTGTCCCCTCAACCTTGAATCCTGCGCACAAACCTTAGTCAATCTCAAAAATCGCACCTCAACTAAGAGCAAAAATGAGATGGCCTGGAAGTTTTCTTTGCACTCTTTAAAACGCCTTCATTGCTCATGGGATCCCTGTCACGTGGGGCCTCACACCTCCGATTTTGGATGCTTATTTCCTTGAACAGAACGTATGGAAAGGTGTTTTCCAACTGGAATGGTCTCTCTTGGGTTGCTAAAATACACCGTATTGTTTCGCGGCCAAACAGCCTTCCGGAGGCCTGCGATTTGTATTGGCAGACAAATGACAGCAGCTGGAATCAGGAATGGTCCTGTCTCCTCAGGGAGCCCGCAGCCTTAGAAAGAGGACGCACCCCTGAAGCGGAATGCGGGCTGCCTGTCTAGCATCTGTGTCACTGTCAGAGTGTGTGGAAGGGGAACTGGTAAATCGCTACAGAGACTAGGCAAAACGCCACCCCCACGATTCTGATACGCAGCCCTTCTCACTCACAGCTCGTGCTTTGCCAAGAGCAGGCTTCTGGGCCAACATGTTTGCCAGCATACATCTTTTCCTCCCAGTAGATAGAAATATAGTTAATATTACCACAAAGCACACCAAAGTATTAACTCCTTCAGCATTGTCTAAGTACTAAATACAAAAAGTGAATTCACAGATTATTGAACATGTACGGTCCTATATAATCACACTTCTGAGATTACTATCAGTAGAAATAATGGAAGCACGCACTTCTATATTGCTAACTAAATACAAGACACAGTTCTAAAGCACTGAATCATATTGAATTTTAAAATTATCATCATTCCTGAAGTTATAAATTGCCTCATTTTACAAACTTGATTAAATTTATGTAGCATTATCATTAATTCTTTCAGAATACACTGACATAATTTTGAAAAGCTCCATGTAATTTTTTTTTTTTTTGGCTTGACTCGAGCACATCAGTTATGGTGCCCTCCCAGTTGGCTGGTGATATCTCTAGCTTGGGAATTCTAGGATGAATTTTTACTTAGAATTTGAATGTACTACTCAATTGCCTCCTGAACCTCAATGCGCTTTCAATAGGATGAGTCACTACCACACAAATCCTTGTCAGAGTGTAGTCTATATTTTGTCCCTCTAGAGAAGGTTTTAAAAACTTTTAATGTGTTCCTATGTGGTGTTCTAATATTTAAAAATCTGTCTTTAGTATCAGTCTGGTTTTCTCCATTGTGCTAATAGGACTTCTAGTATACAAAAGTGAAATATTCCTTCAATTGGAGGAAATTTTGTGCTATATCTTTAATTAGTTCATCTACTATTCTCTCTCTCTCTCTCTCTCTCTCTCTCTCTTGTTCTTCCTAAATTTCTAGTAACCAGAGTTTAGTCATAAGGGGTTTTTTTCTAATTTTCTTCTATTGTTCATTCTTCATCTTTTTGTTTTACTTGCTAGCAGATTGCTGAAACTATGTCTTCCAATTACTCCATTGATTTCTAAAATTGTACTTATCATTGTTTTAAATTCAATAATATTTTTGGTCCTTATCTATCAGATTTTTCTAGCATAATTTTGTTTGATTTTTATAATAACTTCTTATCTCTCAGGGATTAATTATATGTATTCTGAATTTTTAAAAATTTTTTCTGCTTTTTATTTCCTTCTTTGTCTCCAATTTCATATGATGGATGGTTTCTCCAAATGTTTGTCCACTCATACAACATCAGGTAATGACACAGTGCTGGCTGGGAGTTCTGAATGATTTAACTGAACATGTTGTCTTGAGATTCATTATAATGTAATTGGAGAAGAAACTGTCCTAACTTTGTCACTGAATAACTGTTTGATGAAAGCACTTAAAGGATTTCTCTGTGAGTGATGAAGGATTTTTCTCTCTAGGGCATAATAAATATTATAAGCCTGACTGAGTCCTTGTCTTCAAGTTTTCTCATCAGAGCCAGAGTACCAACATTCAGGTGGCAGGCTCTTCTTTAATTTATGACTTTCCACTGTGTCTGATATCTTCAGGTCAAAACTTCTCTTCTTGAATTTTATTTTTTCAGAATAATTGTCCTTTTTACTTGTGGGGGTGGAAAAAAGTTGGTTGCTAATTGACTAGCTGAGTAAGGTCAGAGAAGGACCTGTGAAAAAGCTTTCTTCGAAGTAGATTTTCCATCTTTCCCTTCCTATTTTTTTCCAAAGTCTTTCCAGATTTCTGGAAGAATTCCCTGCTCCTCTCAAGGTCCTCTTCTATGGGCACTCAGTAATTAGCATTTTAAACTTTGCTAATTTCTTTCTCTCCTTTGCATTCCACTTTCTAATGGCCTCCTCTCAAATCTCCAGTTGTCTCTGTATCTCTTTGTTTCTGGGAATATATACTATTCCTCATTGGAAAAGAGGGCTTTTAAAGGTAGCAAATAGTTTCCTAGGGTGGCCGCAGCAAAATACTACAAATCAGTGAGCTTTAACAACAGAGACTGGGGTTAGAAAGATCAAGATCAAGGTGTCACCACATTTGATTTGTCTGAGGCCTCTCTTCTTAGCTTTCTGAGTGTTGCCTTTTGCTATGTGTTCACATGGTTTTCTCTCTGTGTGTGGATGTGTCTGGTGTCTCATTTTCTTTGTATAAATTTCCTGGGCGAACAATAATATTCATTAGATTGAGTTAGGGCACAGGCTAAAGACATCACTTTAATGTAATCATTTCTTAAATACCTTATTTCCAAATACAATTACATTCTGAGGGACGATGGGTTAGGACATTAACATGCAAATTTGGGAAATATAATTTAACCGATAATGAAAGCCATATTTAAAACATTTTCTACAATTCTTAACACTGTGCTAAACCTAATGAAAATATTCTTCACCTTCTACCTAAACATTCCAGACTTATTCATCCCTATCAACAATGTTCTCTGTGAAATAACACATCTTCCATTAACTTGCTCATTAATTAAATATCAATTATCCAGCACCTGTTTTTGCAAAGTTCTTGGCTTAGCTGCCCAAGGGATTTGAAGGCAAGTCATACTCAATCTCTGTATACAAGACAATGTTATCAAGAAGAACAAGAGTGAGAGAATTTAGCTTTTTGTGATAATGATGGCTCTTCAAAGAAAAGTTAAAAACTGTTTTCAAGGAGATACTAACCTTGAGTGCCTTTTTCATTAAACATTAATGTTTTTCACTTTTATTTTTTAAAAGGTTGTTTACTATCCAGTAGTTAGACATTTATACGGATTACCTCATATAAGTTTTCCTTGCTACCGCTGCCATTTTAGCAAGAATAACAGCTCAAATTTCAATTTAAAAAAGAACAGAAAGTGAAATTCAAGCACATTAAAAAAAAAAATCCAGGTAAGTGTAACAGCACACACCTGTAATCCCCAAATTCTGAAATACTTAGGCAAGAGAACATAGAGTTTGAGGTCAGCCTGGGCAACTCAGTGACACAGCAAGACACTGAAGAGAAAGAAAGAAAGAAAGAAAGAAAGAAAGAAAGAAAGAAAGAAAGAAGGAAGGAAGGAAGCAAACAAACAAAGTGCTGAGGACATAATAGCTCAGCATGAAGGTTGTGGGTTCAATTTAAGCACTGCAAATAAATAAATAAAGTTTTTCCTTCTGCTACACTATATACCCACATTTACCTGCTCCGAAGGGCAAACTGGGAGCCCTAGGATGGAGAGAGAGAGATGTTCAAAGAGAAGCATTAATCATCTGACAAAGCTCCAACGGGGCATGTGACAAGGCTCAGAAGCAACAGGCCCCTGCCCTTTTCACTTGTCAATCATGTGAAACTGAAGAGCAGTATTCTATCTCCTACTGCTGGGAGGTATTGATCTATGGAAAAATGTTAATAATTAACTTAAGTTTCAGCTATACAATGTGTGCTTATTACATTTTACTGGAATTTTTTATTTGAACAACTATACAAATTACATGCAGAACGGATTCAAAACAAAAAGTAAATAATCATTTGTTTATCAGTAAGTTACTCCACTTCTTCACCAGAAGAGGAGGACACGTCCCATTTAACTCAGGACTCCTCAGAGAAAAGTCATGACCTGTTAGTCCTCGGTGTTCTGTGCATACATCTCCCTGGTTCTCACTACATGGAGTTTTCATGAATACAAAATTAAGCTAAAGATCATAATTTCCTCAAGTTTTTAAATATTCTTCTTAGACAATTTTCTATATATTGGCAGATAGTGCTGTAGTATGATCAGATATAAAATTCAGCTACATTCATACTTAACAGTTTTCTGCTAGAGAGGATTTGAAGAAAAATCATCCTCACTTCAGGATTTTTCTGTCATCTGTATCATAATCTTTTTATATATTACATATGTTTATTAATTTAACTCATGAATAGACTGCTTGCTATTTTGAGGGAAGAAAGATTTCAAGTGTCATTTGTCGTTCCAGTCACCAGTGGCGAGGGGTCAAACTCCCAGAGGCCATCTTGGATTATTTTTTAATTTGCGTCCCATGCTAGTCTTCTCAACAACCCTCTCCTCTTCTGCTCTCCCACAAACCCTAAACCTAGGTACAATGGCATGTAGATAAGAATACCAGATGGTGCACATACATATGGATCTAGGCAAAGGAGCTCACAGACATAATGCATGGCTAGGAATCAAATCAAACAGATTTGAGAAAGATGTGCAAACATTATTGGAGGTTCCCACCTCCAGAATTTTAAGGTTGGGATTGATTGGAGAGGGACTAAAAATCTGCGAGTCTCAGTTCTTTATGAATCAAAGTGAGACCCCATGAACTTCCTTGGAGAACAATGCTTGCTTGTGAGAATGAGTGAGTCCAAGCCCATGAAAATGCCTCTCTCTTTCAAATGGACATGTCTTTTCCCCACATGTGCTCAAAGTTCAACTAAGAGCTGGTTTTACCTCAGACACTTGCAATGTAGCTTGAAATCAAACATGTGTTGTGCAATAATCCCAGTCTTACAATGAGAGACATTTCAGAAGCCACATGGCTAAATACCCGATGACTACAGAGCATGATACACATCAATCGCTGTCGCTGAGCCCTCTCTGGATGCCAGTATTTACGATATTCTTCACACTCAAGGCCACCTGTGACTTAGGCTTCGCTATTCTAACTACGTAGAGATAGACTGTGAAGTTCAGGAACAGTGGGCCAGCAAATGCACAGGAAAACCGGGAAGCCAGAAGAGGCCCACTCGGCTTCATCTCTACCTCAGCTGCCATCCACGCCATCCTGACTCTGCTCCATGGCAGACTGAAGGATCTCTACGCTTCATCATCACAGCACAGGGGCGAGCTAGACCTTGAAGAAAGGGCAGGACGTAGGCAGGGTGAGGGAGAGGGGCCGCCGTGGGAATGTAAACCTAAGCTAAAGAGATGGAAACATAAAGGGCGTATCTGTGAGACAGCTGTACGCCGCTTTCACTAGTGCATATGACCTGTGTGGCCGGAAAGCTTAAGAAAGAGCTGGGAAAGTCAGCCGGAGACCTTGAATGCCAACGAAGTTTCCTTCACTAGCACTTACAGTAGTGAGAACAAGAAACCACTGTGTTACATTATAGAGAGGTTGAGACACAAAGAAACCACCAAACAAAAAAGCCTGACAGCAAAATACTCTTTGCCTGCATCGGGATTGGGGTATATTTATTCTAGACGTGGTCTCCGCCCTAAGGCTAGGTAAGAAGCCTGTATGGATGCTCTTGGCAGCAAAATGAAAGGAGACGACATTGCAACCAGCATAGGGGTTGTCCTTTGGACCTGGCACAGATGTCCTCAACAAAGGATTCATGGAATAGATAAATCTATTTTGGACATGAGGGGCAGCTAAGGAATGAACACTGGAGTTGTAAGACAAATGTACCATTTTCAAAAGAGGGGTTCAACAGCAGCATAGAGCAGGCCCGTGTGGAGGATGGTCAGAATCTGGAGACAGAGGCTGTTTAAATAGGAGATTATTGCAGCTGGCCCACCAGGAGGAGGAGTGGTGACAGAAGAGGCAGAGGCAGGCCACACGAGGTATTTCAGAGACAAGTAATCAGACCTGAGTGGATGGCAGGCAGGGCCCGTGAGAGAGAAGATTTGCTGATGCCTCTCAAGTTCTGAGTTGAGGTAAATGGAAAAGTGACAGTGAAAGATGTGAGGTATGCGTGAGAGAGCACATTCCAGGAGAAAGGTGAACTCACGTGAGCCAGGCACACACTTGGTCAGGAGGTCCGGTAGGCGTTTTGACATGATGTGGAGCAGGGAAAGCCACATTTCTACAGGTTTGTTTCACCACTTAACTACTTTCTTGAGCTCTAAACATAAGATGTTTGCTGCTGCTACACATTCGGAAGTCCAAGAGGACAAATGACTAAAGTAAATACAAATTGCAACAAAATGATAATAAAGTGTTGTGATTTGAATCTGGAACGTCCCCAGAAGCCTCATGCATTTGGATCTTGTGAATTTCTTATGGATTCTGTGTGCTGTGTGAAGGTAGGGTCCGGTTGAGAGCAGCGGATGGTCTGTGTGTGGCGGAAGGCAGGCGAGTGGCAGATCCCAGATAACAGGCCTGTGGTGGATTAGGGCTATGTTGTAGATTACAGTTTTGTAGCACTTTACTGGGCATGTGACCTGGAAGGGTCAGATCACCGGGGCTTAACATGGAAGGGGTAGAACATGGAGGCTGGACCCAGAGGAGGTGGATCCCAGGGCAGGACCCGGAAGAACTCACACTAGCTCCCACCCTCATGCTGCTCTTGGCTTCCATAGGCCATGCTGTGAGCAGCTAAGCCTCTGCTACGCGCTCACACCATCACCAGCCACCCGTCAATGGACTGTAACCTTTTGAAACTGGGCACTAAAGCAAATCTTTCCTCCGTTAAGTTGTGGATTTTGGATATTCTGTCCCAGCAATGGATAAGTAGCTAAGACTGAAAGACTAAGATGTCTTGAAGTCTCCTTATGTACTGGCACTATGCCAAGTTTGACAGGCATTACTGGCATTATTTCATTGAATCTTCATGATAATGTGAGGATGTGAGCACTACAATTATCTCTGTTTTAGATTATCTCTATTTACAGTTGAGAAAATTGAGGTACAGAAAGAGAAAACAAGAGAGGTACATTCTGAGTTCAAACCTAAATAATGTAAACACTTGCTGCCCAGCACAGCAGCCATTAGCTATACGAAGGTGTGGAGAACTTTTAAGGTGTTAGAGTAACTATAGAACTGAATGCTTACTGTTGTTTAATATCTCTTCATTATAATGCAAATAAAATTATTTACTTCAGCATACGGAAATTTGTACATACATGTGGAATGACTGGGTAAGTGAATCTGCATTCCTAATTGTTAATTTTAGGAAATTAAATATACAGAAAAGTTTAACATCCAAATTAAAATCCTGTAAATTATATAGAGACATAGCATGACAAAGAAATGTTACATGTCCCCTTAGTAATTATATTGATTAAAATTTGAACTGATAATAAATTGATACAGTGAGTTAAATAACATATGCTCTTAAATTAATTCTACCCGTTTCTCTTTACTTTTCATATAGAGTATCATTAAGTTTAAAAGTAGGGATGTGGTCCCCGTAACATTCTTACTGCCACTAAGGTTCCAAGTACCGGGAAACACGGCGAAGAGCGTGGGTAACAGGACAGATGGTCCCTTCCCCCACTCGGAGTCTCTGCTCTTGGCAGGCTTCTGCAGAGAATATCAGAATTGCCTTAATGCAACCTGCCTGCAGTGTTCATTTCCCACTTCTGGTCTGGGTCGATACTTTCACAATTTTTAGGGAAAACAGCAACTCTCTTTGCTCTATCTTGGTACATTAGGCATTTACCTCTTGAGGAGAATTATTTCACTCACAGCTGTTTTCTGTTTCCTCAACCCCAAGTTCCCTTCTCATGCCAGTCTTTAGGTTCAGCCAATTCTATCAGAGAACTACAGGGGAGGGCCTAGAAAGAGTTTCTTTGAGCTGGCCTGAGAAAAGAATAGCTGGAAAAGTATGAGCTATTCAACACCACGGCCCAGCCTTCTGTGCCTAGATTCTATGAGGAGCTCTTGTTTTATCTTAAGTGCTAAGATGGGGTTCAGAACAGATAAAAATGATCCAGAAGTTTGCTCTTCTAAAAGCTGTATACGTAACAACTTACAAGCAAGTGGCATGAATAAACAGGTAGGAAATGGTGACAGATTAACACTTGGTTTTCAGGTACAGCACAAAGGCGATGATCAACACCAACATCTTGTTGATATTGCAGAATTTAAGGAAGAGTCACTGATCAAAAAAAGAGAAATCTAAAATCGTTTCACATGCTAGACTTTTAGAGTACAGGAAGCATCACGTCATCAAAATTGGAATCATTCAGATAGACAGACAGACAGGCAGACAGTTATGTTGCTGAGGATAGAAGCCAGGGCTTTACTGTATGCTAGGCAAATGCTCTACCGCTGAGTCACCTGACCAACCCCTATGTAGATGGTCAGAATGAATATGTAGCCCATCATTGATTCACCAAGTCACAAGCAAAGTGGCCTACTCATGTAACCAAGGAGAGAGAAATGCTTTTACTATTCTCTATGCCAGCCGTCTTGGCATAGTTACCATCTACCCAGAAAGTAGTTCAAGTCATTGAACCTGTAGTCATATGTCTTTACAAAAATGGTAATAAAAATATATGAACAGATTTCTGGTATATGTATGAAATAGTTCAACCTCATCAGATATTCCAAATTCAGAAAATATTTCTGCAATCTTAGCACAATAAATCATTTACATTGTTCCTTTTTAAATATATACTTATCAAAGTATTTATTCTTGGAAAACATACCTATAAACTGTATCTTAAGCAATAAATTCTATACACATTCTGACTTATAAATTATATAACATCTGTAGTATATATGGTGTATTAATCTTCCATAATGTATGAATCATAGCAATGAGTTAGTTCTCCACATCTATAAGGCAAATGAAAAGTAATGTCCCTGGCCAAGAGCACTGGGGAAAAGATAAACAAATCCATTAGAGAGGACTTTGAGTGCATCTGAAACAGCCTCAATAAAACATCCAAGCTCCTGGGAGAATAATGTAGCTAACTACTGATAAAACTGTTTTCAGAACCACTAAAAGGGAATAGTACACAAATACCCACATCTGGCCAAACAAGACAACTGTGTGCTTACTGATCTTCCAGTAAGAAAGTTTAGCTAAAAAGAAAAGCTATTTTAACTTCTTTTTTTAAAAAGCCACATAATAAAAAAAATGATAGAACACTCTCCACACAGTATTTTCTTTGTGGTCATAAACATACTTTCTTCCAGCAACTGGAACTTTTTGTTGTTGGTTTCTTCTCTGTTCCCCTTCTAATTTCAAAATTTTATAGGTCTCACATTGTCAACAAATTTCTAACTATTATGACAATTTTGGTTGATTCCTGGCAATTATACCACTTTAAAAGTCATATATATGACTGAGAAAGTGATAGTACAGCTGATCTGTACTGGATCATCTGGGTCTTGTTAATATTTCCTTTTTTAATTGTGGAATAAGCTCAGAAGTGAATATCAGGAATAAGTGACTTGATTTTTCCCCCATTTTATTGATATGTATAAGTGCAAAATTTAAGGTTTACAATGAAGTTGAGCATTTTGTGCACATACGTATCTTGTCAGGGTGACAAGGACCTTCCCACTTTCCTTTTGTCCCTCCCCATACCCACCCTTCCCTCCCTCCCCACCCTACCCCCCTGTTTCACTTTGTTTTTCGTTTTAAGTTCCACAATATAGATGTGATCTGGGTCTCTCATATCAGAGAGACGATTCGATGTTTCACCTTCTGCTTCTGACTCACTTCAGTAAGCATGATGTTCTCAAGCTTCTTCCATTTGCCTGTAAAAGCCTCCACACCGTTGGACTTTACAGATGCATAGTATTCCATTGTGTATAAATACCACAGTTTGTGTATCCACTGGTCTGTTGATGGGTACCTTGGTGACTTCCAAATTTTAGCTATTGTTAGTTGTGCCGCTATAAACATGGGTATACATATATCTCTGCTATGTGTTGTTTTGGCCTCTTTTGGATACATTACCAGGAGGGGTGTCGTTGGATCGAAGGGGATATTTATCTCTAGTCTTTTGAGAGCTCTCCACACTGCTTTCCAGAGTGGTTGTACGAATTTACATTCCCACCAGCAGTGCAGGACGGTTCCTTTCTCTCCACAGCCTCTCCAGCACTGATTACTTGACTTGTTGATATAGGCCATTCTCTCTGGAGTGAGATGGTATCTTTGCGTTGTTTTGATTTGCATTTCTCTTATGGCTAGAGATGTTGAGCATCTTTTCATGTATCTATTGGCCACTTGTACTTCTTCTTGAGTGAACTGCCAAAGTGATCCTGAGCAACAAGTCTAAGGCAGGAGGCATTACAGTTCCAGACATCAACCTGTACTATAAAGCCATAGTTGTAAAAACAATATGGTACCGGCACAAAAATAGACAGACCAGTGGAACAGAACTGAAGATGCAGAGACAAACCGAAATACCCTCAATTACTTAATCTTTGACAAAGGGGCCAACTGCATACAATGGAAAAAGGACAGCTTGCTCAACAAATGGCGCTGGGAAAACTAGACATCCACATGTAGAAGAATGAATCCAGTCACACACCTATCACCATGCACCAGAATCAATTCAAAGTGGACCAAAGACCTAGACATTAAAAGCGAAACACTGAACATCCTAGAAGACAAATTAGGCAAATATCTAAAAGACATAGAAGTAGGCAAAGACTTCCTCGACAAGACACCAAGAGCAAAAGAAATCATCCCCATGACTAACAAATGGGATCTTGTCAAATTAAAAAGCTTCTGCACAGCAAAGGACACTATCAACAATGTAAAAAGAGAACCAACAGACTGGGAAAAAATATTCACCACCAATATCTCAGATAGGAAGCTCATAACTAGAATATACAGGGAGCTGAAGAAAAGTAAGCCTACCAAAATAAAGGATCCTATTGAAAAGTGACTTGATTTTTAATAAAAAGTAATGGTCAGCTTAAAAGTGAATACAATTTTACAAAACACTTATAATTTAGGTATCTGGCCGTTTAGCCAAGACCTGAGTGATCCCAGAAACAAAATAGTTAGAAACAAAAGCTGGTATGTTTTATGATTTTTGTCAATAATTTTCTTCCACTGAAGCTGCATTGTCCGTGCATAATACAGCAGGAGGTAAAAGCAGTGCTCTCAACTGGAGACGAACAATGAAGGAATTGACTACGACTGAAAAATATTCTTTGACTGATAAATATTAGTCTAACCACAAGCATAGATGTTACCCACCAGCCTTAGTGCTTCTCTCTTCTATTTTCACGTCTCCAACCCTACCCTCCTTTGAAGCTTTGAATCACTGTTTGCTCATATTCATTTTTTCTTGTCCTGAAGAATTCCCCAGAATCAGTTTATCCACCAGTAAGTCATTTCTTCTCTCTCAAAACTGCTTCTTTCTTGGTACTTGTTTCTATTAAATGTGTGACTACTATGCCATCAACTCAGGATTCCTTGTGACATGCAGGTGACATCTCAGAGCTAGTGACCATTTGCCTTTCTTACACAGACTGTCAAGCCTTGCGATCCTTCTTCCACAGTGTTTCCAGCAAATACTCCGCGTTACCCGTCTTAATACTAGCGTGTGATATTCACCCCCTCAGAAATCAACAAGAAACCCCCTGCATTTCCTGATAAATTCTGGCGTAATTACTACAGAAAAGAGAGCAAATAAAGAGAGGATAACAACCAACACTGTAAGCCGTCATCTTTTTTACTTAACACGTTTTTAGCCCCATGGTAGACTATTGCTATCTTCTCACCGCTTTCCTCACTCTAACCTTGTGCTATTCCAAGGTATGTATTCACTGAGGCCACAAGTTAGCTCTTCCTAAGCAAACTGAATATCATAAGACCTCCGACTCAAAAATATTCAATTATTTGCCTTGTTGTAGAAAACACTCCTCAACTTAAAATTCACGATCCTGAAAATACAGTCTCATTCTTTATTTTCAACTTTACTTCCTATAATTGTCTGCCAGGTTAAGTTTTGACCATATATATTGTTTCCTATAAATGTCCCCAATGGCCACATTTTCCCACTCTACAATGATCTTCATCCTCAGGTCTGCCTGATTAAACGTACACCTGAAGACCAAATGCCATTCTGTCCACGTGGTATTATAGGGCACACTCAATTGGAAGTGAACTCTTTTGGCAGAGCTGCCAAAGCATTTCACTCCATTTCTTCAATAATACTCAATACAGAGTACAAACTTTACAGCAAACCAGCACTCAGTTCCTAATAATCAACCAATGTTATGGAGTAAGGCACTTCGACCCTACTCCCTGGGACTCAGTTTCTAATCGTTTTGGTGTCATGCTTGAAGTAGACAAGGTACAAATTTATTCTGAAAGCACACAATGCTGTGCAGTGCCAGCTGCCCCCTTGGTGACACTGAACTTCAGAAGAATTCCACATTCTCTTTCACAACCTAATTTGTTAACTGAGTAGGTGAGCTGATGGTTCCATGTGCCCTCAGAATATTATTAAAGTCTTTATGTAGTAATTCTATCTATCTATCTATCTATCTATCTATCTATCTATCTATCTATCTACCTATCTACTATCTGTAATTTTTTATCTGAGAAGTTAAGACTGTGATATTTTTAAAGGCTGAAGAATTGTCTTTTTCAGAGCTGTGTTCCCACCAGAAAGCTTCGAACTCAGTTCTGGTTTAGTAAATATTTGTTACAGTGAATGCATAACTGCTTGAGTAAATGTACTTACTGATGGCTGAATCGTGTGGAGTAGTTCTTTAAGTTTATCAACTTTTTTTGACCCAAAGCTCCATCTGTATCCTTACAGTTCTATGTGTATAATAAGGAATAAATATTTGCAGAAGATTGACTACAGAAATGCAACTAAGCTGGGCTAGACTTTAGGCTGCAGATAGATACTAGCATAAAACCATTTTTGTGAAGTATGTGCAATCTTAATATCTATTTAATTCTGCAAATGATGCGAAATTATATTTAAGTCAACACTGGAATGACTTTTCAAACTGAATTGAAAATACGTCTATTGGGTGGTGCAGTAACGCAAACTTCAGTGGGGCATAGCTTACTAGCAGTTAGGTTTTCTACCATCAGCTCAAGACTCCTTCCATCACCCAAATGTGAGGCAAGATGCACATGCTACGACAGGTCAGCGGAAGTGAGGTGAGAATACAGCATCGACAGCACAGGACCAGTGATCACAGAGCATGCGCATCCCTTTGTAGCTTGTGGGACCAGCGCAGTTGCTCTATTTATGCTGCTGCCCTCTTGTCCATAGCTCTTGTTTCGCTGAGCATGTGTATTTTCATTGGAATTATGCGGAATTTGGATGAAGCAACTCTATAGAACAGTCCTTACACAGTTATTTCTTGGGTTCTCTTTAATCACAGTACCCGTAAATTATCTCAATAACTGGAAAGACTAAGGGTTCGGTGTAAAACCTCATTTTCTTCCGAGTGGTCTAACCCCACGCATCCTCATATTAACTTAAATTCTAGTTTAACATGGAGAGTCTAAAATGGCACAGAGCAAATGGCTAATTAACTGTACAAACTACTGCTGATGAGAAAGTTATCCCTCATTTCTTACTCTGTTCTCTATTCAAAGAGAATAGCAGTCTCAGGGTTGAGACAACACATTTCTACTGAACTCATCATACTGGATTCCTGACATCTGTTTCCCTTAGGATAAAACAAATTTTCCCTCAAAGGAAAGATTGGCAGTAAAGATCCTAGGAAGAAGCTAAACTTCTTTCAAATCAAAATAGCTAAGAATTTTTTTTTTTTGTTAGCAGAATATGAACCCTACTACAAGCATCAAAAAAGAATTGGGTTGTGTTATTGTTTGTTTCTTAGCCACTGGATTTTCCACACACACACACACACACACACACGAGTAAAGAAATTAGAAACTGTAAGACAACAAAGAGTTGCCGGTCTTCCCAATGTTGCTGCTTTATACATGATGGATTGCTATGGCAACACTAGTAGCATACGACTCACCTTACATGGGACACCAGCATACATTGTTCAGAAAAACAGGCAAACAAATGCACATAATTTAAGTCAGAGAGGTGAGGGGCAGGAGAGAAATGGCAAGTCTAGAAAAATCGTATGCCCAACACAATGTCAGGTGTCCGGCGAATACTTTACGATTGTTCAACACAATTTGAGACTTCTTTTATATATATATATATATATATATATATATATATATATATATATACACTTCTGCCTTAATTAAGAATCAATGACCACATGTCATATGCTTTTAGTAATTCCTCAGGAACTATGATAAACTGCAGGCTATGGATTTTGTTAGTCAGTTCGCTCTGAATTCTAATAGAATCATAAACTAAGATTTCAAGAAGTGGTGCAAAATTTTGAAGGTTTTCAATATGAAAACTCGGCAAATTCACTGTTTGCTTTCTCACTGCTCAGAAAGAAATATTCAAAGGCAGAACTTGTATTTTTATATTTGAGGTAAATTTTAAATCCTAAGACCTGAGTATCCACTACTGAGAAGGTTTTGGTATCATTTATATGCACTGCAGAAACGTGAGCATTGCTCTAGTAACAAAAATAAGCAAGCTTTCAACACCAAGACTTTTGGGGAGAGTGAGGAGAATGGCAATGTGGGGACCACTTATAAGGTGCTGACAGAGGTTCACATTACTGGGTGTATTTTTAAAAAGCAGGATAGAAGAGACTGTTGTAAGAATTCAATGGGTAAAAGACTTAATGACGATGTAAGGAGTGAAGACAGAGAAAAAAGACCAAGGTGGCTGTCACGTTTTTGGTTTGGGTAACTGGGTAGCGATCAGTCAAACCAGGGAACAAAAAAAAAAAAAGTTATTTTTAAAGCATAGACAATAATCTCAATTTTGGCCATGAGAACATCTGTGAAAATGTCCAGGCTGTACCTATGACACAAATTTAAAGGGAAGCACATTCAGGGATTGAGTTGAGAGTTGCTGGAATGAATTTAATGTTCCTCTAAAAGGGTACATATTTCTTAATTCCTCTGATTACTTTCCTATTCTTAGCCAGAAAAAAAGCTCACAAGAACGTACACAGCTGTACACCAGGCCCTGTATGCAAAACACTGGGCACACTGTGGTTTATTTAACATACAGGTCTCCACTCTGTTCCCGTGGCCCTATGATTAAATATGGGAAGATGCTTGGGCCCACAAAACATGCACATGTAATTACAATTGTGAGAACTGCTCAGAGGTCCAGGAAGACTTTAGAGTAGGTGCCTAATAAGTGCGAGCACGTGAGAACGTGGCCCGGATGCCGAGGCCAGAGGACGAGCCACCTCAAGCGCTCTGGGAACCACCCAAAGGAAGTCTTAGAAATCTTCTGTAATTCAGAACACATTAACACATACCATCATGTCTGAGAAACTGATGATCTTTCCCTTGGTTAACTATAAAATCCTTCTCACCACGTCTCTTTTCATCAGAGGCCTTCTCTTTGTCACAACCCACAAAACTATCTTCTTCACGAGAACAGTCTTTGTCTTACAGCAGGAAAACGCCCAGCTTCAAGTCTGCGGTCATGGCTTTTGCTGTAAAAGCTGTGAGGATGGTGATGCCCACCCCTTGTGTTTGTGGCTTTCAGTCCTCCTACACCAGTATAAAGTACATTTGATAGTCAGGTGCCACCCTGAGCCCAGAGCACTGTGTTAGCACTGTCTGCTCTGTTTATCACCACTTACAAAGTAAAGGTGAGAACAAAAACTTGCCCTTTGAAGGTCAAATTTATCTATGTAATAATTTGGTGTACATCAAAGTCATTAAAATAACTTAAAAGAAAAAGGCTCCAAAGGGAAGAAGTTAAGCGATTTGAAGTTTCTGGTTGGATACAAAAATGGCTAGGAGGAGAGAAAGGCCACCATGATAGGCATCTCCTGTATCTAAGTATGTTTTAAATGTCCTAACAAGTCTCATTCCTCTCCTTTTTAGCAGAGCAGAGGCTGTACAGGGGAGGTGACGTGTGATTATTGAAATGAAGTAAAAGAACAAAGGTTAACATTTGGGACTTTTATCAATCCGTACCAGCTGAGAATAAACTGAAAAATGACTTTTCTTTTTTTAAATTCAGCTGGAAAATATTACCTGCTGTTGATTTCAGTGTTTTAAAATCTCCAATGATAAATAAGGGAGAGAGAATACGGTTTTTAAATTGGAGTACCAGTGAATAATAAATCCAATAATCAATGTTTCTCACCAAAATGAAACAAATATTTGATTAACTCACTTTTAGAAAGAAGCAGCCTTCCCTGTCTAACATCTCTACATTTTCTCGCTGCTCTGCTCGCTCCCTTCCTCGATTTCAGGTGCTTTAACTTTCAGATCTTTCGACACCTATCTGTGGGCTCCACTCACACAGCTCTTGGTAGAGCACCTGTGCATCTGCAGAATTCATCATCCGGGAAAACATTCCGCCCATGATTTCAGACTCTGTCTGCTTTTACACTCTGAGCAGGCTCTTGTCTCCTACTAAACAGTTAGCACATTTGTAATCACATATTTATGGTTTCGTAATTGGGATGAAGTTGACCCTGCCAGGATTTTATTCTGCTACTTTCTATCAGTCCCCCTCATTCTAATGTATGTTGCACGCCATTGTCAAATTCAAATTCTGAAGACAATGGTTTCCACCATGATACACTTAAGTAGAAGGAAAGATTAAAAACATGTGCGTAACTGGTATTCACTACAATTGTTCTATAATGTATATACTAGAAAAGGATAAGAGCTAGCTAGCAGAGAGCCTTGCACTTGAAAATATGGAATCAGAAAGGTTTAATAAAAAACATGTGGGATGATTTGGTGTTCATCACAAAATACTGACTGAAGGAAACATTAGGTAGAAACCAGGTATGCCTAGTAGTTCTTTATTCCTCAAATACAGAGCTTATGTCAATGACACACAGGCAACTTACAAGGATGAAGAGAAGTAGATAGACTAGATTATGGTCGTTGGGATTTAGATTTTCATTCACTCATTTATTGGGAAGGGAAGAAAACCAAATGTAAGCATTAACTGTCATGATGACAATGCAAAAATGAGCCCGTGACCGGCAGGAAGAAGACAACAGAGGAAAGGCACAAGAGAAGGAGAGCAGTGCCGGCCAAGAGAGGGCGCCAGCTTCACTGATGACGCTTGCAGCGGGGTCAGCAACAAAAGGCAAGGTGAATGAGGAAGAGCCCATTATTCATTCGTAAAGCAATACAGCAGTTAGGTCGCAGGAGGGTAAACATGAGATTTCAGAATCTATAGCATGGATTACAGAGGTTGGGGGGGGATGCTGAGCGTCCCCAGGTAATTTCATTTTCAAAGATGTTGAGTTCATGTTCCCTAGAGAGGACACTGGGTAATACGAAGTAGAACCAACAGTTCCAGCTTTGCCGAGAAAATGGGGAGATGGAGATGTAGTTCGACTGGTTTCTACCAATAATTTTTATCTAGATGTAGTGAAGATTTGAAGGAATTCTGAGGGCAGTTACATATTTTATTTAAACTGAAAAGACCAGCTTTTCATCCAAGCAAGAATGTTCCTCCTAACACGAGAATTTTCCATTACGAAATTTGCTTTGTTGGTAGGATGAGCTGGTTGTGATGGAAACATACACGTGGCTCACACATTCACAATCAATGGGCTCACGTTCGAATGCACAGGTGCAGGTTACAGATATCTTGCAGACCCTCCCATATCGGGCCAATCAATGGATGGCCATGTGTTTTCTTTATCTTCTGTGTAATTTCACCTAGTATTTCCAACTCTCTTTGAAAAGCAGATCAATGTTTAGCACCCAGCCAAGAGCTACAAGAAAATATTGTGCCACTTATTCAGCCTCCTTTAATAAAATCCTAGTAGTATCATTACTGAAAAATGATATGCCTAGAAAATGCAACAAAGCTGCTAAAAGATAAATGAGAAGATAAGACCATTTGAATATTTTAGATGATTTTTCAAGTATATCTGATGTCTATTTTTACCCAGGCTAAAAAAGCATTGTTTAGTGCCAAAGAAAAAGTAACTGTTTCCACGAACTCATATAGAAAAATCAATTGTCTAAATATAAAGCTCTTTAAAGAGATCTGAAATTTTCCTCAACCCAATTTGTTTATATAGTTCTCTTCAACCTCAGATCTACTGACATTTTGGGCTGAATGATTCTAAGTTGTAGAAGCTGTATTATAGAATATTTAATAGTATCCCTACCTTCCATGTTCATCAGTCAACTAACTTCAGGTGGGTTAGGCTGGAGGGCTGGGAGGCACAATCACTCCAATTAAGAACCACTGTTTGCATACATAATTACTTTTGATGCTCTTCTCCTCCCCCGTCCCCAGAAAAGACTGTACAAAAGCAAATGCTGTTCTAAGTTCTATCTGATTATCAGTTCTAAATTAAAATGTTTATATTTGTTGAGGAGATACTGTGCACAATGTGTACTTGTTTTCTTTTGGTCCAGAGAGTGGAAAGCTCTGTTCTACATTCTGCAATGCATCCTCATGGCAGGTTCATAAACATGGAATCCATTTTCATAAATACGAGGTAACCAATTATTCAAGAATTATAGTCCAATTTCCATCTCCCTCCACATTCATTGCTAGCAAATCATTTCTATGGATGCAACTTGTTACCTTTGGTGGATGCAGAACATCCACCTCATAGAAATGCTGAATGTGACTGTGTTTGATACAAGGCCTTTAAAGAAGTGATTAAGATTTAGCTGTTAGAGTGGGCCCCATTTTCATCCTACCTGTGTGTATAATGGCAAGAACTGTGAACGCTCACAGTGCTTCAGGGATAGCCATGCACAGGAGAAACCATTGAGGACAGGATGTAAAGACAGTCATCAACAGGATAAGAGAGAGGCCTTGGGATAAACCAAAACCACAGACAACTTGAGCTTGGACTCCCAACATTTGATACTGTCAAAAAATACACTTCTATTCTTGAAGCCACCCAGCCTACAGTATTTTGATATTTCAGTCCCACCAAATTACAATAGTTTGATAGCTATAAGAAACTTAAGCACACAACTTTGGAATATTTTCCCTAAGAAGTAAGTAGATAGGTTAAAAATACTCAAACTATTGAAAAATGGGCAAAAGAAATGAACAGGCATTTCTCAGATGAAGAAGTTCAATGAAAAGATGTTCAACATCCCTAGCCATAAGAGAAATGCAAATCAAAACATCACTAAGATACCATCTCACTCCAGAGACATTAGCATATATCAAGAACAAAATCAGCAATCAAGGCTTTTGAGACTGTGAGGAAAAAGAACCCTCCAACCCGGCCGGTGGGAATGCAAACTGGTACAACCACTATGGAAAGCAGTAAGTATGGAAGTCTTTCAAAAGACTGGAAATACATATCCCCTTTGACCCAGTGATACCTCTTCTGGGAATTTTCCCAAAGGAGTTAAGAACAACACACAACAGAGATACATTTATACCTATGTTCACAGGAACACAACAGTAGCTAAAATGTGGAAGACACTCAAATACCCACCAACAGACCAATGGATACACAAATTGTGGTATTTATACACAATGGAATACTACTCATCTATAAGTAAAGATTGGTTGGAGGCTTCGGTAGGTAAATGAAGGCATCTTGAGACCATCATGCATAGTGAAGTGAGTCAGAAGCAGAAGAGGAAATATCAAATGGTCTCTCTGATATGAGAAACCCAGTTCACAATTATTTTATAGAACTTAAGGTGGGAAATAATGGGAACTGAATGGGGGGGGTCAAAAAGAAACAAGGGAAGGATTTGTAACTTGGTGATAATATGTATGTGCCCCAAATAGTCCAGATCAATGTAAACTTTATGTATGGTACTTATAGCTGTCAATAAAATAGAAAAAATATACTCAATATACTCATTATATCTGTTCTTGTCTTCTGGCTTCTAGTGTCTCATTTTACTCTGGTCATAAGAGTCCAAGCTTATGCACTGGATGAAGAAAAACAGAAGCCAGAGAATACATGAGAGAAGCATATATCACTTGTAAGAAGGAGCCCAGAGCAGGGCAACAGGCCTTTCCAGGGCGCTGGAGCCACCCCGGGTGCTCTGCCGCCACAATGCTGAGGGAAGGCGATCGAGGGAGGCACAGTTCTAGGATGCCCTCACCCCGCCGCCTTCCACAACCTCGGACGTTAGGACCTCGTGCTTATCTTTCATTGCTTCCAGTGTTTTCTATTTCCCTTTTAAAAATTCTAAGTATTACATTATTGTGGCACAAATAGAATTGGGTTGACATTTCACAATTTTTGTTCTTGACCATATGATTTTTTGCATTAATACATTTCTCATAGTTAGATTCTTATTTCCCTCTAGAAATTCCCCCACATCATTCATTATGCATTTTTCTTTTTCTGTTACTACTTTAAAAACATGTGTGTATACATACATACATACACATACATACATATAATCCATGTAGTACATGTAAATGCATGTACACATGTATTGTGGCTTGGCTCTGGAATGTCCCCCCAAAGTCTCATGTATTTTAATGTTATGGATTATCTATGGAACTATGTGCTATTGGTGGATTGGGGTCTGGTCGGGAGGGGTGGATTACAGTTAAATTAGGATTGAAGGCATGTCAGTTAGGATTAATAATGTGTAGTGGCCATACCTTCCATACCTGGATGCAGGAGGGGCTAGTCACTGGGCACAGACCTGGAAGGATACATAAGCTGCCTTCCTTGGTGTACTAAGACTAGGACTGGGACTTGGACTAGTCTCAACGTGCCTTCCTGTTTGTGATGTCCTGAGAAGCCGGCTCCACCTCTGCCTCTGCCATGTACTTCGACTGCTACTGGCCACCCCTAAATGGACTGTGACCTTCTGAATCTGTGAGCTAAAATAAACCCTTCCTCCCCTAAATTTGTGGGTGTTGGGTATTGAGTCACAGCAACGAAAAAGTAACTAAGATAACAGGTATATACATGTGCGTAACACATAGATAATACATATGCTATACATTTGGGATATAGAAGGAGTTGCAGGCTCTGACTGGTGGGTCTGGACATCACAGAACACATAACCCCTATTCACTGAAGCCCCGGATCGAAGGCCAGTGCATCGCATGCAGCTCCTGAAGGGATGGGAGAAAGAACGATTTGATTGGCCCAAAGAAAAGCCCAGGTCAAATCCTGCCAAATATTCCATAAGGTGACATCCAGGAATGTGATACATATGCCTATAAGAAAAGACACAGCACACTTTCTAACCAGCTATCTTATTGTTTGATCTGGCCTGGGCTCTCCTCTGGGAACTGGGAAGTAACAAGGAATGGGGCATGATTCACGCAATCCCACACCCTACAGCCTAATTGTGTGAGGAGGGCACATGTGGGTTCAGTCTGATGATGTTTCCCTATCTATGTATTAATATTAAAATTCAGACATCAGTGCTTAATAAAAACTAAAAGGAGATTAAATTTCTGTAAGAGTAAAAACTGAGCTCTAGAATTTATGAAGGTGACAAAAAATTAAAAACATTTTTTAAATCACAGATGTAGAAAACCATCCTAATCACAGATGGCAGGGCTGTCACTGCCTTTGCATGCTTAGTTAAGATTTAGTAGTTTAACTGCTGTAATTTATTTACTGTCACTCTTGAAACCAAAATTGTGGACCATTAAGTGGCCATGTGGCCACACTTTGAATATAGCTAATTTTCAACTCAGAAATTACAACTGAGCTTTGCTGGGTTCTCAAGCCACATAGTTTTCTGAAAAAACCTTAGAACAGTTTATTGTAACTGTCAGGGTGTTATAAATTTAAATGGTGTTCGAGATGGGCAGAAAACTCTTGATACTCAGGGCAGAAAAAGAAAGCATTGCCCCAGGTTGAAATAGGGAACTTAAGTTCCAGCAGATCAAAAAAATCATTGCTACAATTGAAAAATGAAGCTATAGACATTTCTGAAGATTTGGAAACCTCAAGAAATCATTCAAATATCTAACTTTTCCTTCCGCTTTATGTTCAAGTCAAATTTGGTAAAACGTATGCTTTGTATGTTAGTTTCTATGTGTGTCTCATAGTTCTTGTTTTCAAAAGCATACGTGTGCTTCTCAGAAAAACAAACGTGATATGGCAACAATCATCTTTGAAAATTTCATATAAAATACTTTACTTTCTAAGTTTTTTTTTAAATTTGATCCAGGGAACTTATAAAATTAGGAAGAAGTAACATTTTCACAGAGAGAATGAAACATCTTTATGAAATGCTTCCTAAGCTTGTTAAAATGCTGAATGAAATTACTTTAACACCAAAATTGATGTATGGCATTTTTGGATCTATTAGTCAAATAAATGATCACTATTTCCCACATTGTACTAAAAAGGTTGAAGGGTAGAAAGAGTCTACTTAGGATAAATCCTCTTTCCTGTAATGAAAATACTGAGCTTAACTTTGAATTCTTAATTATACAGAGAGAGAGAGAGAGAGAGAGAGAGAGAGAGAGAGAGAGAGAGAGAGAGAAGAGAAGAGAGAGAGGGAACCTGTGCTTACACAGTAGAGACAGTGAGTTAGCAGAAGCACAGCAGTTTTCTAGAAATGACAACTTCTCGGTAGCAAAAACATAGTATCCTCTTTTTGATAGACTGAATGCCTTTTATGAAACTATAGCACATCTTCTGTGCACTGGCCTTTAGGAAGGATAGATTATGAGCTACTGGGCATCTGGTAATTATCACTATTGCTGATAAACATACTCATTATTTGGTTAAATCCCCTCTCAAATTCCCACTGTGGGAGATTCTGAGGATAATATTAACACCAACAAGCTCTCCAGTTCTTAAAATCAACAGATCCTGGACCCGGATTAGCTTTTGTGAAGCAGCAAAACTCAGAATAATTTCTCAGCTTCCCTCAGATTAAATTTCCCCCCAACTATCCCGTTCGGCGAATTGAGCAGCTAACCTCCCACCCTGACGCTGCCAGCTCCGCAGACCTCCAAAACAGTCACCACATTGTCACAGACACTCAACTGGAGGAAAAGAAAGCTTTTACCGTCTCCTCTGAGGCTTAATATCAATTGGCTTGTTGATTGCATAAGGTGATCCATGCACATACACACTTCGGAATCTAGCCACCTTCCCCAGCGTTAGGTGCTCACAGCTGGTTGGCAAACTCGTCTTCTCCCAAAGACACAGAGTGAAAGCAAATCTTAGCCATCAGCCCCACATTCCTGGGAAGGCTGGAAAGATCGTGTCAGGCGATGGATTTCAGATATATGCTGCTCTCTGGTCGCCGGGTGCTCCTTGTTTTCAAAAGCAAACGCGTGTTTCTCGGAAGCTACACTCCACCTTGTTTTCTGCTCATGGATACAGGAAGCTTGTTGCTTATTTCTACCCGGAGTCATGCCCTGGCCGATAATTGGCTGAGCGGATGAGGCATGAACTGTAGCTCCACAAAAGCCCATTTCCACTGAGACCGAATTGCCGAGTGGGCTGCGAGATCTGATCCACTTTTGTCTAATATCAACAAGGTTGTCAATCTAATGTAATAATGGCGAATAACCAGCCATTTAGCTACATACTAAACAATCACTTGATAGGAAGAGAATGATTATTTGATGTTTTTCCAAAGTGGGAAATTGTTTGCTAAACTGATTATAAAGATTTAGAAAACGAGGTGGACACATGGAAATGATTATGAGCGTTGTAGCAATTTTCTGGTCAAAAAATTGTGGATTCCCTGCCATAAGTTACTATTCATAATTAAGCTGAAATCAGCCTCTCTGAATTTAACAGTTCTAAGTAAAGGCCAATGGGGACTAACACTGACTCTGATACTGATTTTTTCTTCATTAAAAATATATTCTGGGGCTGAACGAACGACACAGTGGTTAAAGTGCTGGCCTGGCAAGCGCAAGCCCCTGGATGTGATGCTACAGCACCACATAAACTGGGCACGGTGGCACATGTCTGATCCCAGCACTTGGGAGATGGAGGCAGGAGGATTACCTGAGTCCAAGGCCAGTCTGGGCTCCCTAGTGAGTTCAGAACCAGCCTGGGCTACAGAGTGAGACCCTCCTTCAAAAATAGCCTCTGCCAACTGTTTGGATTAATAATTCCTTGTAAATTCCTTACAAATTCTTTGTAAGCCAACTTTCTGTAACAGGAAAAGGCAAGGTTGAGACATTATAAGTGATAGCAAAAACAGCTGACCCAAGGCATCACAGTCTTGGGGAAAAGTCACAGCTTTGATTATCTTGCAGTCTTCATGAGACCTCATTGTGTTTTCTGTGAGCATATCACCAAATCTGCTAAGGCTCGGAGTATAGCCTCAAGATGACAGGGGTTCAGAGTACTCTGAAGGATATTTATTGATATTTAAAAATAATTTTATTCAGGATTATTAATCAGTTATGGAAATGTCCTGGGACCTGCGTGAACATAAAGAATGTGAAAGGAAGTTGCATGTTATTCTGTACTGCTCAAATTCACACACTGGGTTCAAACAGCAAACATTATTTCAGATCAGAAATTTTAAGTTTCAAATGTAGATAATTTTTCACTTAAAATAAATATTTTTATCTAGTAGTTATATTTCTGTGGGGGTGTCGTGGGGGTGGGTGTTCAACTGTAAAGTGATACATGCCCCCTTTTTTTCTTATAGAGATAATCTTGCTGTTTCCCGGGCTGATCCAGAACTGCTTGGCATATGTGATCTTCATGCCTTGGCCTCCTGAGTAGCTAAAATAACAGGTACATGCAATTGTGCCTAGCATGTACATTTTTAACATTTCAAAAAATACAGAGGCATATAAATAAATGTATTGTTTTTTTTTCTTCCAATGAATCCTATTCTTTATGCTTGTTTTACCAAACTTATACACACACATACACAGACACACAAACACACACACTGAATCTGGTGTATATATAAATATAATGTACACACACATATATATCTTCCTATTTTTGTGAAATGGGCTTGTGCTATGCATAATCTATAAGTAGTTTTGAAGTTGAAACTATGAACAACGTAGTTGTGTGAAATTCCCCAGCATAGCTGCATCCTTATTTCCTCAACTTATCTTTTTTGATGTACATATAATTTTGGATTTTATGAATAATAAACACTTCTTAATACATTCTTAATGACTGGTGATTTTATTTAAGAAAATGGATTGCCAAATCACAGTGTGCAGGTTATACCAGTGCATCGTCTCACAAATACTGTAGAAAAATGTAAGTTTTCCCCAGCTCCTACCACCACACTTCACTGATATTCAAATTTATTTCTTCATGCATTAGAATAAATGACCAGTGATTCCACATGATTTCTGACTAAAATTAATTTATTTTTAAGGTATTTACAATGTTAAAGAGTTAAGAGCAGCTGAACTGAACTGAAAAATACTGGAAAAAAATGGAATGGATGACAAAATTCATACAAGTGTACCAAGACAGAAATCTGAACTCTCATGCAAGAGATGTTCTAAGTAAAGAACAGTTAGTAAATATGTTTTTTGCTTTTTCAGAAAGTAAATATAAAGTTCCGAGTATGTCTTCACTTTTCAATAAATTTTCTTGATCACAATAACTGATAATTTCTTGATCATTCATAACTGAGGAAGCATCACTTATTTGAAACATGGAGCTAGGTAGCTAGCTTCTAGTGACTACCAATTAATTGTGATGTATGACTCTGCAATTTGTAGCTCTTGAGTTTAAGAGGTCCTTTGGATCTACAGTCACATGTCAGAATCCTAAGAACAAAAGCTCAATAAGGCAGGTTAATTTAAGATTTTTTCCTAGTCGTTAAGAATTTCCTAAAAGATGTAACCATCAGAAATGAAAAGGTAAGACAACAAACCGTGTGCAAAAAGAAGTACATGTCTTCTGATGGGTAAAATTCCATGTTTTTTCTTAGCAAGGACATTTTTGCTTATAACTGAGCAATAATTTACCAAGAACCTGGCAGTGACTCCAGGGGATTACTTGTACTTAAACTGGGATGAATAGGGATTACTGCTAAAATCCAACCTGCCAGGAAGAAAGAACCTGCGAGAACTCTTGCCAATTATCAGGGCATAGTCTTTAAAGGAAAACGAAATGTCCCTCTCTTCGATTCTCTGTCTCTGGGGCTGGATAGAAGCAGCTGGGAATTTTACTTTTGGGAAAAAGAAAATACACCAGAGAGCTCAATTTCATCGGAACGCTAGAATCTCAGACTATAGCAGCCTTACAGCAAAAGAGAGTTCCAATCTCAGTAAGAATGACAAGGAGCTCCCACGTATGTTTTGTGCAATTTTGCAGACAACACAAATCTCATTTATCAAAACCATGATTCTAAACTCCCGAGAACATCAAAACAAAAGCAAAAATCACAGTAAGTTACCCAGAACACCAATTTTCCTTAGTATACTGTCAGTTGTGATGTCAGTAATTTCAAAATGATTAGCCCAACAATTCATATTCTCCCCAGCATGAGGAATCTACAAATGATGAGAAGAAAGTAGAACAATGATAGATGAGAGCTGGGAAAAGGGGAGAGTGGGGGAGGGGAAAGAGGCTGTGTGTAGACCAGAATGCATACTTTGCTATCAAATAAGCTACTGTGCCAGGGGTACGCAGTGAAATATGAGAACAATATTTCTTTCCTGGGAGCAAGAAATGTGTGTGGATTTTAATTGAAGGCAAGAGAAATGTGCTTTCCTGGCTGACGGCTTCTGTTTAATAAATAAGAATTATCGAAGTAGTTATTTTACCACTTGAATAAGCACAGCATCATAATCTGTTTTGAGAATACATTAGCAAATTCAAAATTGATTAGTTACTGAATCTTCTTCACGAAGCATCAGCCACTTCTGCTCAGGCACTAGGCTTCTGTGGTAATTCACTTCATGAATTCTGCAATCAGTCTTCACACCATTTTGTACGCATGACTATAATTTCAAGGTAATACCATGAGCACAGATGAAGATTTAGTGGCCAACAATGTTGTCACGGTGCTTTCCAAGCAGATGTAAACTTCCTTAAAATCCAAATGCTTAAACAGAGCATGAGCATCTAGTCAATGTAAATATTAGGAATGTATTAAAATGATGAGATTGAAATTTTTTTTTTTAGTATTTTCCTCAAAGAGTTGAAAAATTCATGTCCGGACAGCAATTTTCACTGATCGAAAATGTGCCAGGGCTGGAAGAATGGCTCAGCAGTTAAAGCACTTGCCTAGCAAGCACTACATCAAGCACTAAGTACTGGAGTTCGATTCCCCAGACCACATAGGCCAGGCGTGGTAGCACACACCCATTATCCCAGCACTCACGAGGCTGAGGCAGGATGATTGTAGTGAGTCTAAGACCAGCCTGGCCTCCACAGTGAATTCAGGACCAGCCTGGACTACAGAGCAAGACCCTGTCTCAAAAAAAAGGTACCAAAACAGTGGGAGGTGTTAATGTTCTGATATATTAGTATTCTCAGAAATTTTATGAATTAATTTACCAAATGGGAGAACCTTTAAGAGTTAATTGCATGCCTTTTAGAATTAAAGAATATAAGAACCTATACATTGGGTTGGTAGCAGGCCAAACTTAACTATAAAAAAAAGGAATAACTGCACTAAACCAATCAACTGCTTTGATTTTATTAAGAAGGCAAGTTTGGAGTGAATGAACCATGGAGTTTCACCTTCTTTAAAAAGTTTTAATTTTCTTCTAATGAAGTCTGCATAAGAGTGAGTTCTCTCAAAATCTACTTCACTTACTAACTGTTAATTCTGTGAAAACTCAACAAAAAGATGTTGGTCACATAAAAGTCAGCTTATTAAATCGGCTGCAGTAAGAGAGATGACTCCTTGGGCAAAGTCTTAAAAGCCTTAAAGAGAAGTTAAAGAGGAGATTCACGAAGCAAGTAGTTAAGTCAACCTTGTTTCTTCTCAGTTTTATTAAACACAGGGCAGAAAGGTGGGCCTGGAGCCAGTACTGTTCAACAGGGACAAGAAATTATGTTGGCTACTAATTTCTCATTCAACAAAAGCCCATAGGATAACAATCCTATCTCAACCAAGTATTATAAATCCAAAGTTTAGGCTGAACTTAAAGTAGCAATAAAATGCACTGACTGAAATGATGCTCATTCACTGAAATTGCAAGTAAACCCACACAAGTCAGTCCTCCAAGATCCTTATTAGCTGTTTGAACGTTTACTGGAGTGACATTTTGCTTTAGAATGTATGGGAATGGAAACAAATGTGTTTAATGTACACAACAGGCTTTAACGACATGACTTCTTCAACAGATGTCCCCTACTATTTCCTAAGCTTTCATGCATAAAAAGCACAGTAACCTCCCGAAGACAGGAAATATTGCCAATGTTCAGGTGCAAAAGAATTTCCAACAGTAGAAGCCAGTGGAAAGAATTCAGACTACTTCCCTTTATGTCCAAACGTCATGTGTCATTACAAAATCACAAGATGAAAAATAATCATGCTGCAAGTTCATATCGTCAGATGGTTGAGTAAAGAGGAGGTATCTTTGGAAGACACTGCTCTCCGAACCTGACTGCCAGATGATTTTTAAAAATCTATCAATCTGTGCTTCTATTCCAGTTGCTAGTGAGCATCTGTTAAGTACGTATTTTGCACACACAAAAGAAATAGATGAAGTAACTTCTATCAAGGAAAACAAATCACTTGATGTCCAAATAATGCATCATCAGGACTTTAATTGTCAGCATTATAAGATTAAGAAAAATAGAGAAACGGCACAGCATCAGCAACCCTATCTGAAGACTTGCGGTTGACAAATATCACATTCAGCTTAAACTCAGCCTACCCCATCATTTTCTGCTTTGAATTTAATTTCCAATGTTTCCTCTTCTAGAATTAATTAAAAACTACAGTTCAAGAGGACAGTGCTGTATTTGACAATGAATTAATTCTCCAGGGCCCAGTGACTGCTCTACACATCTTGCCATAATACTTACTATATTTTCCTACACGTACTATGTGTTGGTCAACATTTGTTACGTGAGAGACTTGTGCCCGTATTTTATCTTCATTGACCTTGTGAAATGGGGCCCAACTCTTCAGCTTGGCTGAATGTTATACAGACACTGAAGAAACAATCATTTTAAAAGTGCTTCTTTCTTTTCTCTTAAAGCATCACTTGGTGAATTATAAATTATCTGGTTATCAACTGATTCTGGAACCCCCAAAGTAGCTCAAAGGCAAACACTGAGTCTTATTCATTGTTTCTACAAATTTATGTCTGTACCCCAGCTTTACTGGGGTCTGCATTAAAGATAAAAAAATAGAGAAAGTCCTGACTAAGTTGATTGAATATAACTAGAAAGAAAATAAAATGTCAGGGAACAATCATCATGAAGGTTAGGCAGGCAAGTATGATTAGAAGTTCTCTTAAATTTAAACAACACAAGAATTATTTCCTGCATTCAAGTCCACACAGCATTTGAAACATCACTGTCATTGTTAAAAACTTCTAGATTTCCGAGTTCATTCAACACAGTCCTGAGCTATTTTAACAGAAGGGAAGCCATAAATGAGGCTATTAGTTTTAGAGCCAAGAGATTTGACTAGCCTGTGCTGCAATAAAAGCCACAGATAACCGTGGGGAAAGGGAAGAAACTGTACTCGTCTACCACCAGTTTCCATGATACTTAAGCTTTATTCACACGTTTAACAAATATCTAGCGAGTTACTATTTTCAGTGATGGGAATCTGGCCAGTAGCAAACAAAACAGACGAATGTCCCCACCGTGGTGAAATTGCTATTCCAGTGGAGATGGGTGGGTGGACACATCAACGAGTAAAATACTTCAGACAGTGACAAGTGATATACAGAAAAACTCAGCAAGGACTTGGTACAAAGGGTACAGGAGTGGGGAACAGGAGCAGAGAGAAGAAAGAGAATTATCTCGCTGCCTTGAAGTCCCTGGGGACTGGGGTTGGGGAGACGACCTCAGGGCTGGGCTTCTTGGGATGAATGACTCAGCAAGGGACATGACGAACAGAAAGCATACGCAGAAATCGGCAGTTCTTGCTACAATACTTTTGAATGAACATGTGCATGAAAGAACTAATATATGAGCTGTAATCCTAAAAGCTGCAAATCTGCTACCGGGGCGGGGTGGGGGGGGGGGGAGCTTGTGAAGCTAGCATGACCTAGAATTTAGCCATCACTCTGATTTATAAGTCCCTAAACTGAACCATCACTATTAATTAATTAATGGAAGAGGCCCATTTTTTGTCCTGCTGTGATTCATTTTTTGATGGAATATTTCTCCGTTAGTCACGAGCTATTTCAACATTAGCACCTGGGATCCAGCAACCGCTAAACACAGTTTTCCTGTCACATATGATGAATGAATCCCAAACCCAGGGAACAGAGAAGGCGAAGGCAATCACAGAAAGCCTACATTTAGAGTAAATCTGATGGAACTACCATAAGAGTTTATTAACTACCTTAATTATTATCAACAGAAGCTGCCATTAAAAGTTTAAACAGCTCTGAAAATCTTTAAACACCTTTCCTTATTTCTCTCAGTCAAATGATCAGTTACAATTTCATGGACCAATCACTACCAATAGCAATTATAGATGAAATATCCTTCATGTATTCTTGATTCACGTATCATTTCCTTTGGGCCTTCAACATCCATTTCAAACTAATTGTGAACTTGAAAATGAAGCTAACTTTTTCCCCACTGTATTGATATGTATAAGCGCCAAGTTTAAGATTTACAATGAAGTTGAGCATTTTGTGCACCTACGTATCTTGTCAAGGTGACAAGGACTTTCCCTCTCTCCTTTTGTCCCTCCCCCATCCCAAACCTCCCTCCCTTTCCACCCTACCCCCCTGGTTCACCATGTTTTTCGTTTTAAGTTCCATGAGATAGTTATGATCGGGGTATCTCATATCAGAGAGACCAATCGATGTTTCACCTTCTGCTTCTGATTCACTTCACTAAGTAAGATGTTCTCAAGTTTCCTCCATTTCCCTGCAAATGTTTTATCAGTAAACAAATAATGTTTGATCCTCACCTTGCATTCCAGTATATTTGCTGTTCTGTTCACATTCATATTTTTGTATATTTGACTGACTAGGTGAATAACCTATCACCTAGGTACGCATTTAGACTTTATTTGGTATATTTCATCTTTATTTTTATGTTTAGTTGCACTTTGCCTTGCCTATGGGGTCACGATATCTGCAATTATACCATAAGAGTCTTTTCCAAATATTGATACCATATCAAAATTAAAATGCCCAATTTCTATAGCATTTTCCCGACTTGCCTGACAAGTCTTAGCAAGATTGTGAGTAATGCTGTGCAAATTAGAAAATGCAAAAGATAACTACAGGCTTTGAGAGCAGACATTTTTTAAAGAAGACTAAAAGCTTTGTGAGAGAAGTAACAGAAATGATAGACAGTATCTTGGGAGATCATTCAGATATCAAATTAACTTTGTAATATTAAAAAACAATTTAGTTGAACTAAGGAAATGCAACGTGTGGGGAATACCAATAAAAGAAACACATACCGTGGAACAAAAATGTGGTTTGCCCACATCAAATGGACAGAAGAGATGTGTTAGTAACAAACCAGAAGTTCACACCTTCATACAAAAGCAAGAAGATCAAATTGCGCCCTTTAGGTCTTTGAGTTTCTTCCCCTGTTACAGACACACTATCTAAACAAGCCCATACTCAGGGGGAAGAGTGACACTCAGAGAAAACGCAAAGGAGGATACAGTGGGACTGAGGACAAATGTTCAAATAAACAGTACCATTGTGTCTGAAGATGAGAAGACAGGGTGACTTAGTGACATGTTTTAGAGGCTTTTTGTAGAAAGCAATGATGTCTGCTTGATTTCATCCTTTCTTAGGAAATAAAAATGTTATTTTCAAGATAAAAAGCAATGCAACAACATACGGTTATTTGGTAGGAAAGGATTATTAAGCACTGGATGCTTTTTGGCAAAACTTTGGAAATGACCTCCATGCACACTCTCCTGCCACACAGGATCACACTGGAACAGCTTAAGCTAAGAGCAGACAAGTTTGTCTCCTGAACTAGATGTGCGTGGTGAAGCCACTGTCTTGTACACCATATTGAACATGGCTCCTAGGAGCAAAATAATAATAATAATAATCTATTTTTGTTTTATATCATTAAAAATAATTTTATTACTCTGTCCTTACAAAAGCCCAATAGAGAAACATGAAAGGAGAATGGCATGGCCCTTTTATCAAAGCTCACCATAATCTTTCAACAAGGAAGATTTACACAAATAAATACATGTGCAGCAAGTGCAAAACACTGCATAGTGTTTAGCTCAAATATAAATTTCATAAAATCCCAGGAAAAGCAAAGTTAACATCTGCTCAGAAGTGAGCTCGTTCATTCATGTACATACTTTGTAGTATCTCATTCCAGGCAGACAACAGAATCCCTAAACTAAAATTCATTGCACAGCTTCCTAACGACAAATCTAGCAATCTTCTCGTCTCTCTTGTGCACGAAGAGTAAGAAGATGAGAAGCAGTAGAACCCGAAGCCTTACACAACGCTACCTTTAAAAACAGCACATGTTTTCAGTTTAAATCTCCATAAAAGAAGATGGCAGGATTTCATTTAGAAAAGCATCTATTTGGTCATTCTCCTCCAAACATGGAAAATCAGTGGTGTAATTACAGAGAGAGTGAAAAACAGTAGGTCACCGAAATTAAAAATGTCATTGCTATGATGAATCACAGAATACAGTATCTAGAATTTCTTCATTACGTGATTATTTTGCTATCATAGACAACATTAATCTGCAGGAGACCAGATGGTATAAGCATATTTTAAATTATTCAATGAAGTATGCTTTTTAAATCATAAATGTGTATTGGCAGAGCGGATGCATTTCATATTTAAGCTTTGTTTATATTTTGTCTTTGTATATTCTAAGAAATCATCCTGGTCAGCAGGGAAGTATCTTTTTCCCCTTGATCTTTTAGATACAAATGAATAGAGCAATTAGGGATCACTATATGTAGCCTAAAGTATAAAGGAAAAAATACAAAAATAAGAGAAATTGTACAACCTTTCTTCTGTGGTTTAAGAGGGCAATGTTGAGGCGGAATTCTTCAATAACGAGTTACTATAATACTTGAGACTAAGTTATGTGATATCCGGTAGGAAAGTATGTCCACACACTTTCTACTGTTTTCCTTTAATGATGCCCGGTTCACATGAAACATGTGATTTGAGCAAGTGATTCTACTACTTAGTTTATAATCCAGGGTAAATTGCCCTGTAGCTTTGGATTATTTATCTAGCTTTCGGGTTATTTCTTATATTGAGAAAAACAAGAAATCCCGTCTGGGAGTTTTCATGTTGTGTTTTAATGGGATTAGTACATATTAATTGTACACGTGAATTGTTTTCTGAATCCATGGTATCTGCACACAAGCATGCAGTACAAACTAGTCAATCTAGCCTAGGTTATCAAATGTAAATTTAGGACTTGGCTACAACTTTGAGATTCATTTATTGTACTAGTCCATTTCCCATTGCTACAAAAATACTTGAAAGTAGATACTTTGTAAAGAGAAGAAATTTCTGTAGCTTATAGGAGGATGCTAGTAATTGCCTCGTGATTGGTAGCACAGTGATGGCCCAAGTTGGCGCAACAAGAGTAATCAAAGAGAGACAGGAAGCCTCACAGTGAAGAAAAGCCAGGCTTGTCTGTTAAAAAAAAAAAAAACAAACAAACCTACTGTCATGCAAACTAAATCACCGTGAGAGATTAGCATCAATTAATACAGAAGGCAGCCCCCCGAAACTTAATCACTTCTAAGATCTACCTGTAAAATTTACTATCTCTTAACACTGCCAAGTTTCTAACTCATGAACCTTTGGGGACAAATTACGTCCAAATCACAGCAGTCATTATTATGGATAAACTGGAATATAATATTAACACAGAAAATAAACAAAGAGGAGTGTGATAGGATGAAAGAAGTTTCAATAAACATTTGACTTGAAGACATTTCAAGTGAAACTGATTTTGGAAAGAAGCAAACCTGCTATCATTTGGTCAAACTCTACTGAAAACAAATGTGCCCAAGTTAAAGTGCCTTCTGTCCTTCCCACAGTTTACCTGCCACTTCAAGTAACTATTTTCAACCCTTTACAAAACACCTAACTTGAATTCCAGTCACTCTGGTATTATGTCATTTCTTATATATGAACAATTATCCAGCATATTACAAAAATTGTTCATTTACCAATATAGATTTGTATTTAAACCAAGATCAATACATGCAGTCAATTTCAGTGAAGGAGATCATTCAATAACACATTTTTCATGCATTCACAAAACATATAATTGAGTTTATACCAGGAAATACTTTCCCTGTAATACTGACATTTATTGTTGATCTGGTTGATGGTAGGATGTCTAAAGTTTTTGATAACTCTGCTCTCAACACTTATATGTTAATAAACTGACCTCACAAAGATGAAGTTGCCTGAAAACATGCACCCTCTTGCATATTGTATATAGTTGTAAAGATAATTAATATCTATTGCAAATTTAAGAAAATTATTCATATGACTTAGGAAATTATCCAATCAACTTAGAAAAAGTGATTTGACAAAACGTAAACAAAATAACTCACTGAAATCATAGTGACTTTTCAAGGTGTTCCTTTAGGCAACATGTAGACATAGCTTAAATATAATCCTAGTTAAATATTTCAGACTCACTAGAGAAAATTTCAAAGTTAGAGATTATGGTATACTTCTTATATACGCATGTATATCTCTATTAACATGTATGTAAAAAGAGGACATAAGTCACTTTGGAAAAATACAAAAATTCCTTCTGCCTCACTCTACAATTTTCAAAGGCTAGAAATCATAAAAAAGACAAGAAATACGATGCACAGATTCTTAAAACATCCTTATGACTGACTACCTTTACCCCTGTCCATAAAAAGCTGAATTTTGGCAAGAGTTTTGGCTGAGTTTTGGTAATTTTAAAGAAAAGCCCCCAAAACCAAGTAACTGGTCCAATACAATGTTTCACTTTTACTTTCTAATACAACGGAGGCATTTGCTGAGAAGCACAACATGGAAAATTTCAATGAAAAAGCTGTTAAAAATTTAACTTAGTCATTGTATAATACTATGTATGTATTTATTATATAATATGTAGATGTTGCTATAATCTATAGATGACTTAGTAACTACTCAAAATAAATATAAATAAAATGATCTATAGATTAAATATAGTGGCTATGATACATCTCATATTACACATTATATATGCTTATTTTATGTATAATAAAATACATATAAATACTATATATATGTTCTACATAATCATAGGTCACTTTATTTATATTCATTTTAATTCATTATTAAGTAGGCTACCTATAAATTAACATGGGTGGTTTTTAAACAGATATACTATAATCAAATTCAAGCTAGTGTTTCTCAAATAATGTATTTCAAAGAATACATAGAGTTTGCTTGCTGAATAAATAAGTGAATGAATACCACTAAAACTGAGAACATTTATGGCATATTTCGGGGAACAATCATGCATAATAAGCCAGTTCCAATGTGCATAAGAAGACAGCTTCTTGATAGTGACTTCCTATTTTGACCAGAAATAGCATTAGCAATGCTAATCAATTTTGATAATCAGATTTAACTAAAGGACTCTGACAGCTTCATAGAACCAGATCTACTTTCAAGAGATGAAGGTATGTCAGTAAGGAGTTACAAAAATATGTGTTTGTGTGTACCAAAGAGTACCCACTGGACCAAGGGGTGGGAAAGCATTTATCATTCCTTATTCAAAGGTGGCTGATTAAAGAATTTTGAGTTAATAAAGACTGAGACATTCTATAAAATCCAATCTCTAGCTTTTTGAAGGTTTCTGACAATAAGCTTTAGGAGGAGTCTCTGGATGCTACTTGAGGCAGGAATGTTGAGGCTATTTCTCAGTATTACCTCAGCCCCAATGACGAGGTCTTTTAGATTTCCCTTCCCCTCCCCTGATCATTTTCCCTGTGCTCTGGGCTCTGCTTCCACAACTGCCTCTTCCTAAGGTCACTCTGAGAGGAAGCATGCTGAGGGAGCGCAGGATGGTTTAGAAAAGAAGTTCTTGCATTTTCAATAAATCAGGGAATTGTTTCTAGAACTATAACAACAACAACAACAACAATAAAAACCAAGCTTCATAACAGAGGTAGTGGTAGCCACTCAAATAATAAATTTTTCAGTGTTGAGATTCAAATGTATTTTCTCCTAAGCTAACATAGAGAAATAAAAGGGGAATGCTAGAGTTTAAAAGCTTCAATAACAGCAAGGCTTGAGCTAGGTATCAAAGCTCTCTATCACCAATCTATGCCTTCTGACCCAAAGCCAGGCCAAAAAGACTCACTTTGAAAAACAATCCCATTCATAACAGCTTCTGAAAAAATAAATGTCAGAATAAATTCAACCAAAGACATGAAGAATCTCTTTTAAAAAACTATCATATTCTGGAAAAAAATAGAAAAGGACATTAGAACACAGAAAGACATCCCTTGTTTTTGGATAGAGAGAATCAATATTGCCAACAAAGCCATATGGTATATGATACACAGATTTAATGCACTTCTATTCAAAACATCAGTATTCTTCCCACAAGTAGAAAATAAAAAAAAACACTCCTAAAATTCTTATATAGTCAGAAGAAACCCAGAATAGCCAAAACAATTCTCAACAACAAGCACAATGCAGGAAGCATTACAATTCTAACATCAAGTCATACTATAAATCTGCAGTGATAAAAAAACAGCAACAGCATGGCACTGGTACAATAACAGATCCAAGGATCAATGGAATAGAATTGAGGAGGAAGAAACAATCTCAGGCACTTTCAGCCACCTAATATTTGACAAAGAGGCCAAAAATATACAAAGCAGGAAAGACAGTCTCCTTAACAAATAGTGACGAGAAAATGGGTTATCCACATATTTCAAAAGAGGGAATCTAGATCCATATATTCAGTCTTTACTAAAGCCAAATAAAAATTAAATTAAAAATGAAATGCTGAATCCTTTGAAAAATAAAATAGGTAAAATACTTGGAGAGATAGGCATTGGCAAAGACCTGGGCACAGAGTGAGCTGCGCATGAAATAACACCAAGAATCAATATGATTGTATCACATTGAAAAGCTTCTGCACAGTGAAGGAAATAACTAGTGGAATGAAGTAATCCATATTACTTCAGAAAGAATGACTATTATGCGGCACTCAAAAAAATCACTAGGGAAGCTATTGGGAAGAAAGAAAATTTGCTACACTATTGATGTAAATGTAAACTAGTACAACCAATATTGAAATTAGGATGGACATTCTAAAAGAAAACCCCAAAAACCAGAAAATAGAAAATTTATTTGATCCAGCTATACATTTCTTTTGTAAATCTTTCCAAAAGAGTTAAAACCATCATATTAGAATGATACACGCAATACCCATGTGTAAAGCACAAATCTTAACACCCAGATCTTGGAACTGGCCTATTATGCCCATCAGGAGTTGAAAGGATAGTGGAAGTGCGGTAGACACACACAATGGAGTGCTACTAGACCATAAAGGTTAAGTGTGAGTTGTGTGTAGGAAAAGTAACACGCCTTGAAATCACCAGGCTGAGTGAAATAAGAAGATTGACTATTTTATGTTTTTTTGCTTACATGAGGAACACAAATCATAAACAATTGAAAGAGAAAAGATAGATGATTAGATGATAGGCAACAGAGAAGTAGACTTCACGGCAATCAAAAGGGAATCTGGGGAAAGAGGAGATAAAAGACAGAGAAAAGAAGGTGAAGTCAAAATGACTCAGACGAATCATGCATATGTAGCAATCCCCCAAGACAAATGTGGTTGACGCGCATCACACACATCTACTACTGGTAAAAACAGAGGTCCTACCTCACAAATGTGGAAGATTTTTGATAGAAAAGTAGCAGCCTTGATGCCTTAAGACTTTCAAATATTGAAATTCCTCATAGTTTATGCTTCAGTGTGAGCAGCGAAAGCCCCTTTATCCAAGAGCCTCACACCAGCTACAGGATCTTCTGGGTTTACCTGAGACAGTCAGCCATGCTCTACACTTGTTGCTGGACTTGCTCCTATTTCTTGAGCAATTATCACTAGTCTTTCTTTCACCCTGGGACAGTAAATTGTTTGCTAACTTGAAAGTCTATTATCAGGAAAATGTTTAAGCCCAGGAAAACTATGTGCCAGCAATTTTTCATAGACCTCTTTCACACCAAGCTGGTGCAGTTTTCATCCTAAATCTAATTGAAAGAACTAGTTTAAAATATCTAGTCAGTAGTATCTTGCACTCATTGTCCAAAAGCATCACTGACTTAACGTGGGAGCCTTTGTATTACCTTTCCATATTAAGGCTTACCTGCCTTCTCTTTCCTGTCACAATTCCTCATAGCATTTGTGGCTTGTTTCAAAGCACATATAAATACAACAAATGACTGGATTACAGATGGGAAAAAAAACTTTGCTATCAGTATTTTAAAATTGTTTCTATTATGGAGGTTTTTCTTGTCAGTCTTACGTCTTGCGTCAAGGGAAGAGTGAAAGAAGCACAAGCAGCAGGAAGAAGCCTCTTACTTCAAGGCCTCTGCTTCTCCTTCTTGCACACTGTTTTCCATCTGAACAAGAAAACAGTGACAAGTCTGCACAGAGTGAATGATTTCCTTGAATCAACTGATACTGTATTTGCAGGAATTTAAAAAAAAAAGCACCCTGGAATTACCATTGAGCCTTTCAGTTACTCAGTGGCACACAGACCTTTGTCAAAGGGCAGCTGGCTGACAGAATTGTTGCTAGGTGGTGTTTGCCACTTAACAGTAATTTTTTCAGCTTTCTGGTTCTATGTACCCTACTGACATCCAGAGCAATTCAATTTCTGGTTTATTTTAAGACAAAAAGCTAAGCCAGAGGCTCTATTCTCACTATGTAAATGATCTCCCAGTGCCAACTGATTAGCATTTTTAAAGCAAAGATTTGGAAGGAATGGTGTGTTATGAACATTACACTCAATGTGAAAGAAAATGATTTTTTTTGCTAAGGTTTTTGTGGCACCACAGTCTGTCTCTGCCCTCTAAGCTGTATGTACAAAGGAGGAATGGGGGATTTAGGATTTTTCTTCTTTTAAAAAGTACTCTTTGTTCACATTAAGTAGTTCACCATGCAACTTATCAGGAAGGACGAGCTAGTAATGAAAAGAACCTGGCCGGTAAGCCAATTAACACAGAATACACCGTATCCATCTAATGGTCAAAACTGACTGCATCCTCTAGAAAAGTAGAAAGAATAAAAATAATAAGGCAAGCATGCAAGGTGCTAATATTTATTACACATTTTTTACCCAAGTATTATGCACACATTTTAAAATTTTAACATTTATTAATCAGCTGTCTCTCCCATTTTACCCAAAGATCACAACAAATGTCTTTTTTTCTTTCTTTTCAAACACTTGATTTTACCACTTCCCACACACAGCAGATGATATTCCTACTCAAAGAGAAAATAGTAACCATCAGAAGGGAACATTCTTCATGTCCAGTCACCGCAGTGACAATCTCATCAACACTTACCTTCACCATTCCTATTTGCCCGCCTGTGACCTCCTCGGCAGATCTCTGCACATGGGCTTGGAGGCTCAACCCTCACAAACTCTGGGACCCCGCTTCATAGGCTAGCCCTGCCTCTTTCTTCCTCCAGCAGATCCATTCCTCAAGGACTGAAATGGGACCAATTATGTGTCACGGTAAGAATTCCCCTCAATTTCTACTACTTCGTCTGTCCGTGTTTCAATGTCTCTTTACTCTGAACCTAGTTTCTTGAAATAATTTTGTTTCATCCATCACAGTGATTCTACCTTCAAACTTATACATCCAACCACACCAGTCTGATTTCTGCTCTCACCACTAGAAAAACTTCTCTCACCAGGTCACAAATTGACCTGTTTTAGAGTATTGTTTGTTTCAAAAACAGAAGGCCACTCTCTTCTACTTGAAAGGCTTCTTTCCATTGGCATCCACTTCCTTGATTTCCTCTTGACTCCTTCTCCATTCCTTTGTTTCCAGTCTCTTCCTATACCATTCCCTTCAAATGTTGGCATTTCTCAGCAGTAAGACTCATCTTCCTACTGATCTTATTGATTTAAGTGACTTCTACAGCTAAGCTTCCAGCGCATTTTTATTGGTCATATCTGCCTCCTAAGACTCATCTTCCATAGTGGCTCCTGGAGAGATCCATCTGGAGACATGCCACACATCCCTGAATTCCAACTATGGAACTCCTCTACCTTTGGCATTTTTTCTTTTGGGGCTCACACTACCCAGATGCCCTATTTTGAATCCTAGGGTAGCCCTAACTCCCTTTTCAACCATGTCTCCTCCAATGACCAGCGCATGTACCCCCCAACCCCACCATTACTTCTGCCTCATCTTCTGTCACCTTTCTCTAGCGCCATCTTTCTTCCCCGCACTGACATCACCATCTGCAGCAGCACTCTAATGGGGTCCCTGCCTCCTTTCCAAACCATTCCATAATTGCAGCCTCTGACTCCAAGACCACAAAAGCCCTTGCTGTGTCCTGCAACTGGCTTGCATTCAAAATCCTCAGAGCTTGTAAAATCTTCAGTATTTTAACTCTTTCTCCTTTTCTCTTGTATTTTACATTCCAGTTAGTCACATCTTTACTTTCTGAAATGAACCTCATTTCCACTTTCCCATACATGACCTAGAATATTATTCACCTTGTCCACGGAGATATTTTTACTTGTACTTTTTTTTAGCCTAAACTTTACCTTTCTGTGTAGACTTCTCACTGCTTCTAACACAAAATTTCTCTGTAACATTTTTTTATCAGAGGTCTGTATTTTTGAATTGTATCGTTTATTTATTTATTTTTGAGACAGGGTCTCACTCTGTAGTCCAGGCTGGCCTTAAACTTGGGGCGATTATCATAGCTCAGCATCCTGAGTGCTAGAATTATAGATATATGCCACCACAATCAGTTTATGTGGTACTGGGGAAGAGAATTCAGGGTCTTATGCTTGCTAGGCAAGCTTTGTAACCATTGAGTTATGCCCTCAGGCCCTATCAGAACTTTAACAATTAGTATCCAATTAAGGAAGGAAAACCACTGTTATAAAGAATATTAGATTTAATAAATATAATTCACTGTGCCGAAGACAATAGAGTTGAGATACTTAACAGACTGAAGCCACCAAGAGATCAGGACAGAAAGGCAACCACTAGCACCTTTGCTCTGAAGAACAAAGGCGGGCTGGTGTTTCCATGGCTTGGAGTCACCAGCCAAGGCTGGAGCTTTGCAGGAAACACAGCTGCTACTTGAGATGTCACCCCAAGCAGGGTGAGGAAAGCACTCTGGCTTCTCTATTTCTCTCTCTCTGAGAGCCCCTCAGTGCCTCCAGAGTGCTAGGTCCACCTAGAACCAACAGAAAAGGAAGCCTGGAAACATGGCTGGCTGCGGGAGTCAGCCTCAGGACAAGAGGGTGGATATGAAGGGTGAGACAGAGACCGAAGCAAAAAAATGGCTAAGCCAGCAAGCAAGCATCGATCACACTGAATGGTGCACAGAACAGTGAGACGTTGGGAGTCAGGGGTTGGGGAGAGGGGAAGAAAGCAGGCAGGGAAGGAAATGTGCACTTGTTGCCATATATATGTGCACAGAAGTTCAAGTTTAATGCAACCATTTACCAATATATACATGGGAAGGACGGTGTTACTCGCTCAGTGTTTCCTTCCGCTCCAAATGGCAAAGACCACAAAGGCAAGGGTGTGGATTTGTTCCGTTTCTCCAGTTTTCCCTTTGAAATAGCAAAGCAACAAAAGAGCAATTCAGTAAAAAAGCCTGATTGAATACATGATTGCGACGCCATCGTTCATGTCTCAGAAGGTGATAGTGCAGCCCAGCAGAGGTAAGGCTGTGGCCGGGAGTCTCACAGCTAAGAACAGGTAGGTCCTTGATTCGTTGCTATCTCATCTGAGCTATGATACAGTATCACATAATACAGATTTTAAAAAATAACTGTTCCGTAATGTTTGTGATGCACTCTTTAGAGGGGATCTCTAATCAGTACTATTTTTCAAAAAGATTATTTGATAAGTCTACTTGGGCAGTATCTTTCTAAAAGGTAAAAATATCCTTTCGGCAGGTAAGATTGAAGCTGAGGCAAGTGCCTGAATCTTCTCTATCCTTTTAGGGCCAGTAGGGCTCCCTGGTGTGCTATTCTGTTCATTCAAGCTTCAAATCCACGGAGTCTTAACTCTGGCTACCCTTTGGCTTGAACCCTGATTGTTTACTAGAACCAAAGTCCCTCCAGGTAAGGGCCAGGAGTCAGTATTTTAACGTTACCCAAAGTAATGTACTGCAAAAGTTTCAATTTAACAAGAATTTAAGACAGCATGACTGCTCTCATGAGCCTATAATACTGAAATCACACCAAGTACCAGTCATCTGAAGCGCTGGATTAGATTTTGATTCTAAGTCTAATTAACTTTATAAGCCTAAATGGGCATCTGCTTAACTTATTGAATCTGTTCAAAATAATTTTTTTAAGCTATGGAATGAAGTTAACACAGTCCAGCCTGGGTCTTAAGTAACCTCAGGTCTTTATTCCTCTCACAGAGCTAGGGACATAGGCCTCAAAATGCCAAGCAACTTCAAAGCATTGTGTATACGTATAGCATCGGGGTCTCCAGGCCCTGTGAAGCCTGCCTCCAACTGCATTACAGCTCAAGCAAGAAATTCCTAAAACTAAGAAAATGAAGTACAATCAGGCAAACTTCAAGTTTGTAGAGAGGCCTTCCAGTTAATAGCTGCCATATAATGTAATATTTAGGTGTTAAGTTTGGAAAACGTAACTGTGTGGAAATAATAGAAAAAAATTTTAGATTTAAATGTAAGTAAAAAAGAAAATCCCAAATACACCATGATTAAATGCATATGTTGCTATGCACAAGAATTGGAAAAAAGGAATATAAACATGAAAACCTATATGAACTGGATTAAAAGTTTATTATAAAATTGTTAATCAAATTATGATAGTTTTTTCTACATAAAACGAAAGCAAGCAAGGATTATGGCAATTAAAAGAAGTTCATTGCGTGGCCTTTGTACAAGGTGCAGCAGGATAAGACAGCACTGAATTACTTAGCGGTAGGTATTACAGAAACCAACTGAGCTAGAAAATTAAGCAGAGGAGACCAAACCACAAGGCGATGCCAAGATCATCAGTTTCGTTACTGTTCAAGCCACCTGGTGATAATGATTTAACCAGAAGAACACCATGGGTGGCACTGGCCGCGAGTGACCTAGTCAACTCACGATAGGCTGTCTAGACAAGAACCAACATCCCGTCCTGGCCTCCAGACAGCCTTTCCCAAACTCTGCTTCTGGAAAGACTGGCAAGTTTTTCCTGGCAGAAAGGGCTGCAGCCCTCCACACTTCCTTAATGTGCCCAGGGCAGAAGGGGCTGTAGCTCCCTGTACTTCCCTAAGGTGCTCAGGGCTAGACAGCTGCTGGCCTTTCTAACCAAGTCCTATAAAGAGTTGGCATCTACACACATGCGGTCTGCAAATCAAGAGGTCTGTCTATACCCCACTAGGTGATTCTGCTTTATATTTTCATATAAAGGAGGAAAATGAGGGGTGAAGCAGGGCTTGAGGCCGTCGTAAGCTTCTTTCTTTTTGCCAACACTTAATTAGGAGCTCAATATTTGGTCCTTACTCAATATTGTGCTCTATGACACTGGGACAAGATACAGAGCAAACCCTGAGGGACACGGTTCCACGTGGGATGGGCAGGATGTTAATTTTCTCAAGCAAAACAAGAGAAATTTCATTCTATCATCAAATAGAGTTCTTCCAAGAAATTACTGCTTTTTTTCTACAACTTCATAGGGCAACATATATTGATCGAAACCAGTAAAAAACCTTATGTTTAATAAGTTTGTAATAAAGAATTTACTACATTTTAATCTCGTTAATATATATATATACATATATATACACATACACAAACATACATATATGTATGTGTACTGAAAAAAATTAATATACATGCAAAAGGGATGAAAAGAAAGATGGAAAATATGCATTTTAAGTTTTACATTTCCACTGTGTTTGTGTTTACACAAAAATGATAAAATTACAAGTATATAATTGGGAAAAATAAATATTAAAAGATGTCTGCTTTAGTGCTTTATGGATACAATTTGAAACTCAGTGCTCTAATGGTCGTTATAAAACAGAGCCATTTAGTAATTTAGAAATTATATTCTATATCATTTAGCTACTTAATAGGCCAAAATGTCTTGACCTTTTCTTTTTTTGTCTGCATTCATCTCAGTTTTGAAAATGCAGGATGCTAAAAACCTAAATAATGTATATGTCTAATTTTAACTTAATGCTTTTTTTCCTTTTCATTTTATTTTTTCCACCAAACTTTCTTCATGCTTAATAATTTTTCAGTTTAGTCAAAATGCTATAATTTGTGTGTGTGTGTGTGTGTGTGTGTGTGTGTGTGTGTGTGCATGTGTGTGTGTGTGTAGGTCTTAACTAACCATTGCCTTAATGAAAATTAGAAATTTTCCCAAGATATTTCTTTGGACTTCCAGTTTATATTTTTCTCCTACAGCATCACATAAAAGGACAGATTTCCTTCTTTTTTTAAAATATGGAGTGTTTTTTTCATAAGCTCTCGATAGAAAGAGACCCTGTCACTCAGGATTTTTCAGGTTTCTCAGCTTTCTCCTTTGTAATAGTCATTAATGAAAAAAAAAACCATAATGTTTGGAATGTAATCCAATACTCACCAATACATTGCTAACAAGGAAAACTGGGCTATCTGGTTTGTATTTGAAAGCTGTCAGTCTTAAGAAGTTAGTGCATGAAGGCAGATAATTAAGGTCGCATTCATAAAATTATTTTGGATGATGAAATTAGCACACCATGTCAGTAGTTTTACTTGATTCTGCTTTTTGTGACGTTACAAGAATAAACTTAAAACACTTTGGGACACACCAAGGAGAAAGAGGTCAGTCTTAGCTCCCCTCCCCAAATCATTTCAGCCTTAGCTTTCTTGCCATCTCTCAGTCGTGCCACTTAGCTACAGGGTGTACTTGGATTCCACAGACTTATCCTTCCAAGGATGAGCCAGTGTCTCTGGATGGTACCAACTTATCCCAGGTGCATGTTGGCTCAGCTCAAAGCCTGTAGATATTGTCCTCTAGTTCCTGAGGTGTCTGCTGATGCATCTCCAGCACGTCAGCAGAGTTCTGAGCCCCCTGGGATTTTGTGAGGGTCAGATGAGTGCAATGCCACATTATCTCATTACTGTTTTCTCGACCTATGCAAAAGTCGGTCTTTGTCACATAGACTAATACTATTCCTGAACGTAAAAAAAGAAACTACCAGCAATCTGCTGTCCACTGTGGGAGGGGACTTGTAGATGTTCAACTGTAGCTCAACATCGAACAGAGCAGAGAAAAGAAAAAGCCGGGCTGCTACATCAAGATTCCGTCTTTCGATTTGAACTTTTCTCTGATGGTAAATGTAGCAGTGGAACGAGCTGCATCTTTCACATATGGATGTAGAGGCAACAGTCAATATGGAATTGACTATTTCCTGATATTCTGACACTGTTAACTGTATGCCATATTTTTAAATAAGTGTGTAGTAAGATGTGGTAGTTAAACTTAATTTCGTTAATTGTTGATTGGTTCAAGAGACATCAGGATATTGATAAATCACACTTCTAGCCATGTCTGGATAAGTCATGAAGGCACAACCTTGAGTATTTTATATGGTCCCTGGCTCCTTTCTCTCTGCCCTGTTCCCCTTTTCTCTTTCCCAGATGTCACACAACAAGCATCTTTTCTCCGTCACCTCTGATATTCCTGCTTTGGAGGCGGTATTTATGTCTAAAGGACATGTCACAGTCTGAGGTTAACATGAGATCTGTCATTTGTAGCTGGATGAAATATATTATTAACCAGATTGTGTAAAATGGAGCAAATCGGGGGAAAAGATGCAGCTGAAAGATAGAAACGCAGACATGATACTGCAGTATGAGGTACCACATGGAATCTTCCCACGTCTTACACTTCTGAGAGGAATCTTTATTGAAAATAGCATTCGTCACTTCATATGGTTAGCAAAGAAAGTGTCGAGAAACTAAGTGAACATGAGGTTTGGATAAAACTAGCTCACGTATACAGCATCTCTGTGTAAGGCTTCTTGCCGGTGAAACAAAACAAAAGGCTCAAATTACTAAAATCCATGACTGATGTTAAGCTAGATCAAAGTATCTTTCAAGGATCAAAAGGAAAAACCATCCCCACAAGGAACCATGCTCTCATTCAACTTTCTCTTTCGATAAGTAGTCAAAGGTGCATCTTTAGCAACAATGGCACTCCGAGAGAATTATCACAATCATTCTATTGTTTGACTTTTCCATTGCAAGATCATGCAGGTGTTCAGTGAAATTAGCAGAGCGATTTTGTCAGGAAAACCTCTGTGCTAACTGGGTCAAATTACCAGCTGTACTTGAATGTTTAAGTCAACATTTCTTCTTAAGTGTCCCTAATAACGAATACAAAACAACTGGGATTGCAAAGTGTGGGACCTTGACTAGACTGGGGACAAGGGCAGGTAGAAGGTGGCCCAGATCCCCATAATCTCATCTTGAGACTGGCAGGAATGGGGCCACTCCCTCCTGTCCTACGCCCAGGATGGCCCCAGCTCAGGTTCCCCTCTACTCAAATTCCCAACTTTCCCCTGCCCTAAGGCCTTTACCAGAAATTACGTGATGGTGTTTCAAAGTCTTGCTGTTCAAATTAGGTGACTTTCAGACCCTGTACTTCCTCCAATCAGTGAATGACCCGCACTTTATAACCCTCCAACTGCCTATAAGCTGGCCCCCGTGGACAATAAACGAGCTATAACATTGATACTGTCTCCTGGAAGTTCCGTTGTACTCACAGCTGCCTGAAACCCTGCTCCCCCGGTTTCACTGATCCCTGGTTACCGGCGGCTAATGATGACCAGTGGCTCTGAAGACCCCAACAGCAAAGAATCTTAAGTCACTCAGGGAGCATCTGTCTAAAACCAAGGCGATAAGAACACATCCAGAAGGTGAGAAACATACATGTGTTTGCTATACATATACAAAACTTTGAATTTCTATCTTAGGGCAAAGGCATGAGGGGACACTCTTTTCAAATACAAACTTGAGCATGTATAGACCTTCCCTTCTCTTCACTGAATTGGCATATCATCATTCTGAAGATAGAGGACAAAATCCTTAGTGGAATCTCTAACACGTTGCCTCGGTTGGCCCCTGTGACCCCTTCCAGCAGTAGCACCTCAAGTGATTTCTCACTTTAGTGTTCTGTGCCCCCCACCACAGCAGCCTTCCTTCAGTCAACTATAACCTCCAAACTGCTTCCCACCTGAAGATTTTGGACAAACTGCTCCCAAATTTTCATCCTTCTTCCTTATTCCATCACCCTGCTTATTCAAATCCTCCACACTGTTCTAACCAGGATTGTTACTGAAATACATAAGCATACATGTTGCACATGTGTGTGTTCACATGCACACACAATTAAACACACACAGACATGATTTCAAGTATCATAAGAGATATATTTCCTGGCCCACACATCCTTTAATAGAAGAATAGATCTTCCTGTTATAAAATCTCCTAGTACTGTATATTTACCTCATCACTTTTCAAAATACATTTCTGGATCTTTCAGTGGATGTCCTCTGTCTGCTTCCTACCACCATTCATCCAACATAAATCATGAAGTCAGGATAAAGTGTCAGGATATATGTAAATATCACTTAAATGAACAAATAAATGACTTTATGCATCAGTCAAATTTGCAACCCTTCTACTGCATTGCCATGACTAGAGTACCTGCTTTGCATGTTTTAATGAGCAACAGCAACCACCTGTAAGCTAGATTTGATTCCTTTTTGCAGATGTAGAATGTGAGATTCATAAGAGCTTTGTAACTAGTTCCAGGACATACATGTAGAAAGACAGCAACATAGTCATTCTGGAGTTAGGTGGACTTTATATTTTCTTAGGATTTTCTGTAGCTATTTTCACAGCTACACTAAAAAAGCATGTAGACTAATTGAATTTAGACTGACTGTATTTTAAAGCACAGAACATATTTGAACCCTGACTCTTGAGAGAGAAAGAACAAAATACAATGAAAACGGTAAAAAGGTCACACAAACTTGCAACTTTCCAAAAGATAATCACTTCACATTTATATCAGAGTGTGTACAATTTGAATTATTAGTACAGAGTCAAGAATAATCTCAAATCAAGGCCAGCCTAGGCAACAGAGACACTCAGGACCAGCCTGGGCTGCAGAATAAGACTGAGTCTCAAAAAAAGACAGAACAATCTCAGAGCATAAGACATAATTTCTACAAATAAAATTCAGTGCCTGAACCCTTAGTTTACCACCTCAGAAATAAAAAAAATCTATTCATAATTTTCCGGCCTCCAGAACAGATGACGTTTAATTAGGTGACTTTTCTGTACGCTCTCTGTGGCATGTGCCTCGGTTGAGCACCCTGGACACCTTTACACACTTGCAAACGCCAGAATTGCCTGTCACCATTTTCCCTGCTCACACCATGCGGACAAGGTTCCCAGGAAAGGGGTGGGGACAGTTTATTTGACCCTTGCCTGCTCTGAGACCTGTGGTGCTGATTTCTTCCTGTGAAAAGACTGGAGCTGAAATCATGAAACACTGAATAAAGAACTCTCATCTGTTCTTTTATTCCATTATCCCCAAGTTTATCAACAACAAATATTTAGTGTTTAATACGACGTGCCTAGTTCTCTAGGCACAGTGAACAAAACAAAAGAATTCAAAATATGATCAACTTTGTGATGAACTGTGATGAACTTTTGTTCTAACTGGGGAAGGTAGAACTAATGTACATGGAATAATCAGACAATAATTGAGAAACTGCGCCATGGACTGTCACTGGCTGGACTGTATGGTCCCAGATTCACGTGTTGAAGTCTCATCCCTTTGTATGGCAGAACGTGACGACAAATTCATGCTCCAGTTATCAACTCAGATTCATTCTGAGAAATGCACCATTAGGTGATTCGGTCATCATGTGTAAATCTTAGAATACGCTTACTCAAATTGAGGCAACTATGATGTCACTCGGTGATATAATTCTTGGGCCATCATTACCTAAGCAATCCCTTCTTACCGAAACACATTTTAGACCAGGTCTTTTTTTAAAGGACTGAAGTCAGAATGAGGTCATCAAAGTGGGCCCTTTTCCAGTAGAATGAGTAATATTATAAGAAGAAAAATTAGGTCAAATGAAAAGAGGCACAAAGGGAATATGGTCATCAACAGACCAAGGAGAGACACCTCAACAAGAAGCAACTTTGATGACACCACAAATTTGTCGCGGTATTTTGGTATGGTGAACTCTGCAAATTGTGGCCTCAATTGAAGAATGATTTTAAGAGAAGGATGAGGGAGTATGTGTTTGTATTTGGCACCTCAGGAAGCCTCAGTGCGGGGACCTGGAGCCTGAGTTCAACACAGTAAGTAAATAAAAGAGAGCTAAAGAGGTGAGATACGTCGAGAGAGCAGAAATTTCAAGGAAATCAGGTTAAAACTGAGAGAAAAACAATCACTGGAAATAGTCTCTAAATCTTTTGAACCTTTGCAATTTCTTCATCTTAACTGTTAATGCTTTTCTAACAATATATTCACCTTTTTAGATCTTCAATTTATATTTACATTTTAATTTATGATATGTTATTACTAAAAGAGTTAAACTGTCATCTACAAGAGCACAGTATTTGTTGTATGTGTTTAAATCTTAAAATACACAGCCATATGAAAGTATCTGTGAATGTAGGAAGACGACCATCAAATAAGTATTTTTATACTATCTTATATTACACAAGAGCGATACATGTAAAATGAGAAAGATGATACTCACAAGAGATTGAAATAAATTAAGTTTGAGTTCATTGCTATTTCTCTTATTTATCCAGATTCTACACATTCATTATCAAAAGCTTCAAGAATTTTTCTGGTTGAATCTTATACATATATTCATGATCATATGTTACTGATATATTTAAGTTCATATCTTCATAGCCACACAGATAACAAACATTAAAAACATTATGTTTTGATTTTAACTCCTCTATAGAAATAAAACAGACAAATCCAAAATATACCCCTCCACACTGCCCACCTTTGCTTCCATTTGGGATTTTCAGGAAATGCTTCGAGCCTGCATTTAAATGAATCATTTCCAGCCTGGGATTGGTGAGCCAGCTCAGAACCATAGGCTGTTCATCTAGCCAATCAGCAGGTGTGAATGAATATTTCATGAACATTCCCTGCAACCTTCTCTTTCCTTGCGCGGCTACCACCCCACCGCACAGCAACCCCCATCCTCCCGTGCTGCTAGTGTCCCCTCCTTAGGGAAGAGAAGGGGGCTTGACTACCCACTAAAATTCTTACCAGCATCAAAGGAGCATGCCATTCTTTTGCATTAGGCTTTACCTTTTTGTTTCAAAACGCCATTTGTTCTACCCGACACAGATGCATTTTCTTTCAGCATTAAGGAAGAGGAATACCACAAGTACTTACCTAAAAAACAAAACACAAAAAGAGAAAGATTAAAGTGAATTCATGCACATGCCTGGTTACTTGACAAAGCACTGAGGTGGGTACCAAAATACATCCAGCACCTAAAAGCGTCTAGCCACATAGCAAAATAAAGCACAGAAAGTCTGCCAAGGAACGCATATATAATAGATGTACATTCTTCTGTAACTGAAGAGAGCAAAGCTGTATGCTTTATTTATCTCTAAAAATAAGTGAAGCAAAGTTTTGATTTTTTTCATATTTTTCTAAATAAACTGGGTCAAAACTGATTCCACCCCAAAGAGTCTCGTTTGTCAGCTATTTATGTACAATAACAGGTTTATTAACTGCTTGAAGTGCTTTCATTGTTAAAAGTCAGAAGACTAATTCTAGACCTTCTGTAGCCTGTAGTTTGAGCTTAAAAGCTGTGCATTCTAATAACATAAAAATGGTTACAGGACAAGCAAGTGGTAGGTTAGGAGAGAACAAAGATTTGCTAATAATTATATTCCCAACCATGGGCCAAGGACACCCTTTAGTATGATTTGCTGGGCTGGAGAAATACTTTAGTAGTTAAAGCGCTTGCCTAGCAAGCTCAAATCCCTGAGATTGATTCCCCAACACCACATAAGCTGGGTATGGCGGCACATGCCTGAAATCCGAGCACTTGGGAAGCTGAGGCAGGAGGGCTGCCATAACTTCAAGGCCCGTCTGGGCTACATAGTGAACTCAGGACCAGCCTGGACTACAGAGAGAGACCCTGTCTCAGAAAAAGTTATGGTTCACTGTCAAGTTGGCAGACAGGCCTTTCTGAGACTTTAGGCACAACTAACAGAGATGACATCAAAGCTAACACACATCGTCAAATGGTACAGAGAAGAGTGATATTCATACATATTCAGGAAAAGTTGTGTTGAAATCATAAGATGCAAATGCCTGTGTTTTTTGTCAGTGTGTCAGCTGGGCATGGGCTTGGTGTCGGCGATGCTCAGCTGATCACAAGAGTGTCTGTTGACAGGGAAGGCAGGTTGTGCCCTTAGCACAGCCCTGTGGGTGACAGCTCCGGTACAGGTGGTAGAAGGCATGGGAAGAACACGTGAAGAAATTTATTGACTCTTCCAGTTTTTTTTTAAAGAATAAAGAAGATTTTTTCAGAAGAAATTATTTCCCTAATCTATACCTAAGAGGCAAGAGCCAAAGCAGAAGGAGCCCCAAGAGAAACAAAACTTTGGGGAGAGGAGCAAGAGAGAACACGGTCACATGGGTTGATGACAAGGACACCGCACAGGTGCTCAGAGCTGGTTCTGATGGGTAAAACAGAGGCAAGAGAAGACATGACGTTTCGTGAGAGGAGTCAGCAGGTTACAGGGATACAGGGCTCCCCAGAAACGCAGGATTTACTGGAAGACCAGCCTGTAACTGGTCACTCCTTAGAACTTAGGCGACAATAGAGAGAAAGGTCTTCAAGGGGGAGGTAGTTAAGGGTGGGCTGCAGCAGTGGGCTTAAGGGTGGAGAACCTAACCAGCCCAGGACATCCCCTTACCCAGCGGCACAATAAAAACCTCTATACGGCAAGCCACCCCAGGCAACCCACCTTTCCCAGACCCCCTTCTGTCTAGCAGGAGCTTGCAACTCAGGTTTCCAGGTCCCCCTTCTGGCTAGCAAAGGCTTTACCCTATCTTTTCCCTTTTGTAAGTTTCCCAATTAAGCCCTTTCTCCACAACCTGCCTCCCGTGTTCTAGACTTATTCCTCAAGCCCGTGGAGACAGGAACTCTGTGCAGAGGCCTGTCACCATCAGGGCCTGGTACCGCAGTGACCAACATTTTCAAGCCCACGGGGCCTCACAGTCTCATGGGTTGTGTGTGGTACACACATAAGGTTCTCAAAGGCCACAAAAACCTATTCTATTAGTGTCACTGGAGGTGAGATTTTGGAATTCCATTTTTAGTAAGCATCCTGGGTGAATTTACTTGTGCAAACAAACACCTCTGTAGATGTGCAGTTTTAGAAACTAGAGGCTAGAAAAGGTAGGCTCTCTACTTTTTAAATATCGCTTGTAGAGGAGTCTGACCCATATCTTCAAGCATGATGTAATGAAATATCAGGGAACAAAGATAAAAAATACATGCTTTTCTTTTTATTTAGTCTATCCTTTTTATAAGGAAAAAAACATGCATGAAATGTATTGTTTTAATTGATTAGCTTGTGCCTATCCTTCAGTGTTGTTAGTCAGGCGCCTTGACTTCTGCTAAGAGGATGCATTCTACCCTTTCATTCATAGAGGGCGCTACTGTCCCGGTAGTTTATTCAGCCTCTAGCAGTTTTGATAATAACCACAAACAAGCAAAAAACCCATTGTAATTCCATGAATTAGCCCAGAAATAGCTTTGAACATTACAAAGTAAATGGTTATACTTCTTCAGCAAAAAATTTCTCTGAGCCTGGCTGGACTGACTCTAATTTCTAACATCTCAACCTGTGATTTTATTTTCATCAAAACTGCTTAGCTAGTACTTGAACTATTTTTATCTGAGTAATGTGAAATGAAAGATTTTTTTTCAGAGAGTGTTTTCCTTATACTTTAGTATTTCTTTACCTTAAACCTTCAGAAATTCTTAATTCACTACCAGGAGACTGTGGCATACTTACAAGAGGAAAAAGCCAACTCACAGGAGCATATAAAATCAAAACTATTACAACACTTTTTTTTCAAAAAAGTATTCCACTACTAAGTGAGATAGAACCCTAAAAATAGTCACAACATCAGCAACCTGTGATCTGACTTCAGTGTTGATATTTTCCCTCATCAGAGGAGTAACAGAAATGCCTTTAGGTTCCATATTTACCAGTGAAGCAGTATGACCACTTACAAATTTTCTTCTAAGCATCTGTCTTGGCATATCAGCATGCATTCTGTATTTCTCTAACAGGAGGACTATGAAGATTAAATGAAAGGGGCTATTCAGGGTTGCCCGGGAGCTAGACGACTTGGGTTGAGGATATCGGCAGAGAAAGTCATCAGAATGATTTTGGAAACATCTCCTATATCTTAGATCACAAAAATGGAGTGAAGATGAAATATTAACTGACACGGGCACAAAACACCACAAAGCAGCACAAATAGCTTTAAAGCCTTCTGCAAATCCCAAGGATCTTCAGAAGGCTCACATCCTTCTACACGCTTTCCAGTCCTATTATTCATTTCCTTTTCCTTCCCCGATCGCACAAGAGACAACAGCTACAAACTGCAGCACTCAAAAGGAATTTGGTTGCAAGGGCCTGGAGAATATAAAGAGACAGCCGTCCGGCTCTTCCTGTGCTCCTGGCCTACCCACGCATAGCGCTGTCATTTCATTTTCTTTATTTTTAAGGTGGGAGTATAACACATCACAGCCCTAAAACAACGAGGCACACCCCAGAGGCAGCTCTTCTGAAATTAAGGCAAGTTATATATGGCACAGACTTTACTTTTTAGTGATAGGAAGAGAATCACTGAAAAATTATTCTTGCATTAGTTCACATTTAAGTGAATTAAAAATAAATAATAATAATGCATATGACAGAGCCAGGTCAGAATGTGTATGACAGAAGGACTCAAAAAGCAACAACAACATAATAAGAAGAAAAAATGAGAAAGGGTTAATGGTTTCTTCAAAAAAGAAATTATATAGTCTTTCAATTCTGTATATCATCTGTGGAAACACATTTAATTATGGCCAAATTAAACAGAGTGTGTATAAGCTTGGTCAGTTGAACAGCAAGGAGTAAGGAAATACAAGCCTAAAGTGAACAGGCTCGTTGACTGAAGCATCCAATGACGATCTATTATTTAAAATCATACCAAGTTTAGGCATGACTGGGAGCCAAGTTTGCATAGTGTTGCCTCTGTGCAAAGGTTGACTTTTGCTGGACACAGAAAAGGAGAGTGAGCCAAAAGTTGGAAACAAAAAGCATCACAATCAGCCGGACTCCTAAACCAAGATGGATTTTGTTGCTTTCATACACTGTAAATCATTTCCCTGAGGCAACAATCCATTTCACTTGCTGACGCTGTTCCGGAACAACTTGCTTGGCAAGTAGCTTTCTCATTAGCTTTCAAAGACATCCCATACCTGTGGTCCCTGTCCGGCAAATGCATGGATACAACCTTTCCATCACCTTGACCGTTAATTTCCCCTTCGAAACAGGAATTTTATACATTGATTTGACAGGTCAGGTAAGTCTCTCAACACTTTTCATAAAGCTTGACCTGCAATATGCTTTGAAGTTAAGATTATAAACCAGTTCTATATTTTAACCCTAAAGTCTGCCTACCACCTAGTCTCAAAATGTTAGCTAGCAGCAAGCTGACCTAAGCAAAGAGATGTCACTGCACAGAGATACTGAAAAAATTACTTTACATTTAATGCCACTTGTTTAATGGCTTGAAAACAAAGAACTTTAAAGGGAAATGTTTCAACATTTGATGAAGAAAGCAGGTTGCAGAAAAAGGACGACTTTGTTACATGGGATCTATCTTTGATTCAATCAGACATCACACACAGGAGGAGGTTTAAACTAGTAAAAAGGGCATGAATTTTACTGACATAGAAGCTTGGTTCATGGCCCTTAATGTAGCAGTTTTCTTTCTTATGAATCAGCCTTATGCTCACGAAGAAAAATATATAAAGAAAAGATTGGCCTAGGAGAAAATCTGACCTATCATACATACTGAATGAAAGACTGCGGTCTTCTGTTTTTCTAAGTGAACTAGCTCAGCAAGTCTACTACTCTCATAGTTTCAACTTTGCCAATGCCTCTCAAATATATAGCTTAGACTCTGTTTTCTAATCAAAGCCTTAATCCTTAAATTTTATTGGCCAAAAGAGAAATATCATATACTATGTCATATTATTACTATAATAATATGAGCAATTAAGTTAGGAATTTTTGAGTGGTGATATATATGTAATAGCAATTATACTAAAAGCTTGTACTTAATTGTGTTACTGAGAAGACAGTGGCCACAAGAATAGTCCACTGAATCCACACAAGCAACTGTCCTTCCTATGGAAAACGCAAAGAGACTCTGTTAAGAATTTTCATTTATTCTGCAAAGCGGAAAATGTCTTGCTTGTTCTGACTACTTCTTTAAAATGCCTTGTAGTCGCTCAGCTTCCACAATACCAGTTCTGCGCCAGTGATTTTCAATGTCTAGATTTCTAGTTGTGATAATTCCTGACAATGGATCTACATTTATTTCAGATGCACTTAAGAAACCTGTGAAGCCAGATCTCATCTGATCCATCACCATTACTTTGTATCACCCGCAAGCAAATGATCGGGTTGAGAGAGTGGTGGAGACCGCCAAGGCTGCTCTAAAGCGAGCTGTCAGAAAAGAATGACCGAGGAAATTGGCCAGGTTTCTCGTCACTCAACATGTCACTCCAAGTGGGGCAACCGGAGTCAGTTCTACTGAATAAAAATGCAGCAACATTGCAATTTGTCCTTTGACATCCCCCCAAAAGCTTAAGTTATAATTTATAGATAAGCCAGAAGGCATGCTGGACACTGTAGTCACTTGAGCTATTTTTGTTACAAGGGTTGGTCTTGACTAAGAAGTCTCGAGGTAACATAGGCATGAAACTGTTACATGTGCTATTGTAAGGAGTAGACTCTCGATGTCCTAGGTTGGCTTAACATTAGCGACAGTAACTCTCAGAGGCTGAGAAGAAAGCACTGCAAGTTCAAACCCAGCCTGGTCACTTAAAATTTGAAAAGTAAACGGGCAAGGCACGCAGCTGAGTGAAAAGGCTGTGGGGTTTAAACTGTGGACTGAAAGTAAGAAATTTTAAAAAGAGAAAGAGTAAGTCTTACATTCAGGTTTTAAAAAATCACTTTTATTTTACTTAAGTCCATTACATGCCTTCATTTTAAATTCAATACAATGCATGACAAGTTTAACCAAGAGAGGATTTGCTACCAAAAACATGAAGTTCCTCTTTTCCTGTTTAACGCCTACCAAATGTCTAAAAAGGAGAAGTCAGGGGTCACAAAAGAGCAAATAATGTGTCTGCTAAACACTCACTGGTCTCTTCTTGGCAGAAAGGAGAATTACCCTTACTCTCTCCTCTTTGACATTAGGCACGGCCTTGGGAAAGATACACTTTGTCCTGTGGATCTGAGCACAAGTGAAGTACATCACTTCCGGGTGAAAGCTTAGAGAACTTACGACTGACCACTGTATTCTTTTTGCCTGGTGAAGAAGCTTGAATTGAAGGGTATAAACGACCCTGGCTTCCAGATTGACTTTAATAAGTACAGCCTCTTGCCTATCCTCGTAAGATAGAGGAAGACTAGAAAATAAACTTTTGTTATTAAGCCATTAACAGTTTGGATCACTGCAGAATCATCAAGCCTATTGTGGCTTGTACAAATAATGGGTAAGATAATAAAATATTGATAACTAATGCCATGGGAAATCTTACACCAGAAAACTTAATTATGAAGAATACTTCTGAAATTCAAAGGCTGAAAAACTAAATATTGATTTAATTAGTCATTAATATAATTATAAAAACAGTATATGTTTGTTTTCCACGCCATCATATAAAGAAATATGCTGTCGCTAAATAAGAAGAACCTGACGTGAAACAGGATAATTTAGAGTTGGAACTAAGAGAAAAAAGAAGCTTCGTGCCAAAAATGAAGAGGAGAAAGCAAAGATAAATAATGTTGGTTGTCTTGCTCTCTTGGCAGTGGTCAACATGTGATCCACAGCTCCACCACTCATATAGACTCTCTGTCTCGGTGAACTTTCATGTGTCCACTTATGAATAAAGCTTAGGGATTCCATTCCAAAAGAGAATTCACAAACTAGCTTAAGGGGACCTGTTAACTAATTTAGCTAAGAGCTACTTCGTATAGGCCTAAGAGAAGCTTGATCTTGAATGTGTGACCTTCACAACAGAATATCTGTAGCTTCACCTAGATTTCCAAAGAGCCAAATAAGGTTAAGAACCATGGCTTGATGCTAATTCTACTCAAAATACACTTTCTTGCCCAGTTCTTTCTGGGATAGCTAATACGTAGCTTTATTTTCACCTTTAAATTAATGTGCAGCATAACAAGAATTCTTAGTTCTACCACCTGAAATTACAAATTAGCATCGGAAAGGGCAAGTCTAACTTGAATTATAACCAAGATGTTAATTATAGTTGATTTCAAATGGTGTAGAAAAATCTTTCAGAGCGGCTGGAATTTCTGGTTTTCACTCTAGCCCTATGTTCTACTCTTTTCTCCCCTTTAGAAAGAGTAACTAAAAAAGGCAGGATTAGCCTCCTACATAGAGCTTCTTGTCACTTGTTGTTGTTATTTTAGATTGCTAGGATCTAAGATTTCCAGATGACTTGTCATGAAGCTCTCCTTCTCTTTGCTGCGTGCCTCATTGTTTCCAAGCTCTCTAGGTGATCCCACTGCCTACTCAAGCCTGATAGGAAATTAAGAGAATAGGCTGGCCCTCCCAAAACACTTTTTCCCCCATTTCTGGTTGCTTCATCTTCATTTTATTATTAAAATTATACAAAATAAAATTATATGATACATATGTGAAGAGTCCCAACCAGGTGTTTTTGAAAACCTTACAAAGTGCATCCCAGTAAGACACAAAACAAGACTCCAGAAGCATGCTTGTCTGGCTCATAGTGCAGGGAAAACAGGATACGCAGGAGACCCTTCTCCCAATCTGACCTTCACTTTGTCCTCTCCGTTGGAGAAAGAAAACAATCAACATTATAATTTAACTGAGTTCTGCCCCTGCTATACTGAAATAGTTTGTTTAAGAGCAACACTTCCTCTAAACCCACAAAAAAGTTAAAACAAGCAAACAAACAAGAATCAACAAAATCTGACCTTGTGTGACGGGACAGGATGTAATAAAAGTGACGTACTTAGGGCTTTGGGGAAGGGTCTTGATGAAGCCTTATCTTCTGGTCGGGAGGATGGTTACTTAAATGGATTCATTTTGCAGAAACTCATCAAACTGTGCACTTTTAATTTGAGAACTTTTGTAAGTTCGATTGCAATAACATACTTATCACTAAAAAGTGCTAACTGGTTTTAGTAGGCCTGGTGAATTCCTATAAATATATTATTTGTAAAACATAGACATTTGTACTTTTTTTCAAGAGCTTTACCTTTCGGTTGTTCAAATGAATGTGTTCAAATATGCTACTAGTAAAATTACTTTCTTTGGGCAATTTTCCATTAGCTGTAGTAAGAGATGCGGTAGGTTTGGGCCAGCAGTGTCACAGATAACACAATCTTGCACAAAGGAATGATTGCCTGGTATTGTATTTGTCTTACGTACAATTATGGGTTATATATTTTGGAAAACTGCAGGCCAAATACCCGTGTGTTTCCACCAGTCCAACACAATATACCAGATTCATGGTGACGAAAAGACGATTTTTATAATCTATTTGGCCTTTAATCACAAAACAAATACACTGTGCTGCATTTTAAGCAGACAAAAGTTAGAAATATGGCTTGCAAATTACACATTTTAATAGCATTGCAACATATAACACTAGATCATTTCGGTAGGTAATTGAATTAAATCTCATAATAACTTTCAACAGTGTGTAGATAAATATTCAGAGACCATAGTAAGGCACAGAAGGAACACTAGAACCAGCAGTGTACAAACACAAGCTGGGGAGCACAGGAATGAGGCAATTATCAAACACAAGAAGTTAAATTTCTATTCACAATTGATAGGGAATATCATAGCCCAGCTGTGAAAATGACTCACATAAAATTAAAATGAGAATATTAATTCTGCGCTAGATAAAGAGAACCTCACAGAGATGTGGAGACAAACATTGCTACAAAACACTTAATTCCACAGGTTGAGTGGTGGTGGCTATTACATTGATTTCATTCTTATAAAACAATCACATACCTGTCATTTACAAATATTATTCTTGATAAAAATCAAAGAGACATACTATTAACGTGACAATGGTATTACACACCTCTTTGTAAAACATGCTGAATTATGCAGTCAATGAAGTAAATCTGTAAAGGCTAAAATAAAAGTATGAGTAATTTAAAGTTACGAAAATAAATAGACTGGTTAGTTTCAGTTAACAAACTTTTAAAGAATTTTAAAAACACTGCATTTATTTAATATCTTTCAGTTATTATTGTCACTTGGGAATATCCCTGCCTTATTTTTCAGGCATCAGTAACTTTTTGCTAGACTGTTATCTGATTAGAAATAACAGTTGTGTAAGAACTAGACTGAGGTTGACATTGCTTTTTCTGCAGATGGAGTAAATACATCTAAATTAAGTTTAGAAATAACTTTTCAAAAGAAATATTGAAATTATCTAAAAGAACAACCTATTTTTAAGGAGTTCTCAATTGTTTACATGTAAAAATGGATATGCTAATTGCAAATCATTTTATCCTTTTCAATTGGGTACAGAAAGATCTTCTGCTTGTCAATATTTAAATATCACAATTAGTTTACTAAGTGTTCAAGACTTATTTGGAAAATAGTTCAGCAATTCTATAGTAAAGAGAGCTTGTGTACTGCAATAATTTCAATTAGAATACGTGACAAAATTATAGAATTCATTTGTCAAAGATAGTATGTTAAAGACTAATGAAAAAATTTCGTTTAATTAAGTAGACAAATCTATTTGATTTAATTAATTAGGTTTCTTGAGTCATATTAAACTAATAAAGTAGTACTTAACTTAAAATCTACTCTTTGCAATGGATTTTTTATAAAAATTTTATTGAACGATTTATAAATAAAAATTTTAGTTGTAAGTGCCAAAATTCAAGATTCAATGAGATGGTAATTGTTTGCTTAATGTAACCATCTTTTTTTTTTTTTTGAGACTGGGTCTCACTCTGTGGCCCAGGCTGGTCCTGAACTCACTTCGGAGCCCAGGCTGGCCCTGGACTCACGGCAATCCTCCTGTCTCAGTCTCCCGAGTGCTGGGATTACAAGTGTGCGCCACCAAGCCCAGCTTATGTAGTTCTGGGGAATCGAACTAGGCTACTTAGCGCTTGTTAGGCAAGTGCTTTAACCGCTGAGCCATTCCTCCAGCTTCTAACCATCCTTTTTAATTATCCATTATTCCTGGGTAATGAATGTATATGAAACATCTTGTTTAATCTGATATATTATAAAAAGAATGATTAGAATGACAAAAGTACTCAATGAACAAGCCAAAAGCATACTAGGCCTTGTTGGTCATTTGGAACCAGGCTTTGTGTTATAATTACTTAGGACACTTTATAAAAACTGTGACACCCAGACTCTGTGCTCACAGACTGATTTATTAGAAGCTTTCTAGGATTTTTGCTTTTCCCTCAGTGGTCCCTGGATAATTCCAAGACACCGTTGTGGTTGGAAAACCCATGATATTACAAGTCAGGCAGAAATTGTACTATGTCCATGGTCTGTCCTTGCTCACCAACCTGTGGTTAAGTCTCAACCACTCTAGATAGCTAACTACATCTTAGACTAGTTTTCTTTTATCTGACCTCAGAGGAATGGAAGGTAGAAATAATGTCAATTTTTTGTTTACTAATCTTTTTGTCTCTGATAATAATTTCAAAATTATTATTTACCTATCAGTGTATTTCCAAATACTGATTCATGGAAAATGGGAGGGTTTTTAAAAAGTTTCATGTGTTAGAACAAGTTTTAAAACTATTAACAGAACACAATAGAAATTATTACATGTAGTGAGTATGATTTTGTGCAATTACTGACTCAAACATACATTTCTTTGTGTGGAGCTTCTTATGCTGAGTGCCCAAGAAGATGTATTTCTGAAGTACCTTTGTTTGGAACTTAGCCAATTTCAGCTGCTCATCTTTTGTACAATTTCAGAAAAGTGATGAAACATGTAATTTCATGAAAGGTAGGAGTTTATCCAGTCACAATTTTAATCAAAACAGAACTGAACTCAGTAAAATTTTGCATTAGAATTACAAGAGCATATACTTGAAATGCATATTACAGTGGAAAGTTGTGCCAATTAATGTCTAATTCCTGTTAAGGACTTTCTTGCCTTCGCTAAAAAATTCATTACTCTTCTATGGCTTTCAGATTAGTCTCTATACTTGTGGGAGACATTTTTGGGAGTTATTGTGGGATCTTTTTTCCCCAATATCAAAAATGTTGGCAGTTGATGGCCTAGCTATGTCTGCAGTAACGCTTTTTCCAGTACTTGTGTGATCCCCAGAATCCAAGGGGAAAGATTAAGAATTTATAGTTGTTAACAATAAGGCCATTGGAAGAAAAATTTTCCAAAATTTTCATTCGTGAATATTCTAGTTCTCAGGGCTTACTTTTTAAAAAAGAGATTCCAGCTCTTTAGTATGGTTTTTAGTTTGCAAAGTTATCAAAGAGAACAAAATAATTTACATAGGAGAAATGATTTTTCTCCTGGCAGTATTAGTATTTGTGTATTTCTTCTTGAGAAGCCATCCTTTTGAGAAGGTTGTAGAATGTACTAAAATGGGAATAATATTCCAACATACTCTCTAAATGGTCTAATGCTAAAAAAAATCTATCTTAAAATAAATCTTCAAAGTTGCTTTAGTTAATTGAATGATGATGAATTTGTTGAAAAAAAAAATGCCAGCTCAACCATTATCTTCTGGCCTCTTCTCTCTAGGGATAACTAGGAAGGGAGGGCCACTTACTATCATATTGTATTTTTAAAATATTCCCTTTAAAGTGCCTTTCTTCTATCCTGGGAAGTATTTATGAAAGTCATCTTGAAATGCCATTTTAAATATTGACACAAAAAACATTCCTGTACTAAGAAAACAATATGTTCTTAGAAAACAAGAGTTTCCATAAACATATCTTAGCATAAATCAAAAAGATGAAAGAAAGAAATAAAAATGTACCGTTATCATCTAGGTTTGTAGAATCCTACACAGACTGGACTGCAGAGTGAGAGTCTGTGTCAGGACACAAAAACAAATCAAAAGAAAACAGAAGAAAAAAAGAGAGAAAAAACAGGGCAGAAATATTTGATTTCTCCTAACTTGGTGGTCAGGAGTAATGATGCTTTTCTAGTTACAAATAACCATTTTTTTCATCTCTAAATATAATCATAATTTCTCACATTTCTATAAATTGGCATTTTACACATGAGCAAATATACATGACTGATGGCTAATTTTATGTGGCAATTTGACTGGTACTTGGTTATATATTATTCTGAGGCCATCTGCTAAGGTGTTTTTTTATGAGATAAATACTTGACTCGATAGAATAAGTAAAAACAAATTGTCCTCCTTATTTTGGATGTGTCTCATCCAATCAGTTAAAAGCTGGAATAGAACAGGGATGAATCTACCACAAGAGAGGATTCCTCCTGCTTGAACTATGATGTAGACTTACTCCTGTCTTATTTACTTATTTATTTTGGTGACAGGATCTTACCCTGTCATCCAGGCTGGTCCTGAACTCACTACGTAGTCCAGGCTGGCCTCAAACTCATGGCAATCCTCTTGCCTTGGCCTGCTGAGTGCAGGGATCACAGCTCATGTGGTACTAGGGAATTGTACTTAGGGCCTTGTGCTTGCTGGGTGAGTATTCTTCCTGTCTGTAGATTTAAACTGAAACCTCAGCCTTTCTTTAGGATTAAACTTGTTTGCTTTTGAACTAGAACACACACTATCAGCTGTCCCAAATTTCCAGCTTGCTGATTATAATTATGAGACTTCTTTGCCTCCATAACTATGTAAGCAAATCCCTTAAAATAAATTTCCTACTAGACACATATCTGTCCTGCTAGTTCCACTGTCTGGAAAAACCTTATATATGGAAATAAATGTTTAAGTCTTTTAAATAGGAAAACACATAAATTCTTTACACTTACACTTGAGCCCATCCCCTTCTCAAAAATAGTACAATTAGAAAAAAGTAGACACAGATTCCAAAATTTCTTAGTAGTCCAGGGGTTTACCTATGGCAAACAAACACTTTTTTTTTCCTTCTACAATTCTTTTTCTCTTATGTTTTCCTAGGTGAAGCAACCAGCAGAACTCGGTAATGCTGATGCAAAGGCAATTATCTTTGCCTTTGCTCCTTTCTGTGACCAGAGGTTGAGGCTGATAGGGGAAGGGCAGGAAGGCAAGAGTCAGCTCTGCATGGCAACAAATTAACTACATTAAAACCGGTCTGCATGTACGGCCTGCTAAGGTTGGTTGCTTGGCAACAAGAGCATCCACGCACATAATATCAGGATGCAAGTTAACTTTTTAGTGATACCTCTGCTACTGCCTTTGTATTTAAAGCGGATGCTTCAATTTCTAAAAAAGAAGTATGCCATTTTATTTCTAACTAAAATTAATCTCAGTTGGGCTACACAGGAAACTGTGGCAGAAAGATCACAAGTTTGATTCCAGCAACCAGGAATATCGTCCGTGATGCATAAATTCAAAACTGTAAGACAGTTAGTTAAGCAATCACCATGCTAAGATTAACTTTGCTTTTTTAAGTCACTTTTTAGAAATAAGTCCCCAATCTCTGGAAATACCAGCATCTCCTGGGGAAAATTAGCAGGTAACAGATCTTGAAGATAATAGTGATAAAAACAAACTTCTGGTGGGCTTTATAACTCACCTTTGCATTAATAGTGGCTCATAAAAAACATGGGAGCCTTATAACAGATAAGACTGTTATTTAATGGACAGTTAGACACAAATGAATACTTCATCACCCGCTAGTGTTCAGGAGGCTAAAAACTGACTGTGTACTGCACCCAGTGATTTGGGTACTATGCGAGCCATCTGGGCTTGGTTTCACTGCATGCCATTGTTACCTTTTAAAACATATGCATGATTAACACAGAGACACCTGATCTTGCATATAAACACACACTGCAAGTTTTAAAAAAATAATATACCCAGAAAATTAATATGTGTATCTGGAAATAAAGGCCTAGTTTAATTTTTGGCCTACTCACTACCAGCAAGGTTCTGTAAAATAACCTGATTTCTCACAAATGATGCTTTATCAAGTTTTCCAGCTACATACTTTACATTTATAATATACACATATATTTATTATACAGCTATATATGAGGTTTGATAAAATAAGGTGACTGCTTCAATTTAAAAATACAGCAAATAAAAGACACATGGCCATTAATCACTCGCCCTTTCAGCACACTCATTCCCCGGTCTTGGTACTTCCGGAGGCAGCCCTGGAAGTCCTCTTTTGTGAGGGTCTTTAACTGCACTGTCACGGCTGCCTTGCTCCCCTGAATCAGTTCAAATTGCTGATTTTCTCATCGTCATCTTGAATTTAAGGAAGCCCCAGCAGTTTCACAGTGTCAGATTCCTTGAATAATGTAGACGAGGACGTATGGTCACATTTTTACCACCCTGTCTTTTTCGTTGGATGGCACTTGGAAGCAGCTGTCACACAAGACACATGCGAGAGAGCTTCAAGAACTGCTTCAGAAAGTGGCAAGAGCAATGGAATCATGTGATCAAAATAATGGGAAATATGGGATCATGTGATCAAAATAACGGGAAATACTTTGCGACCTAATGGCAATTTCTCTCTTACTGCAATGCATTTTGAAAAAAATTTAACATTTCACGGTGAATTCTGATCACACCTTGCGCAGTCTTAGTGCAGGAGAGGTTTTTTATTTTTATTTTTTCATAAAAGAAATGTCCTGACTGAAAACTGAGAAGGTAAATTTTCTAAATGCCTTTCTATTGCATAAGATAAAAGCCAACCCTGTCAGAGAATGATTAATACTCAGACATCCCCTCTTACTGTGAAAATACTGCGCACGGAGGTGGAGTGCAGGATCGCCCTGGGCATTCCCAGCCCCCTGACGTCAACTCAGATCAAATTCGGATAACTTGTTACGCCAGCTGCTTGATTCTCCTGGGTTCTGTAAAATCCAATTCTCTTTAAAGAGAGGTTGCCACCTAAATATACCATCAAAGCCTTGAAAAATTGGCAAAGGGATTTAAGTGTTTTTTTGAATGCTTTCACCATTCCAGTGGCAAGCCTGTAGGAAAAGATCAACTCCTTCTGATTCCCTTCAATTATGATTGTGACTGTGATATAAAATATTGTTTCTGAGTTCTATTATTTGAAGTGGCACAAAATACATCTGCATTCTGTTAGTATTTAACTCTTATGGGTCTTGGACATGATTTGGTTTCAGACTCTGTAATGATGCGCCCCTCCTGGCCTTCGGAAAGCAGTGTTGCCTAGGAAACCATACTGCTCAGTTCCTTTGTTCCACCACCTCCCCCTCCCATCCTCACCTCACCCTAATGTCACTACGGACTTCCTACACTTGCTCTTCAGAAATAGACCTTCAAATGTTTTCAATAAATATTAACTTAATTATTTCTTTTCTGACAGTCGTAGACATTTTATTTTAATTATCATAAATATTTTCTGTACTCATATTAATTTAATAATACTGGTTAATACTTGTAATACTTCTACTATTTTTCCTTTGCTTACATACACACATGTAGTGTTTCAGTTAACAACCAAACCACCTTTGTGAAAAATTACTTTCCTCACCTGATAAGTGAAGAAATACAGGCTCATCTCTGCTAAGTGATTTGCCCAGTGTTGCACAGATTGAGGGGGTGGAACTGAGGTTTAACCATGTTGCTAGATTAAAATACAAATCTTCTTAGCCATTCTTATATATATCTCTCTTGAGCATAAAAAAATGCACAGTAGAAACAGTCTTTAAAGCATTAAGTATTAAACATCCATTTAGAACATTAAATATCTAACATCTTGGTGACTTGCCTAAAAACACTAGGGTATCATTAAGCATTTATAAGTTAATATTTGACATTCTTGCATTTCATTGGAAGATAAAAAGAGAATAGTGCAATGTTTGCTCCCTGCATCAAGAACTTAACTTCATAAATATCATTTTATTTTGCAAAAGCAGCCGATATGGTTTCTTGTTTTAGTTTCCAGCTGAATAGTTTTCCAATTCAGCAATACATAGAAGAGAAGGTAAAATAGTAGGAATTGTAAGTTAATCATTTAAAATCTTGATAACATCTTTTTGGTAACTGTGATCTAAAATGACGTCTACAAAATCCTCGTTAGTATAAAACTAAAGAAAAAAAAAATCCATCTCCTTCAGGACAAGAAGGTCTTCAAGGGAAGGCATTTCCACTGTTCATAAAATGTTGAGTAGAATCTCCATTGGAAGTGAACAGGACTAGGCAGGTTACAAACTGAGAGCATCTCCAGTAGAGATAAATAGAAATGATGAAAATAGATAATGATTAAAAATTCTCATTTGTGCTCTGATAGGCAGGGGCTAAGCCATAGTGAGAAGGCAAATCTGCAGAGTACCAACCGGAGTCAAGGGGCTAGGCTTACAGACCCTTCCCACAGGGACTTGCAGACTGAACATTCAAATGCTATTTGGATTTAAGTTTTTCTAGGGTGAGCTTAAAGCAATCATCCACATCAACTCTCTACTTAGCTATTCATTCATTTAAACATACACATTCTTGTTCAAAAGGGGTTAAAAGCAGTTTCTAAAAATATATGAGCTAAGTCAACATAAATGAAAAAATAACCAACAACAACAACAACAAAAAAAGAACCAAAAAAAAAAAAAAAAAACAAGTGGCAGAAATGAAGCAAAACACATAAGGCATATCATGACGGTCTACTCCTTGGCTACCAACTTGACTCTGTTCTTTAAAGCAATCACTGAACAAGTGAAATATGGCAAGTCACACAGTTCAAGAGAACTATCTGTCCTGTAGCACTATAAGTAAGCTTCAAGTGTGATTTCTTAAGTAACAAGCATAAGCTCCTTCCTCGCCTCTCTACTCTGTAAATAGCACACAGCACAGAAACTTTTAAGGAATGAAGTCCTCCCAAGTTGCCCATATCACAAGGGCCTCTACCACTCCACTGATCCTGCCTTCTTTACCACAGGCAATCAGCGCTAGCATACACAGGAGAGAGCATCCTGCCACCCTATGATGTAAGGATTCTACCCATCATCTTCCATTTTATCAATATATGCGATACACAATGGTTACATTGAGCTTAAGTATTTTGGGCACACATATTGTGTCAACATTATAATCCTTTCCCCTCCCAAACACTCCCTATCCCCCCTGACTCCCACTGTTATACCCATTTGGTTCTACAGATTGCCTGTATGCTGGGTTTCTCAGAATAGAGAAACCATTCAATGTTTAACCTCTGTGTCTGACTCACTTCACTAAGCATGATGATCTCAAGTTGTATGCATTTACCTACAAAGTCTCAAGTTTATCTGTCTTTGTGGAAGAATAGTACTCCATTGTGGATACAAAAATCATGATAGATGCACACAACATAAAGATTCTTGAATTAACTACTTGCTTCTGTCTGGGTTTCTCCAGTTTCATCTAGTGTCTGTCATTTTTCACCTCTGAGATACAATACCTAACATTTCAGATGCAAGCCACAACACCCTGGTTATCATTTGCATTTCCCAGTGGAGAAGAACCTCAAATAGATCTTCCACTATCATCAAAAGAAAGAAAATTAATAGTTCAAGTCAAGTAAAACATAAAGGATTTTAAAATGCTACAATTTTTAAGGCCTACTGAATGCCTAGCCTGTAACTTTCATTTGCTTTTTTATTTCACATTTTCATGCTTTACCAGTTACAAATAATTTCAGCTATTCAGCCGATGCAAACTGAGAAAAACAGCAGCGAGATATGTATCTTGTAAGACGTGGAATACAGCTATTTATCATAAATGAGTTTAGAGTAGATAAGCCACTTGAATACATATTTGAAACACTAATAACGGTAATGTCTCTTTGCTTTGAATTGTGCCTTTAAAAATAAATTTGGCAAAGGTGATGTTATTATATGCATGCCTATGCACAATGAACTTAGCAAACAATTACTTAATATTTTACTCAGGATACTCAATTCATATGAAAAATATGCAAAAGAAAATATTTTAAATAAGATACAGCCACTAAGAACTACAGTGTTTTTGTGGAGGAGGTATTCAGAGAACTTCCATGGCTTGTAGGAAATTTACCTGTCCAAACAAAGGATGGACGTGGGAGGCATGGATGACAGAGTATGAGGCTTTAATTTTCTTTTTGCAAAAAGGGTGTCCTTCCCACGTGTAAGTGGAGAGAGGCACACCGAAAACGTGGTCGATACAGACTTAAATCCCTACCTTGCAGGTCCCTCCCCCTGCCTCTTCCTATTGGTAGGATGCACAATCTTCCTGAGAAGATCTAATGCACTGGCTCAGGGCCAAGTTCATCACAACGTCATTCCCTTTATTCCTCCTTTCCCTTTCCACCTCTGTCTGGTCACCTGGTCAGGTAAGGTGCGAAAATGTAAAGATCTGCCATCTTGAACAATGTGTCACTGCTATTGCTAGGTGACGCTCACACATGGCACTACGGAATATTCCATGATTTTAGAAAACATGCATACATTCAACACAACAGTTACCATATTGTCATGATGAGATATTTTTGGATGTATTAGGATTGATGGTTTAGATGTTAAGTGAAAGGTAAGGGTGAGTGGGAGAGAGGCAGAAAACATCTGTGCCTCACAACTGCGATGAGTCACAAAGGAGGAAAATGAGAACTGTCTGTAGCAAAGACACAGTTTTGCTTTAGTCTTAACAAGAGCTGTTGGTATGCTCCCCTGTGCTTCTGTTTTCCTCGCAGAGCTTCTGTTTACTTGGGCTCTTTAGGTCCTTACCAAAGCATGAACTTTGGAAAATATTCATTAGTCTCTGTCTTGACACTCAGAACTATTCAACTAAATACAATTTAAGTTGCTAAATGGAATTACTTTGCTGTTCAGAGCTGTGTATTTCTAGAGAGAAGCATATCACAAAGTTTAAAATTCATATCTCCAGGAACTCCACTTGCACAGTGCGGTTGTTTTTTAATAAAGATCTGAGATAGTTGCTGTTTTAATGAAAGCAGATCTATGGGATTTTAACATTCTTTTCCTTTGTTACTTTGATATTCTTGGCTTTTGAATTAACAAGGTCTGGGTGCCTTACTACTGCAGGTGAATTCTTGTTCATTTCTTCATGCTTCTTGGCTGAGTGTCAATGGAGATTTGAAAATATTGTGCAATTTTCAGTTTTCTCCTCATTACTTATATTTTAATAACCTCCTTATTTTCTGAGGAACACATCTGTCCCCATGCAGTTGTTTTCTCATACCTACAGTAATGATAGTAGTTACTTAAGACTTCAACTTTCTAAAAAGTATGTGTTTAATAATCCTAGTATCTCTCCAGAGGTCAGGAAATAATAACAACACTGCCTTAATAAGTTAGCAGTCACATCTTAATTGTTCATTGCCATCAGTATAGTCAGAGTTCCATTTGTCAAATATTTTCCTATCTTCTTGGGTTCTCACATGTCAATAAAACAAGGTACCTTAGAACAAAATATAATGATATTTTTCCTCTTCTATAAAGCAACTGTGGAATTCAGTGATCACCCATTTAAAATGAGTGCCCATATGTAAAACAATTTTCTAAATAGCAGATGGTTGATCTGTCAAGTAAAAATACTTAAAAATAGTTAATATATTGGCCATATCCCCACAATTAAATTACACACAAGCCAGCTTTTTTCAAGTAATCATAATTGAGTATTGCAATCACTGATTGATATTGAATGCCAATCACTGTCAAATAGTCTCACATGCATCACTGAACATCTTTTAGGAAACTCATGAGATACAAATGATGATATCTGCTTTAGAGATGAGTCTAGAAAGATAAATAACAAAATAAGGCCTGATACTGGTTTCTAAATTTTAGAAAATCCATTCAGAGATGACATGCTCAGAAAAAGAATTTAAACTACTTACAATTGTACTTTGGTTTATTTATTACATTTGACATTTGTCATTTCTATGTATTCATTTATACAACTGCATTCTGCACTCTAAAGGCTAATAATAGTACACTGAGGTAAATTTACCTATTATAACCCAACTATCCTGTTCTCTTGATGTGATATAAAAATAATTATACAGGTGAGAACTTGTATTATTATCTGCCAAAATTAATTGGCAACTGACATGGTCCCACAAACATAAAAAATGCTTGATCTGTTTCCTTGCCATGCAACAACTCTGAAAAGTACGTCTGCATGGGGACTCTAAAGGCCTCAGACAGTTCAGAGGACATCTGCATAGTGGAGGGAAAACATAGGGGTCCAGAGACCTCTAAGGGAGACAGAAAATAACTTGACACTATTTACTAACCACAAGATGTTGGTTAAGGTCACATCTCTCTGAACTTTCATTTTCTCAACTTGAACACGTGAGAGTTATAAGGCATTTCAAGCATACCCACAATGTTTTATTCATTTTTTTAAATTATCAGATGCGAATCTGACTTATGAAGAAATGCTTAGCACTAAATTTTGTGTGGTGGCAATAAATTAGATTTTATATTACCCTCTTCACTTTCTATATGTTTGAAATATCTCATTATTCTTTCAATAAAGAATAAGTAAGTGACACGATGCTTGCTAACACTTACTTCCAGAAGGAAGGTCCAGATGAAATCCAAATTGGATGTCATAAACAATGTAGACAACAAACGGGAGGTACCTACCAAGCATTAGCTCTCTTCCCCCCTTACAGTTGTCTTCCTGGTAGTACATAATTATCCTCTACCTAATTTAATTCACAAGGGTGACCAATGATTATCAGCGAAGCAAGCTGTAATAATAAATGTCAGTCGTGATTGATAAAATGCTAAGTACTACACAGAAAAATCAAATAACATTGAAAAGAATTTTGTTTAAAAATTTTAGACAATCTCTGTATTCTCACTTTGAATTGTGACTTTTCTATGGATTTGTATAATTCAAGTTTTTTCCCAATTTTGTCAAGAAAGATGGTATAAAACATCACAACAGTTTAAATATCACCATGGAACTAAATAGTTCCATTGGTCCAAAAGAATTTCACATACCTTACTTCTTTATCCAACCCTTTATTATAACAATAAATGGTGATGTCAAATACTATGTATGTTACAGAATTTCATTGTTATTATTATAGGAATAAATCAAGAGATAATGGATCTTCTAGAGAGATACAGGTGGTTAAAAAAAAAGTTTTCCCAGAAGATGGGAGAATTTTACACATTGTCACAAGTAATATAAGAAATGCTATCTGATTAGTGCATGTGAGGCTACCCGTCCTCATAACTGACCACATTTCCACACATAGTTTATTCCAGGACATGAGCCCATGGCCTTCATACTGATCTATATGTCCAGTCTTTTCTCTTTTTAGTTTTGATTTTGAGACAAGACTTCTCTCTAAATTGTCACATTGCCCAGCCTGGAATTAGCCTGGATTATTCATTTGTCTCTATTCAGAAAAGCTACTACAGAAATTCTTGCATAAAATAATTTATAACAACTAACTTTTTAAATTCACAAATTAATATGTGGGTGGTGTTTTTAACATGGATTGCGTTTGTCCAAACCTGTAAGTTGTTGTAAATGACATTAGTGGTTTAAAAGTCTGAAAGATTTTGATCACAAGAATATACATTTTTTTGTCCAGTACACACACACACACACACACACACACACACACACACACACTTTAATGGAAAAGATACCCAGTCCAAATCACCACCCAAATTAATGTGAGATTTTCTGTTTCAACCTTTCGTACTCCCAACTGACTTTATGATTACCAGGGCCTAACTCTCAGGTGTACACATGGTACAGAAACAATGCCAGAAAATAGCATAAGAAATTGGGAGGCTTATTTATTCAATTCAGTTAAAAGTATCCATTAGTTAATATTGTCTATATTCTTGAAATCTTTTTAAAGAAATTATTGAATTGGTACTGAACTATAGATTTTTATTTCAATACTTTACTTCAGACATTTCACGAACAATGCATTAAGGACCAAGAAAAAAAAACAAGACTATTTTGAACCAAATCAAGAACAAATTTATTTTTTGCAAGGGACTGAGATACATTCTTCTGATTCACTTATCAATATAAAGTCATTAAAACAGAACGGCTTCATGTTGCTTTATTTTCTCATGCACAAGTTAAATTACTCCTTCCTTAGGTGATCAGCATCTCATATTTATTTATTTTTTAAATAAAGCTAATGTGATTATTTCTCAAAATCTGTTCTAGAGACCTAATGATAGGTTTCCCAGCAATTTAAATGTTGTAATTATTGATGTACAGGTAAATTATTAGGACAAAAATTGACTAAAGATTAGCAAAGCAAAACTCTTACAATCTACTTGATATGGTAATTTTATTTATTTTTGAAAATATGGTTTTAAGTTAGGTTGACATGCCACACAATCCCAGAGAGATGTACATAACACCAGGGTGTGTCTGAGTATCAAGCATGATTTGGTCCCTTTGCCCACATTACAGAACAGTTTTCTTTCCCAAGTTGCAACAAAAGGGTACTTCAAAAAAAATCAAGAGCCTTCATATAACTGTGGGGTACTAAGATTAGAAACAACGTGAGGTTTGTAAATTCGCTAAGGCACCAGTAACCTCAATTCAAATTAGAGAAGTACTTCTGTTAATAGTTTTCATTGTGTTATGAAAATGCCCTCCAAGCCAGGTAGGCAATGCAATGTTCTCAGTATTGCTACCGGGTGAGTTTCAGGCCAGTGACAATAGAAGAAAGTATATTTAAGCTGCTGAAATTGTTTGTAAATTGTGAATATCAAAATGTGCCAGACATTTAATGAAGGCGCTATGGAGAAGCTGTGCAGTCATTAAGGTTCTGAGTCACTGCCATGTTTGCACAATGATGAATTTTAGACCTCAAAAGTAAATACCAGTTAAAGCTAGGATAGAAATTGAGCTCCTGAACATCTGTTAGGGAACGTCTGTGTCCTAATTTGACATGAAAATCAGATCTGTTAACTCAAGCAAAAAACCTGGGAATGGTTATCCTGGTTCACATATACTCTTACCAGAAGTGAAATACAGAGAAAGTTGAAATGTCAGTCATAGCTTTGGTTTATTTTGGATATTTTAAGTTCTTGTATGACTAAGCTTTTTAAAGTATTTTCCTTGTTTTTTTAATTAATTTCTTTCTTATTTTTTCTCTTTTTTTTTTTTTTGTTTCTTTCTTTTTGAGATTAGGGTCTCACTCTACAACCCAGGCTGATCCTGATTGGTTATGCAGCCAGGCTGTCCTTGCGTTTTCTCAGCCTCTCAAGTGCTGGAATTACAGGCGTGCACCACCACACCCAGTTTATGAGGTGCTGGCGAATCAACAGAAGTACTTAGTGCTTGCCGCAAGCACTTTAACCACTAGGCCATTCCTCCAGCCCGATTTTCATTAATTATTTGCAAAGAAATTTGACCAAAGTTGCACAACAATCCCTAAAGTATTGTTAACTGTCCATTATAGCCAATGCCCAAAGGGCAAGAGGCAGTTCTAAATACCTTGAAATAAACCCATATACCCATAAAGAGGCTTAGAGGCAGCCCTGGTAGCATCCTGCGTCCCCAGTAACAGGCTCGGAAAAATCTATTCCTTGGTGATTTCAGAAAGTGTTCTTAAACCTTATTTCTCACCTGGTGCCTTAGAATGAATAGATTTGTTTTACATGTTTCTCTCTCTCTCTCTTTCTCTCTCTCTCTCTCTCTCTTTCTCTCTCTCTCTCTCTCAAAAAAAATTAGGTTCTAACACAGGCTCCTCTATTCAAACGTCCTTCAGCCCTTCAGGTAGCTCCGCAATTACCAGCTAAGGAGAAATAACTCTGGCTGCTATTTTTTTTTTTTCAGTATGTTCTTTTCCCCTCATTTAGCCCAGCTTAATTGTCACTAACAACTACTCCCCAGGAACCATCGTGGGGTCCTCGCTTGCCTTGCTGATCATTTGAAGAAACTCACATACATGTTCAATTATTTCTGGAAATAACTTGCTCAGCTCCTTGACCACCACACTGAAATCTAGCTTTCTTCTGAAGGCCTTTCTTCCGCCCCATACTTGTTAACTTTTGCTAGTACGTGTTTGTTATATAATAATTAGTCACCTTAGGGAATTGGCACATGTGCATATTGCATCCTAATTGTTGGTATTTTCCCTTTCTCCTCTCTGCAAAGTCTAGCTCCTCATTTTCCATCATCTATCTTTTATTTTCTTTAAATTATTTACATTTTTGGTTTCTTATATATGAAAAAAAAACATGCAGCATTTAATGTTCTGTGTCTGTTTCATTTCACTTAGATAATAGTCTAAAGGTACATTCTCCTATGACTCAAACTTACCCTGAAGGAAATGACTTCCAACATATTTTCCAGCGGAAGGGGTTTCCTTGGCCCGGTGCTTTGCGTTGGCTATTTGCCAGCCCCTCCGCTTCCAGGGCTTTCTCTTAGCGAGCCAATCAGACTTTCTTCTACCACTCTCACAGTGTCTCCCACTCACTAACTTCCGGTTGCCTGGTGGGACCTCCTATTAAGCTTTAACAAACCTCATCATGGTTTTCACCCTTCAGAAATACTTCTCTACCATGTCACTAACATTGGTCTCTATATGTTATGATTTGGTTATGGAAAGTTCATCACAAGCCTCGTGCATTTGGCTGTTGTGGATTGCCTATGAATTTCACAAACTGATAGGAGGTAGAACCTGGTTGGGTGGAGTGGATTACTGACTGTGTGTTCTGGAAAGACATATCTTGTTTCAGCGTCTCTCCAAGCTCTTACCCTTCCTCTGGTGATATTGTGAGAGACTTCTCTCCAACTTGGCCCTCTACTGGGCCTTCCACCTTTTCCAGCTGCCCATGGACGTTCGGAGAACTCCTAAACTGTGAGCCAAATGAAAGCCTTTCCTCCTTTAAGCTATGGCTGTAGGGCATTGTGTCCCAACAGCAAAGTTTAGCTAAGATGATGTATCACTTCTTACCTTGACTTAGCAAATTCTAACACCGTTTTAAACTTTTTCTTTATCTCATCCCTTCTGACTTTCCTTTCTCCACCATCACTTTCAGTAATAGACCTACACCCTATTTCCCACATCCTACCTTCACCTAAAGAGCAACTTTTTTCTTTCTTATTTCAGATTCCAGACACAAGGTTTCTGAGCATAATCACATTAATACTTTGGAATTATTTACATTTGCTCTTAAGAAATTCCAATTTGTGAAAATAAAAATCGTTTCTATTGCTTACTTTTCCAGGTAATACAATTATATTTTGAATACTTAGTACACACACACACACACACACACACACACACACACACACTATATATATATATATATATATATATATATATATATATATATTCTTCAGTCTGTTTCCTTTATAGTTTTGAATGTTAATCATGGATTTTCTCTTTACTTTTCGATTTTTTAGGTAGTCTAATTTGTCAGCCTTTTATTTCCAATAAATACTTATTTAGCAGCGCTGCTTTAATCTGTGCTGAGAAACAGATTACAAACATGAAGCTGGAGCCCCAAAGTTGGTCACTTCAACCAATTTTGTTTTTGTACTGGGGATCAAACACAGGCTCTTCACAATGAGCTACATCCCTGCAATGTTTTTATTTTTGAGTTTTGTAGTTAGTCTTGTTAAAATGGTAAGTTACCCAGGCTGGGCTCGAACCTGTGATCTTTCTGTTTCAGCCACTCAGAGTGCTGAAATTACAAGCTCAAACATTATTAAACACAACTCTAGTTGGTGGAAAGGTTGTGTTAAAGAATGTTCCTCAAGGAGGCAGCAATGTTAGGAGAAAAGTGAACACACAGGTAAACGATTTCAATACTATACAGCAAATACAAAGGCAGATGTACATCAGCATAAAAGGTACCGAGGAAGGCAGCCCATAATGCAGGATGGGAGGAATGCTTCCGGAGCTGGAGGGAGTCCTTGGGAAAAGGAAGTACTTGGTGGAAAGGAAAGATGCTCTAGACCGTAATCACAGCAGATTGTGTACAAGAAAATGAAAGCAGCTAGGAAGAACAGAATAGGGTGACCAGATGCTCAACAATCTTTTGGACCTCTATTTCCATCATAACTAAAATTTCCCACATGGACTCTCAATAAATCCCTATTTTAACAATAGGTTAAATCACATTACTAGTAATTCAAACAAAAAAAATAAAATCTGGAAGAAACATGTATGGGGATGTCACTGGAAATCTCTCTGCAGTCCCTAGAAATCACTAGAGAGTTTTAAGTGGGTATTGCAAGGATACATTTCTTTTTATGGCTTCATCAGGGGCCAAATGAGCAATGCGTTTACACGCAAATAAGATTAGCTTGTAATCGTAGCACTATGGAGGCTGAGGCAAGAGGATTGCCATGAGTTCAAGGGCACTCTGGACTACATAGTGAGCTTAACACCAGCCTGGACTACAGAGAGAATCTGCCTCAATAAAAGAAAAGGCTGGAGAAAAAAAAAGAAGACAGAAAATCAATGCAATGTTTCAGAGATGGCTGATGAAGAATTGAACTAGTTCCATCTTAAGATAAGCATAATAGAAAAAAGCAAAGCTCTTAAATATTCAGAATACAAATTCAGCACATCTTCATGACTGGCCGGATTCATCACTTAACTATACTGGGGAAACACTGGTGCACCAGAGGTGGGGTAAATAATGTGAATTTAGAGTATGATCAATAGAAGTTAAGCTGCTACATAGAATGTTGAGTGGAGCCGACAGTACCGATCTAAATTTTAAGGGAGAACTTAGCAACAGAGATAAAGCTTGATATATGAACAGGTTTATGACGTTAAAATGCTCAGCATTCTTGCATTTTTCCTGGAAATGTGAAAGTGATTTTGGAGACCCAAAGATGCTGGTTTATTCTATTGATCCTTTGGTCTCCTTTCACTGATGTTCCTCTCTAAATTATCTTTCTGAGGACTCAGCTGTGTGTTCTCCATCCCTACATCTCTCGTATCTCAGGAGAACATGTATTACTCTTAGAAGAGAGCAATCACTCAATAAATGCTTACTAAATTAAAAGCGCCTTAATAGCATGACTCTTAATTACTACTGGATGGATTAAAGCCATATGGAATATGAGAGAACAGAAAAACGCCTATATGCAAGTGTTTCATTAATATTTAAGTCGAATAAGCCAGGCTTGGTAACACATACCTGTAATCACAGCATTTGAGAAGCTGAAGCAGGAGGAATGCTACGAGTTCAAGGCCAGCCTGGGCTACATAGTGACTTCAGAACCAGGCTGAACTACAGAGTGAGACATTGTCTTAAGAGAGATCAATATTTAAATCTACAGGTGACTGAAATCCACACAGGAAAGAGAAAGAGGTCAGACACTGACCTCGTGGCTTGCAGAGTGAAAGCATCCTACCAGCTACCTAAAAGGGCTGATCTCTTTGCCATCACCTCCACTCACGGATGTATCAAGACTGTCTTGGGTAATGCCCCTTGTACTCAGAAAGCTGTAAATATGTCACCTGGGCAGTACGATTTTCATTTCTCCCACCCAATTAAACCCGGAGTGATGTTGAAAACAAAGTGACATTTTATTTATCTTGGAAACAAGATGAGTGAGACTTGGATACTTATTTGAGACCAACTAAGAAAGCTGAAAGCATTGCTATTTTCCACTTCTTATTCCTAAGGTGCTAAATTGTTTTCCTTGTAAGACTCTCCTTAGATATCATACCTTTTTTCTTTAACATTGACATACATACGAAGGCCTGGAGAAATTTCACTGGAAGGACAAGCCAATGCCCAATTCCACACTACTCCCAATATTCCATCACAATATCTTAATGGCAAGGAAATGTTTCATAACAGATTGTTTTTTTTCTTAAGTTGTTTTACTTGATTGCTTTTGAAGAGTTGACCTCAATCTTTTCATTGACATTTAAGTTCTGTGAGGAGAAAAGAATCCAGAAAGCTCTGCAACCTGAAGGAAAGCACCGGAACGTGCAACGAGGATGCACTGTGGAAGATCCCTCGATTCAGCATCACTGAGGGTAAGAAAAGACTAGAGCACACAACACTGTACGGTATTTCATATTCTGGAGCTCTTACCTAATTTTACAAAGTTATCCAAGTAATAAAAGTATAATAGGCCCATCTTGTGTGATCACCCTTGGACAAATACAGGAGAAACTATGGTCAAGTCCTCAAAATTTATGCTTTCAAAGAAAAGGCATACGAAACAATGAAATAACTGGATGTAACAAATAGAGATACAGAGGCAGGTCTGTTCAATGAAGTCCTCTGTTGGTACGTGACAAAATTCCCATGGAAACCAAGGTAGCACAACACAGTGCAGATGCCACCTATCCAGGTATAGGAGTGGCTAAGGATACCTTGTCTAGAATCCTGAGGTGCTATGATCCTTGGCTTTCTACTAACATCTGCAGGATCAAATGGAAATTGCAGAGCAGGGTTTATTCCGTGTTCCATACATAACTTGATGTTATACGTCCTCGTTTTAGAGAATTTTAGAGCATAGGTTCTCGAAGTCCTCCCACTTTGTGTCACTGAATTTTCAGCTTTGTTTTGTCCTGATTAATGACCTTTTAGTGAGCCAGGAGCAGTTCTACGGCCATGGGTAATGACAGCATGTCCACCTAACACCAAAGGTCTCATATTTTCTCCATGAGAGCACATGCTTCTTTGGGTAAAGACTGTCAAGAACAGTATGGGATGAAGGACAAAAGAGGACCGTTGAGAACTTCCCTCGCCATCGTGACGCCTCTACCCTATCATATACCATACTTATTTATAAGGATTTGCAAAAGCAACGCACCATACCCAGAATGTTAGCCACACTTCTCTATTAGAGATCTTACAACACTGCCACATGTGAGGAGATGCTTTGAGAAATACATCCTTAGGTGGGCCGTCATCGTGTGAACATCACAGAGTGCATTTTCACACACTAAGACATCTACGATCTCACTAAGCAATATAAATTTATGATGGGACTACCGTTGTACATGCAGTCTGTCACTGACAAAAATGTCATTATGTAGCACATGGCCACATTGTATATTTTTTATTCTATACTCTGTAATTTCACTTTCCTCAAAATATTACGGATTTCTTAAGACAAGGACAAAATGTTAATTTGTTTTAAGTATTAGATATGAGATGGTTTGGACTAAGATCAAAACACTTCCTAGATGAACAAAACACATAATTAAATTAAGAAACTAATGAATAAGAAACCACGAGCAAGAGTAACAGATTTGATGCCAGGCCATGGGAGACGTACAATAATACAAGTCCCTTTTGAATCTTCGTATCAGTTTCTCAGCCTGTTTAAGAAAGTTGTGTATAGTGTTTTCCATAATACAACTGCACTGTTAGTTATACACATATGCACACTTTACCACAATTGATTTTTGCATGTGTTAGTAAGAAATGCATTATTTTGAGCAATTTAAAGCAAACAGGATTCGTTGAAGTTGTTTAACTGAGCTTCAATGGGAAAAATCCAATAGTTAAATTTTATTACACAATGGGTCCAAATCACACAAGCACATAAACTTTTTTTTAAAAAAAATTAGCTCCTCTAGTCCCCGCTCGCAGGAGCGTGCGTGCTAAGGCACGGGCCCTGGTTGCTGTTCCCACACATCCTGACCTCTGCATGACGAAGGCTAACTTTCATTCCTTGATGTTCCCCTGCTGAATGCTTTTCAGTCTCATTCCTCTCTCTTCCCCTTTGCCTTTCATCTTGGAAAACTGAGGAGAAAGTCCACACGTTCTCTCCTTTGCTGATGGAAGAGTCAAACTCCACAAGCTTCTGATCACTCAAAACTATCATCTTGGCCCTACTTTCCAAGAAGCAGAAAAAGCCGGGCAGGCACCTTTCCTTGCCCTCTGAAGGCTTTTCAGAACTTAGCAGGCCAGGTTTCTTCACTCCCACCCCTAGCATCACTTTTTTAAAGTAAAAACGTTTTAAAGTAAGAATGTTTTTATACTCTCTTGGCGTGCGGAGGTACTGGGCAGTCATTACTGATACAGTTGAGCCAATGGAAGCTCGTCTTAATCTGTATGTTGGCCTTGCCAGTCCAGTCTCACAGGCTTTGACCATTTGGTTGTTCTCTACCATTCCTGTCCTTAGGAGAGAAATAAGAAGCTAAGGTATGTCTTCTGGGTGACAACATTGAACCTACCCTAAGGGAACTGGAGCTTTAATAGAGCAAGAAGAACTAAGGAGAAACTGTCAAGTGACAGTCTTTTTAGTGAAGTTGAAAACATCTACCTGCCTAGTTCTGAATTGGCGCTGGCACCCATAGTCTTTCAATAATATGTCCAACAGCATTATTAGCATAGGGTGCTGAGAGGACCAGGAAATTACTCTTTCTCTGTCTACATTTGATTGGCTTCTTACAGTGCATTAATGGAAGGGTATGTGGCACTATTTTGTTTTAAACTAATGGTAAGGAAATTAACATGGACAAGGGAAATGTAAATTTTCAACACTTAAATGGCACATTCTCAGAAAGAAAAAATGCCAACCTATGGCTTATTCACAACACAATGGCTGTTTGAAATAGCTTAAAATTTATTAAGTGCCAAACACTGTGCTAAGCATTGTACTAACATTTCATTTATTACTATGCACACCTTATGGATAAGATTTTATTGTCATTTAACTCGTAAAAATAAAAAGAAATATTAGATATAAAATTTAGAGTGAGTAATTCTAAATTGACACATAATATTTATACATATTCATGGGATATGATCTGATCACTCAATACATGTTACAATATCTAAGAATCCTAACAGAGTACTTAGCCCTTCCATCTCTTAAAATATTATCCTTGCCATGTGCTGGGAAATTTTTACTCTCCCAGCTCAGATTACACACAGCCAAAGTCTATACTCTGATTCAATCATTCTATGGTTTCAAATAATCACACTTAACATCTATAAGATTTCTTCCTTCCCAATAATTTTTGGAAGTATCATAGGCTTTTCTGAAGCAAATTTGTTGCTCGGTATGTGAAAAGCACTATTTTTTTTTCTACTGGAATATTAGGAGACAGTATCTGTTCTGGCTGACAGAACAGATAAAAGATACAAAACAACAACAACAACAAAACCCTATACAACATCGTATGTTTTATTCATCTCATCTGTATCACCCTAAAGAATGAATTTAGCTGTAGCAAGACAAAGGAATAAATGACTTTAGCTTTTTTCCATGGTTAGTCATTGAAATACATTAAAACAAATATTATGTGAACAATAAAGGAGCAGGAAGAAGTGGAAGCCATGATGTTCACCACAACATGCTTAAAATACACCCAGGAGGACAGTATGTGACTCAGCAGTTTGTTTTGTTTCTAAGCACTTATCTATTGCATTAATATGAATCATTCTATATTACCAATAAAGTACTTTGAAGTACTAGGGCTTAGCACTTTATTTAACACCAATTATACATTCACAGTGAGATTACAAAGTTACAGAGCTTTCCCACATATAATGTACAATCTTAAGTAATAATTTTAATATTTTTATTGCCTGAGCTTGTATTAACATTGATTTGTTGCCCTCAGTCTTTGAAAAGGGGGATACTTCTACTTAAAATAGGTTATCATTTAAGAATCTATCATTTCAAAGCTGATTGTGCATAATGAATATGTATAAAAAAGGAATGAAAAACACCAGGGGGAGCTCAAAGGCAGGCTGAGCAAATTAAAAGTTAAATTTAAGACTCTCAAAATTATTAATTTAATGCAGAATTGAAAAGAAGAAAATGGTATTGTACACAGATTCCTAATAAAATGTGTGGCTACCAAAAGGAATACCTACCTGCATAGAATGTGTCAAAGGATGAGATAATGTTTTCTGATGCACAAATCAATAGATATCAGTAAAAAAGCAAATTAGAAACTACAACAAAATGTCACTACACACTTCATAGAATGGTTAAAAATAAGAAAAGTTACAAAATACTGATTATTGGCAAGAAGGTAGAATAAATAAAAAACAGAGTAGTGGATGAAGTCTCTTTTTGGAAAAACTGAAAAAGAAATTTATGCCTCACGATTAAGCCGTATCACTTTTACAAATATACCTAACACAACAGTATATTGTGAACACTCTATGCCTGTAATAATGTTATAATGTTCACAGCAGCATGACTTGTAAGTTCAAACAGAAATAAAAATGTTTAACAATGATGAATTTACGACACGCATAATTTATGACAATTTACAGGGGGAGACCAGGAACTACAACTGCACATAAAAGACAGGTAAAGTTTTCTGAATGTACTGTTACGACAAAGAAGCCAGAAACCAGAAAACTAAGGAATACGTTCCATCAATACTTAGTGAGTAGTATGAATATGGCGCAAAGATGCAGAAAAGTGGTCGCCCCTGGGTGCCAGGGCTGCCGCCTTGATGGGGACACAAAGGAATGCCTGCTTCCGGACCCTGCTTCGGGTGACTTGCGTTCTCTTAGTAGAAGTTCACCACCTGGGTATTTAGCGTGTATGTTTTCCTCTATTAATCAGAGATGTTAATAAAATCTACACTAAAAATGATACCTGATGATTGTTTTAAAACAACGTATTATAAGTTTTTGATGCTTTAAGTGAAGAAAGCATGATGTTGCAGAGATAAAGTAGTATAGTTTGCTTTATCCTGAAGGTATCTGCCAACCCTGTGTATGCTATGAAAACAATCAAGATTGGACCTTAAAAGTCTCAACTGGGACTCCACAGAAGGTCTCATTCTAAAAGTCAAAATCACAGTGGATGCACCATACAAAACTTAAAAAAAAAAGTGCCTCAAAAATTTCTAATTACATGTATAGACTCATATTCCCGTGGGATTAGATACTGCATGGCCTAAATGTTGAGCATTCAATGTTAGTACATAGTGCATCCAAAGTTAGGAGAACTTGCAGTTACTTGAATTGTAGGCAAATTTTCTCTGGAAAGTATAGACATTTTACTTGCAAATATCCCTCAGAGATAAGTATTTAAAAAAAAAACATGAGCTCAAAGATGCCTATGTAAGCTATACATTAGAAATAATAAATTGTAGAAGTACATCAAAATATTAGAGATACTGGAATTATTTAATAACTATAAAACCATATGTTTCATCCATTTAAGGAAAAGACAGAAGCTAGGCATGGTGATACAGGCCTGTAATTCCACCACCGTGGGAGGCAGAAGTAAGAGGCTCATGAATTTGAGCCCAGCCTGGACAATCTAGCAAATTGGCAAGACCCTGACTCAAAGTCAAAAATAAAATAAAATAAAATAAAACAAAGCAAAACAAATGGATATGGTATGTAGCTCGGTGTGAGGGTCCTGGGTTCCATCTTAAGTATTTAAAAAAAGTAAAGAAAAGGAAAAGAAAAGAAAATATAGAATATTTAATAGATGAGTAAGTGATCTTCACAGAGTCAACAAGCATATTTAAAATGAAAACAGAAACTCTAAAATTGAACATCAAATATTTGAAAGCATTTTTTTTTTTTTGACACAAGGACACACTTTGTAGTGTAGGTTTTTCCTGAACTCCCTAAGTAACTAAGGGTGTCCTCAATCAAATTCACAGCAATTCTCCTGCCTCAGCCTCCCAAATTCTGGGATTACAGGTGTGCACCACCATGCCTAAGTTATACGGTGCTGGGAACCCAACCCAGGGCCTTCTGCAGGCCGGGCACGTGATCTGACCACCGCCTGAATGAAGCAGAAACATTAAACAGAAGTGACAAAGCTTCAGGGTGAAGTAGTGAGGCAGAACATAAATGAAAGAAATATGCAAAATGTAGCACAAAGAACAGAGATAAAAACGTTGAAAGAAAAGTTAAGACTAGTGAATGATATCTTGAGGTCAACGTAAGTCTTACTAGGGCTTTACAGTGACAGAATCAGATGAACAGTAATGGGACAATATTTGAAATGATAAGAGCTCAGAATTTTCCTTAATTATACAGAAACACATTTAGGAAAGCCGTTGAAATTTAAGGGCGACATAAAAAAATTAAGTTTAGGATCTATTAAGGGTCAAACTGTCCAGCAAACACATAATAAGAATTTAAAAGTGCCTAGAATGAAATCAGAACAAAACAAGACTGAAAAGTAATTTCTCAAAAGACAACATAACCTTTAAAGTGCTAAAAGAAGTAGCTGCTAGCCTAGTCATGCATATGTAACTCAACTATCATTCAAACTAAGACTTTTAAAGAAAAATATAAAAAGAAAAAAGAATTCCCTTCTAGATGCACTTACTAGAGGAACTTCAAAAAGTTCTAATTTAAGAACAGGAAAGTCTGAGATGCAAAGAAAATAAAACAAAACCAAAAATTACATGTTTTAGAGTTATTCTGAAGGATAAAAACACTGTTTAACTCTAGCCTTTACTAAGTTAAATACTTTTTAAAAGGCCACCTTATTAAGGTAATAAAATTGGAATCTCAAATTTACGAACTAGAAAAAGAATCCAAACAAAATTAGTCTCTTTAACTCATAGTAACATAAAAGAAAGTAAAAAGAAACTCAGCACCAAAAATAAGTAGAAAACCTAAAATATTTTGAATACTATAATTATTATAATATTACACTAAATGCTGTTGTAGAATGAACTATTATTTCCAGCTCAAGCAACATTCAATAAATCTCGGAAAATAAGGTATTATAAAACACAGATACACATTCAATTTTAGTAGTAGCGCAAAGGTGGAAAATAATAACGATACAAATATAAAAACTATTCTATGGAAAAAATTAAGTCTTTTCTAAGGAAATCTGAGTAACAGAAGAAATCATAAAAGAATTTATAAATACAACTAAATAAGAAATATTTTATGCAATAAGATTAATTCAGTCCATTAAAAATAAAGGCTAAAAATTAGTGCACAAAATAACCCACCTAATGACATGCAAGAAAGAACAGCATATCATGGACTCAAAGAAGGGAATGGTATTTAGTAATGACAGAAAGAACAGACACAATGTTGTAGAAAAGCAAACACAACTACAAATGATAGACTCAATGAAATAAGATTTAAAAATAACACGGTCAGGGTCATTCCAATAAACAGCGTCATAGGGCTACAAAATGACAGGAGACACCAATGTGATTCTATAATTGGACCTAGTAATTTTACCATTGAGAATTTATTCTAAAAAAATTTAAAATGAAGTAAGCTTCTAAAAATGTTTACAGAACTAGTATTTATAACAATAGTCAACAGGGAGAAAGATTCAGCATCAAAACAGATTCTCAGTCAAGTCTGAATATTATACACCAGTTAAAATGACACATGAAAGACTGCCAGAACGATAGAAAAAAATTAAAAGAATGTGAGATTTTAAAATATTAATAGCACAAAAATATGTTATTATTATTGAAGCTACATGAATATATATATATAAAAAACAATCAACAGTTAGAAGGAAAAGAAGGAAAAAAAGTATCTTGGAGTGGAATTATAGCTAAGTAATTTTTAAAAAATCTATAATATAAGGGAACTAAAAACATATTAAAATTTACTTTTATTTGCTGACCAGATTGCCCAGTAAAATCTTTAGTTAAGGTTTTCATGAATTCTCATGGTATGACATTTCCAGCAAGCACTTTTTTAAAAGTGGTACATGAGGTCTGAATTGGAATCCAAGATGCTAGAAAACTGGTTTGTTTTAAACATAAGCAAAACATAACAGAGTTGTGGATGTCTACACTTTTGATTACATCCAACCTTAACATCTGTTTTTTATGCTCCCCTCTATAAAGTCATATAAAATATCTCAAATATTACTGAAACAGTTTAAGTGAGAAAACAGAAAATTAAATTCTGATGGAATTTGATATGTACTTCCCATTCTATATGAGAATCAACTCAAAATGGATCAAAACTAAAATCTGAGACCTGAAAGCCAGAAATACTAGAAGGAAACACAGGAGAAACACCTGAAGACACTGGTACAGGTAACAATTTTCTGGATAGGACCTCAAAACCATAAGAAAGAAAAGCAAAATTAACAAATGAGATTAAGTCGAACTATAACTTTATGCACATAAAAAGGAAACAATCAAAAGTGAAGAGACAAACTACAGAATAGCAGAAGACATCTGTCAACTAGTAACCTAACAGAAAATAATCAGTATCGAGTAAGAACTCAAAAACATCAAATAAGAAACATTCCAATTAAAAATGTAAAAATGATCTCAACAGACATTTTGCAACAGAAAAATTTCCAACAAATAAAAGATGTTCAGTAACGTTAGCCTCTAGGGGAATGTAATTCTGAAGTACACTGAGATGCGACCTTGTTTCAGTTAGAGTAACTATTATCAGACAAAAAAACAAACAAAATAACAGATCCTGATGAGGATTTGGAGAAAAAAAGAACCCTTTGATACTGTCAGTGGGAATGTAAATTAGTACAGACTCTACAGACAATCATATGGTTAGTGCTAAAAAACTAAAAATTGAACTATTTTTTCCAATTCTGGGCATATAACAAAAGAAATATGAGCAGACCAAAGAGATACCTGCACACCACGTTCACTACAGCATTACTCACAGCGGCTAAGAGATACAGCCTACATGCCCATGAACTGATGAACACAGAAAACCCGGCACATCCATGACCAGTGGAGTGTCATTAGACATAAAGAGAAACAAAGTCTTGCTTTCCGTGGCGAAACAGATGGAAATGGAGAATGCAGTGTTGAGTGAAATAAGCTAAACACAAAAAGACAGCTCTGCACGCTCGCTTTCATGTGTGAAAACCAAAAATAAAGTGGATCTGAGGCACAATGCTAATTACCAGCACGTGGAAAGCGGTGGCGGAAGGAATGGTGAGAGTGGCTATCGTATGTTGTATGCATGCAGGAAGATATCGTGCTGAACTCCTTTGGTATGTACAATCAGTATGTGTTCATAAATCATATGCTAAGAACAAAAGGTGATAAGCTGCTCATGTTAAAGCAGCTAAAAACACATATAGATTACCAATCTCCTTTTGGGTAACTTGGCAACTTTTGTCCCGGAAAGGGAAGGTTATATTCAGTAACTCTAAGTGTTTTTCTCTATACCAGTTTCCAAAAGGCGATATTCCTCTCACGGCCAGTAAGCGCAGATTCACAGCACTCGCATGTAGTACACATCACTTACTTATCACATATTCTTGTCTACCGAGTCTCAGATCTATGTATATCTTTTAATCATCATTATAAATATGTGTTCTGGGAAGCTACTACCAATTAATGAACGTGATTTTTGAAGCAGAGTTAATTACAAAGAAAATGAGTAGATGAATGAGCATGAGGGAAAGGCTTTGAATTATTTCTCCAGTTTTTACTGCGAGAATTTCAGCCCCACTGAAGGAGAAAGCCAAAATTCTAGGTACACAGAAGTGGGCTTCATCTTGAGTGAGGGAATTCACACTGGATTTCCTACTTTATAAGCATGGAAGCTGAAAAGATACTCGCTCAGAAACAAGATCAAAGTCAGACCAAAGGACATACGTTAAAAAAATAGATGAATGCCCAAGACCAAATAGACACATTTTCTCTAATAAGATATTATTGTAGAAAGACAGGACAAATGGGTATGAAGCCATACCGAGGACAGAGAAAGTTACTTCTAGTTTTGGAAAGAAATTAGGCGATGTCTACATTAGAAACTAAAACATCAGAATATAAAATTCAGACATTTGGCTTCATTTAACAGTTTATACCTTCTTCATTAATTTCAAGCATATTAGATATGTTCCAAAAGTAAGAATGTACTTTTTAAAGAGATGAATACTCAGGGAAAAATATTAAACTAAAAAGGCAAGGTAAATGTATGTAGATTCCTCACACATGTATCTTTTTAATTATTAATGATGAGTTGTGACTCTGGTTTATAGTAGAGCTGTTCAATTACATTGATCTTTCCTTGTAAGCACTTAATATTATTTTTGTATTTCCTTGACTAAATCTGTCATATCAAGATTTTGAACAAGTGTATTCAAAGTTCGGAAATCAAACTTTGGAAATATTAACTCTACACCTTATTAAGCTGAGAATTAAAAAAAATGAATTCAAGAATGTTATTGATAAAAATCAGCCTGAAACATCATTAAAATACTGGGTTGTTCAACCTTCCCCCACCCCCCCCCAAAAAAAAAAACCCCAGTATGTTATATGAAACGTGCATATTCATGCTTAAATGAGAAAAACACACACTCTATAAAGATCCGTAAAACTCCTTAACATCAGAGCCAGTAAGGGAGTGACAGGCTGCCTAATTTGAACTCTTTACATAGAATCTTAAAGAGATTGAGTGATCTATGCAGTTTGAACACATCATGAGTACTTGCCCCTGCACTGCCTCTGTACTAACACAGCTGTGTGAAATGAGAAATTTCCCTTGAGTTGTTTAAGCAAGGCTCTGCTCCTGTGTGCCAAGAAATAGGTAGGAATTTAAGAAAGATCGGATGATAAGAAAAGGGCATGAAAGAAATCACCTAGTGCCTGGTCTTGAACATGCTTCATGGTATGCCTCAGATTGCACAAACTACAGGGAAAGTCTCCTCTGCCTTTGTGACGGGAGCTGTGAAGAGGTAAGGATAAGCCTCAGAGAGAGAGAGAGAGAGAGAGAGAGAGAGAGAGAGAGAGAGAGAGAGAGAGAGAGATTCAGCTCCAAAGGAAAATTCCTAAATTAAAAGTCTGTACAGGAGAGCTAAATGATTTCCTGAAATGTTATTTTAAAAGGATACCCATTCACCTATTATTTAATTACGCTAAATCACTGCTGAATTCAGTGAAAGGTCTGTATGTTAAATGAAATTACTGGGTAAATAAATCAAGCTTTTGGCATAGGTTTTGCATTCGTCAATTTAGAATCTAACGGCTAATATGTCCTCTAGACCGAGGAGGAAGCTGAGAATTACTAGCGGCTTGCTTGAGAAACACTTGGTGTACTCTCTCAGGCTTTTTCCAGTGGCATTAAAAACTGTACTGGGTTAAATTACTGAATTCGATTAAGCATTGACACAGGGAATTTGAACAAAGAAAACTTCACAAAAAATTTTCCTTGTTCAATATACACTAATCGTATCAGCATTTACTAGCTGTGTGATTTGAGGCAAGTTATGGTCTATGTATCTCAATTTCTTCATTAGCAAAATGCTGGTAACAATAGACTGTGTCTCAAAAATACGGTAAAAATTAGTTAGATATAAAGAGTTTGAATAATGATATAGATACCAGAGCAGGGTATGTAGTTCAGTGGTAGAGAGTTTGCCTACCATATGTGAGGTACTGGGTTCAATATCCAAGACTGGAAAAAATAAAACAATACAATAAAACCAAACCAAACAGAAAATTCCCAAGAAGCTAAACACTTAATTCATTTTATAATGATACTTTAAAATTTTTTTTTAAATGTCAAGGTTTATATGAAGCCAATTCAATCATGAAGACAGATTATGAACTTTAAACCACATATTAGTAAATAAGGCAGCAACATGTACACAAATGTGTATGTGCATGTACAGGGAGAACATAAGAGGTTATAAGCACCCTAAGTTTTAGAAACATTCTACTTTACTAGTCTAAAAAGGAAAAGCCAAATGCACATCTTAATAAATGCATACACTTCCTTATTCCATAAAGTCATCATAATGTACAGATTAGAGAGACTTTACTGAAACTAATAAAATATATCAATTAGTTATCACAAAATCATATTTGATGGTAAAACGTTGAGGTCTGTCTTCAGCTGTGGAAACAAGCTAGAGCTTGTTCTCTCCATTTCTGCCCAGTCTGAAAAAAATCTGGCCATTTGGACAAGCATTGTTGCCCCCACCAGGGGCTTGTTAGCAAGGTAAACTCTTAGGCCCTGACCTACTACTGAACCACAGCCTCCACTGTCATCTTATCCCCAATTGAGTCATATTCATCTTGAAGTTTGAAAAGAATAGGCCGTATTATTGCAGCATGAAAATATTTTTAAAAGTAGAGTGAAATGTAGAGCATAAAGTTGGAATAGAAATAATGAATATTTTCATTATTCATAGAAGATCTGACTGTCTATATAAAATGCCCCAAATAATCTCAAGAACAAAAAAATTTGTTTCCTAGACATGTAAGCCATATAAAATTATTAGATCTATATTTAATTATGGTAAGTATTAGAAAAGGTGAATTTGAAAATTGTTGCTATTTACAATAGTAACAGAAATATACAGTGTATTTTAATTAAAGATATGCAAGGTCTTTAAAAGAGAATTTATAAATGTATTAAGAAGTACTAAATGAGACATTATTAACCTAGAGACATGCCACACCTGTAGACAGATATTATCCTCAATGGTAACTTTTTCTTAAGTTGATCTGTAGACTCAGTGCATTTCAAACAAGATCATGACAGTTTACTTCAAAGAATTTAATATTTTTAAAAATAATTTTTAACAAAAGTGATAAGAGATAATGAGACATAACTGAAGAAAATAAATCATTATAAGACTATAGAAATTAAGACCATATGGATGGAACAGAGATAGAAACAGTAGGCAAATGGAATAGAATGGAAAACCCAGAAATAACCCAAAACTTACAAAAAATAAAAAAGCACCTCAAAGGAAGGACTACCAGTCAGTGGGAAAATAACAGAGGAAGAGATCAATGGAGCTGAAAAAGCTAGTCATCCACATAGAAAATATGAATACAGTCAGATTCCTTCTCACACCAAATACAGAGTGTAATTTCACATGTAAACTGAGTTACCTGTATAAAAGCAAAAATTGCAAACGAAATTTTAGGAGACAACTTCTACCAACAGTAAGCTAATTTTTAGTTAAAAGAAAAAAAGCTTAGTAAAGTAGTGAGTTTTCATCTTTCTTCTCATTAAAAGAGAACATTTCCAGAATTTATGATTAATAGAAATTGAAGAATACAAAAAGGAACGCTAAAAATGAAATAGAGAAAGTGCAGGAAAAAATTGTCTGAGACTGGGGCAGAAATTTCATAGAAGAAAACACATGAATAATCAATAATATTTTAATGCTCAAACCTATTACCAGGGGAATTAAAATTAATACCACAATCAGTATCATTTCATAATCACTTGCTTGAAAAAGCTTCTCTGACAAATAACCACTAAAAAATATTTATAAACTACATATGATCAGCTGCCCTACTTTCTCCAACACTCCCCGAAAAATACTACATTTTGTGTATACTCACACATGGGTGCATTCATAGATAATCACACAGGCTCAAATACAGCAAATATTTCCTAACCGCATTCTTCATGTAAAATACTGGACTTTTTTCTTAATAATTGAACTTAATAATTATAGAAAAAGGAGAAACCTGTTACCAGTAATGTAACTAATGTGATTTGTCTAATATAACAATTTATAAAGGAAAGAAAATATTTGATCAAAATACTACCTTATTTTAGTACACGTTTTATGAATTAAAATGTGTTTGTGAAAAGTCATTCCACTTTGATTTTAGTCTACTTAATCAATTAAAATTCTTCAGCTTTGTAAAAACTGTAGGTCACACTGAGGTTAGTGTGTGTGTGTGTGTGTATGGATACGTGTGTGTACATGCATGTATGTGCATGCATGTGTAAAAAGGCTATTAGACTTTTAACTTTAATCACAATAAATGTAATGATCACAAATATCATCAATAAAAGCAAGTCTAACCCACTCACTGAACATCACATGCTTAAGTTACAGCCACTTTTGAAACTTGTTTGAGGCCCTCTGCTGTGTCCGTGTCTACTTCCACAAGATCCTGAGGCACAGGTCAGCGTTCGAGGCTGGACGCTCAGTTCAGCTACCTTCTAGCTGTGTGACAATGGTTGAACAGGTTGACAGAGCTGCCCCGAGCCTTTTTTCCTCAGTAGCCAAACGGGGCTCTGAGGAGTACTGGTCTCATAGGGATGTAGCCATCACATGAATGAACAGTTGAAGTGAATAGGGCAGGGCCTGGTACACAGCAGGAGAGCTGGGAGGGTTAGCTACTATCATTTCTGTGATTCACATTTAATGATAGATCAAGTTGCAGGAAACAATGTCAATGCGGTGGTCATTTCAGCCAATCTAAGGAGCTTCTACTCCTCATAGAACTTTATATCTTTAAAAAGGTTACAGTAAAAATGAAATGCTGACACGATTTGGAAGACTTAAACCAGAACAAAGACCTTCCTTGACAATCAGGATATCTAAATGTATCGGTTAAAGAAACTTATTATGTGTTGTCTCTTAGCTTTATTAAAACACCAGACTAATAGTGTTGCCGGTGGCTTACTATTTTGGTTAGTACTTAATCATTCAAATTGAATGTGTCAGAATCTGGCCCTTTCCTCATCATTTTGCCATAGTGATTAATTTCTCTTATCAGATTAAATGAATATATGTTATCTATCCTAGTGGCCAAACAGTGATTTCAATTTCATAAGACAAAATCATGTCTGCTCTCTATTATCTTTCTTTGGTTAAGAAAAGGTGCTAATAAAGCACACGCAGGGACTTTTGCTGTCAGGACACTCATTTAACCCGTCTTTAACTGTACAGATGAGTGAGGACACAAACAAATTACGAATTTCCTGTTATATCCATTCTGGACACTGCATCGGGGTATTAGCTTGCAGTGCAGGTGGCAGAACAAAACATGATTACTCGCATCAGGGAGCTTTTATATCAATTTAAGAAGACAGGAGTGAAAGACCCGAATCATCAGTGAGCCATGCTCAGCCATATCGGGTCAACCTGTGATGGTGTACAGGAGTCGAATAAAAAATAACCAAGAAGGAAGTGAAGAGGGCAACAGTCAGGAAATGTTTCATACCTGGAGTGGGAATTGCGTTGAACCTTAGAAAACTAGAATGTTTGTAGGTCGGTTACCTCCCGCTTCAGGCAGTAGACGCCGTACCCAGAGATTTACCCTACTCGCATTTCTAGTTCGTGAATTCTATTGCATGTGAATTCCCTCAATCCTAATATTCATTTTAAAATTTCTAAAACACGTTACCTTTTAAGCCCATATGCCTTTATTTTTAATAAAAACTTTACAGCATGACAATATACAGAATGTCAGTAGTATTCGTCGTTTTTTAAAAAGAGAACATACCAGAAAAGAAAGACAATGTAAAAAGAACCACCTTATTGGTTTCTATCCAGATAATACTATTTTCCCAAGACTCCAGATGACAGGCCAGTCTTGTCTTTGTTTAAAACAGATACTGAGCAGGCACTATGAAGTGTTGGAGACTTAGCAACCCCAGCATGACTTTCTCTTTTCTTTCCTGTCTGTATGTCATTCTTTCTCCTTCTTCTACCAAATCTTCTTTCTTCTCCAACTTTTCCATTATCCCCTGTCCCTCTCTCCTTCCCTTTCTCTTTTCTTCTACTCTTATTTCCAAAGTAGTCACTGAGCATCTCGATGTGTCAAGCTCCATTCTAGGTGCTAGAAGTGCAACAATGAAGCAACAGAAAAGAGTTCTGATGCTCAGAGGGTTGATACTCTTATCCGAGGAAGTCAAAATAGGAGAATATGTAGGAGGCTGCAGGCACAAAGAAGAAAAATACAGCTGAGAGTGACAGGATGAAAAGAGAGCAAAGGCAAGGAAAGATGTCGGGAAAGTAACTCATGAGAGCAATCTCTAACACAAAAGGGAACCGGCCAAGCAGACACGTGGAAGAGGAGATTTCCTAGTGTCTGGAGCAGTGAGTGAAAAGCCCATGGTACACTGAGGGTCACATCAGAACAGGTATCGCAAGACTAGAGGAGAACTAAAAGGAGCAGACAAAGCAAATTCAAGCTAATGACAAAGAAGCCAAGTTAAGGGAAACTTCACTTCAAGTAAAACCCAACATGGGTTAGGAGTTATAAAATGACTCAGGGTTTGCTATAATATTTTTGTTTTTAAATCAGTAAAACTTTCTTAAGCCTTGAATTTCATCCTCCACCTCTTCCTCACTGACTAATGTCAATATTTTCACTAGTTTCTTCCTTTAAAACACTAATATAAGCTATTCATAACCAATTAAATACATGTCTGTGTTAGGAGCTATTATTTTAAAGACTAGCATGAGCCTATTCGTTTATGTATATAAGGATATTTAATCATATAAATCGTAGTTTTGAACTTTACATGACAGGATAATTTTTAAAATTATTACTTTAATTATCCAGAGTTTGGGGGTACAACAGGATAATCTGATGCATATGTACAGTATGTAATGGTCAAATTAGGGCTGTTAATACAAGGCAACTTTATATTCCTCATATGAAAAAATATACTGGCCTCATAAAAGTATACCATGCCTGACTAGGTACATTTCAGAGGAATAACAGAAAATAATTCCTGAAAAAAAAATCTCCACTTCAGAAAATCTCTAATAGGGACTGAAGGCAAGAGGAGAACAGTGAGAGTGCCATGTAGCTGTGAGTGGCTAGGAACAGAGGCAGCAGGCCAGGCGGAGAGAAGAACAGAGCGGGCCGGGCACGTCTCCCCTTGGCAGTAATTCACTCCTAATGCTGTGTCAGGGCAACCAGGCCCATTTTCCATCAAGAAGCCAAGTCAAGGTAAATGTCTAGAAATAGTACCTTTACCAGAAACGTAGTAACTTAAGTCCTTCAGAGTGTCGGATAAAATTGACAAAAAATAGAAGCCCAAGTCTTCTATTTATTTGTTTTGGTGTTGGGGAATCAAATCAAGGCTCCCAGTCTCTCAACAATCTTTTTTTTTTATAAGCCAGAATATTTTATTTTCAAAGCAAGGTTACCCTCATGTGCCGGCTTCACTTACAGCCATGGCTTTCTAATTAGCCTTACACATCTACAGCCACCATCCTCAGTACACCAGAGGGAACACAAAGCTGTCCTAGGGTAAACACTAAATCCTATATTATTATCCGATTTCACTCTATTTTCTGACACTCTCTCCTAAGTTTCATCATCCACAATTACATAATCTGTTACTTTTTAGCCACACTGAGGATTAAACCCAGGGCACTCTACCACTCAGCTACACCTCAAAATTACTTTATTTTGTTGTGAGCCAATTTTCCCAGACTAGCCTTGAACTTGTGACTGTCCTGCCTCAGCTTCCCACGTAGCTGGGCTTACATATATGCGCCACCTTCCCCAGATTTCCTGGTTAATAAAATGGTTATGTTCTGATGCCATCTGCTATTCCTCCCTTTCCTTCGGACCTACAGTTTCATTTACATCCTTCTTTCACTTGGTCCTTAGGCACTTCCCAGCTCCTCTGCTATCTCTGTAATACTTACAGTCCTGCACCTGCCTTTCCCAATGTGTACCAACGTGCCTGGCACATAGCAGGCCCTTAAATATTTGTTGTCTGTTGATAGTTGAGAGTTAACTACTGATGAAGGTAAGGACAGCAAGATAGCATCTGACCATTTGTTGAGAATATAGAAGATTTTTATATTAATTTATACTTCAGAGGAGGAGTAGATGGCTCTCAGATACCTTAAAAAGGACACTGTATGACTAAAAGAAAAGAAAATTCAGGCTTAAAATCATTCTGGAATTTTATATAATCCCCCACATTCAAATTTAAAAATATAGTTTAATCAAAAATAAAGTTCAAGTAAAGTATATCTCAGAACCACTTTTGACTCCTCAGGGGAAAATAAAGAAAATTTACTTGGAGTAGTCAACTCAATGGATGTCATTTAAATATTTATTTTTGAACCAAAAATAACTGTGAGAAAAATTAAATGTAAAAGGGTGCTTATTTGGAATAAAGTTCTGAAGCAAGTCTCATGAATCAAGGTAAATAATTCGTATTTGTATGCCCGGGGTACTGGAGTGCACTTTATTCTCTTATGAATGCGAGCCTTAGAGACAGTTGCTAGCCACAGATAAACAGCTCTACACAGATAGCAATGGGGTGACGAGGACGGTGATTTCCCAGTTGTGGGTTACTTCCGGGTGTGTGACAGATGCTCAGGTTCACGTTAACTAACCCGCTTAGGCCCTCAGGGTAACCCTTAATGCACCAAAGCTGTAATTTGAAAAGAGCACTTGATTTCCAGGAGAGCTGGAAAACATCGTGAGTGATTTTTAATATTGGCTTTTATTAATGTATGAGTTCCGGGCAAGGACTCTCCAAGCACCGTTGCTTGTGTTGTTTGGTGTTAACCATCTCCAGGATGTGATTCTGAGATGCCTGCAGGGTTCACGACGCTGTGTACTGAGAACTTGTTCAACTCGCAGGGGACTGTACTGCTACAGGATGTGTGTCAGCTGACCAGGGTGACAGTGATTCCCTCCAACAGACAGACAAGTCTTTCCAAGACTCAAAAGGCACACAGTTTAAAAAATGTTTTTAGTTTGGAACAGAGTATCTTCTATCATTGTTCATACAAAGACCGATGAAGCACTATTGGTAGGCTATACTCAGTTTTTTCCTAGTTAGCTTATATTTTAATGATTCTAAATACAAATTTTCTAATTCGGAGTAGTTGACTTTTGGAATGTATGTCAACCAATACTCAATGTCATTGGCTGTTTCTCTCTCTCTCTCTCTCTCTCTCTCTCTCTTTCTCTCTCCTCTTTTCCTTTCACTTCATTCATACATTTTGGTTCCCACCCACCTGCCATTTCTTTCTATTCTTTGTGTTTTTCACTAAAAAGACGCAAATCAGGGTATACACATAAAAGCAGATGTCTGGTTTACATAGAAGTTTTAAATCCATATTAAATTTTATATCTGAAGATTATAGATATACTCTTGTAAATGTTTACAGATACTGTAACACAGAGTTATCAAAAACTGATTTTTGCACCAAGCAAATACACATATTTATACAAACTGAATTATAGACAGAACACTTGGTTGCCATTTAAATTTCACTCATCTAGATTTCTTATATTGTTGCTTAGAAAGTTCCACATCTGTTCTGGGGTTGGTTCATTGCACCTAATCGCTCACAGGTGTTACTGCATAGTGCACCTTATTCTCTCTTGGAAGATCTCATTTTTTATAACAACAGAGAGTCACTTATTATTGGACCTCAAAAGGCTATCTCCATGAAATCCTTAGGCGCTTTGTAAAAAACAAAACAAAAAACATACATTTTCTTTACCCAAAACAAACTTCCAAACTTTTACAGTTATGATCATTTCCATTTGCTAAGCATCCTCAGAAAGAGACGTGTAGCCTACTCATCACCTGTCGCTGCCCATCCCCTGTGGTGCACAGGGGAGATGCCAAGCGTCCCAAGGCACTGCAGTGCTCATGGCCGGGAAACACTCTCCAGTAACAGCACAGGGCAAAGAGTTACCCAAGCAGACCACACAGCTTCGCAGAAAAAGATGTGCTGCACTCCGCCGTACAAACCACAGCGAAGCAATGAGAAGCTGATGACCACACTCAGTATCAAAGAGCATTTCTTCTAAGCCCACAAACTCTAGATGTTTCTCTGCAAGTACTCATTAGTGATAGCTAAGGGACCACGCAGGGGACACAAAGGCAGAACGGCCGTCTGCTGTTTATCCTTCTCTTGGTGGTTTGACTAGACCACATTTAGCCGGAAGATGAATGAGATTAAAAAGAGAAGTATGTGTTTGCCTCAACTCACCCATCTCCAGTGTTATTTTAAAGTCAGGGAAAGCTAAACTCAGGTTTTTTTTAAAATCATTTATAACATTTGCTGTTTCAGGAAGTTAGCTTGTCTTCTTATGCAGTACCACAGGAAACTGAATGTTGATCAACTTTTAAAACAGCAAGAGGAATCCTTTCTTCTTGCTTAACCTTATTTCTTCTTTGCTCTGCTTTATTTATGGAGCCGTTTCTCAATGAGTAAACTTTTTGTTCACCCATTTTTCATTGTTACAAAGAATCCTTTTAGAAAAATCTTTAAAATAAATTCATTTTCTTCTTATGCCAAAATAAAGCACAATAGAAAATACCAGAAAAGTTGATATGAATATTTAAAAGTGTCTGCAAAACCATTATTCTAAAATACTCATTGAACAGTTTGGTGGTGATAGTGATGTGATGTGTGTGTGCGTGTTCAACCACTTATCCTTTTTTTCTCTGAATGCAAACATATGTAAAATTCCAAATTTACATAATGAGCAATTGCATAAATTTATAAAATCATAAAGTACTAAACTTATCTTTAATAATACAATTTATTTCTAAATGCTGTAATTCTTTTAGAATACTCAAGATGTTATGCTTTTTGGCACTTGTTCACTAAGTAGACATTGTTTTAAATCACCATAGAAAAATATTGATTAAGGCAGGCAGCATCAGTTTAGTTAAACGTTATTCTAACAACATGGGGGAGTGACTAGAGTGGATGAGGGTTGATATGCTTGATTCGAATGAGATAAAACAAAATCTAACTTCAGATACTTCAAGTATTCACTAAAAAGGAAAATACGACCCATTCTTGTTCCTTCAAAACTGTTAGATGCTTAGGGAGTTAAAGTGTCTACAGCTGAAAGGATTAACTGCATGGCCTTGTCTCTAAACTGTTTTGATTCGTCTGTCTCAGATATTTAATTAACATGAACCATTGGAACAAGAGGACTGTCTATAGTTCTATTGAGTCACCAGCTTCTGAGTCATCTGAACTGTTTTAAAACCAAAGGCAAGACACTCTGTTAACATACAATCACAATGGGGTAGGAGCATAAAGAAAAAGCTACGCAGGAACATTTAAAAAAAAAACTGTGCCTTCTATGAAGTGCTCCTACATTGATTTGAATCTTCCATCTTGCTAATAATCAAAGAAGGCTGCCAAATGCACTAAAAGGCAACTCTTAAGGATCTTTCTATTATATGTATAACTACGAGTTCTTAGCTGCTCTTTTTCAATTAGTCAGCCAGGAGCTAGTCATCACACAGTTAAGGTTAAGCCTGTGAACTCTATACTTAACGGGAAGCAAAACCAGAGGAAACAGAAGACCTCTGATACTAGGAATCTGTGGTGTGGGAACTTGTGATTAACTAACATATTAATGAATACATATACATGTGCCAGAAGACAAATCTATACTTAGCAAAATCAGCTACAGAAATTCTATCAGACACACTATAAAACTTATTTAAGAAAGACTGAGGGAGAAGTGACAAAACTTATTAGGGAAAGGGGTGTGATTAGGAGGAAAAAGAAGATGGCTTCAGGCTGGGGAAGACAGCAAATAGAATGGATGACAGAATCAGGATATGAAAAAGAGCTTAATGACCCAGATCTAACAAGATGGAGTTAAACAGGGCCACACTGGAAGCTTTGCCCTTTGGTGACAACAAGACCATCTAGTTGAGCAGCTATCAGTTAGTTAAGTACGTGCCGTGACAACAACTGGATCTGGCAGTCAAGAGTCTAAGTCACATTCATCAGTGAAGAAAGTCTGGATGAGGCAAAAATAGTCTTTATGATGGTTTGAGCTAATTGAGCCTCATCTGGAATTTTTGGAGTTTGCTCACGTCTGGGCCACAAACCGAAAGAAAGAATTCAATGAGACCGAGGCTAGTCTGAAAGAGTCAGACCCCAGGGCAGAAGGCTGCCATGCTAAGTATAAGATTAGTTAACATAAGGAACAGAAATACAGAGAGAGCAGAACTGATGGTTACAGACAGAAAATAGTAGCAAGTAAAAATAGAATTTCACCTGCCCTGTATATACCCAAGCTTCACAAATAGGAGCCTTAGAAGTTTCGAATTGATCCCATAAAAGCAAAACCAAAGGAAAAATGCAGAGCTGCCCAATGTTATATCAAAGCCTCCTGGGAGAACGCTGTGCTCCCTGCGTGAGCAGCGTGGAGCACTGACTGCTGAAAGGTCACGTCTTAGCTTACATTATGGAACCGGATGACAACTGTGTCTTCCTTCAAATGGAACATTTCGATTCACCAAATTTGTTCTCTTCTTGGCCTGTGTTTATATTTCCAATTTACCTTCCTCTGACTAATTAAACTTCTGTACTTCCTTTCTCAACTTACAGTACCATATCTTCAAAACTATATTGGCAGATATAGGGTTCTGAGATATAGTCAATATACGGTCAAAAGATTTGTTAAAGTTTCAAAAACACATCCCTAGCTACTAGTACCGTGTAGCCATCTCTTGAGGCTTTTGCAGAAATGCTAACTACTTGTGATGGAAATGGCTTCTCAAAACATTAAGCTTGGACATATTCAAAATAGTGTTGGTTCTTTTGGGTCTTTTGTTTAATTCCCTATAAAAAACCAGAATGCCTTCTAAAATAGTTGGTGGCATAATTCATAACAGCAATTCCACTTACTACCCCTGTGCCATTTCACACACACACACACACACACACACACACACACACACACACACACACAAACACACTGTATAAATGAGTCACTTGGGAGCAACTTGAATTTAGATTTAAGTCCAGGAAGTTTAAGGTAAAGTCAGGAAATTTGCATTTCTCCCCAGCTCTTTGGTGATATTCATACTACTGGTTCACAGATCGCACTTTGAACAAGGTAGGGCATATTTTGCATGAAGGATCACTGTAAAATGTTTATTACTGTACCAACAGGTATCTAAGCACTTCTTTGCATTATATATTAGCATTTCTATTCAATGCAAATGATAGAATTTCTATTTTCCTACCTTGGAAAATTAAAATATATAATAAAACATTTTTCAAAGCCAGTTTTTGGTCTTTTCCCTTCCAGTTAATTAAGTTATTCACATAATACCATTAAACTGCCCTCATTCAGATTAAGTGAAACTATCAATAGATAATTTCATCAAGGTTAATGCTAAATACTAATACCAGTCTGATTTTATTTTTATTTATTTAGTATAAGCAAGTCACTCTCTGATCATAAGATTTAGAATAGTTTTTCCTTCAGAACTAACCTTAATATAGCAATTCAGGACCAAATATGGGTTGAGATGGTTTTAGTGTGAATGTAATAGTACTGAATTTGTTCTATACTCTTTTTTTTCTTTCTCACTTTCTACTTCTTTCTTTTTTCTTTGAGGCAGGGTTTCACTCTAGTCCAGGCTGACCTTGAACCCACAGCAGTCCTCCTGCTCAGCCTCCCAAGTGCTGGGATTACAAACATGCACTACCATACCCAGCTGTTTTGCCATGCTGGGAAATCAAACCCAGGGCCTCACATTGCATACACACGTGCTCTAATCGCTGAGCTATACCCTCTGCTCTGAATTTTTTCATGGATTACCAACAAATATAAAAATGTGGATGATATTTTTAAAAAGACTATAAAAATCAGAATGCCATTTATCAATTTTTGAGCCTTGATTCAAAATTATTACATGGTTAATGGGGAAGGCCTTGATATTCTGGGGTGGTAGCTACTCATTAGATGTTGATATTCAGAATCTACTCATACTCGGTCATTTTCCTACTGTGGGAGCCTTTGGATTTCTGTGTTTTGTCCGAAATGTTCCTCTTCTCACCTTGTTCAAGTCTTTATACACATGTTAACGTGGAAAGCTGCCCTATATAAAACTCTTATTTACAATTGTTACTTCTTTCCTAATTCCTGATTTAATTCTCCTCACTACCACCTATCTTAATCAATATATTTATCTACTTATCTTGAATACCATCTTTCTCGCCTTTATTAGCTTTCTATTGCTAGTATAAAAACATCACAAGCTCAGTGATATAATAATAAAAATCATGATTTTTCTGTTGTATAGACAGAAGCTTAGCAAGGTCTCACTGGACTAACATCAAGGCGCTGGCAAGGCTGCATACCTCTCTGGATGTCTTAAAGGAGATCGGTTTCCTTGGCATTGCCAGCTGCCCACATTCCTTGGCCTGTTTCCTCCATCCTCAAAGCCAGGAAAGTTGCATTTCCCTGACTCGTGTTCTGCTACCACCTCACTCTCTAAGCTAGCCACAGATGCGTCCTTGCTTTTCAAAGTCCTGCGTGATTAGACTGGGTCCACATGGATATATCTCAAGGTCAGTGTCCCTAATACTCTATGCAGAATCTATTTTCCTATGGCAAGCAGGACATTTGTAGATCCCAGGGATCTGGCAGTGGAAATCTTTGTAGGAGCCCTTGATCTGCCCACATGATCCACTAAAATGCAAGCTCCATGCAGCAACAGAGTTTTGGTTTGTAGTGTGTGGTGTTGTGTCCTTGCTATGTGAAACAGCACCTGGCACATGGAACGCACTCATTGTTATTTGAATAAATGAATGAACACAAGCTGGGTTGGACTCATGATGAATATACATCTGAAATGCAGGTGCTCGAACACAGGCCTATCCCAGTTCTATTTAGAGAATTCAGTGCTTCACTTCAACCCACCTTAGTCCTCATGGAAAACTGACCATTCTATTCATGTGACACGTTGGCTTAGGGAAGCAGTTAGTATGATTTACACTGAAATCTTTTGAAAACACTCAGCTAAAAATAATTAAAACATTAACACTATATTGTAAATGGGTATTGGTATCATTACCTAAAACTTCAAATTTCTTTAAGGCCAAATTATTTGTAATTTTGGCCATAAGTTGTAGCAGATTTCCTGCTGCTGAGACACATAACCTTCCCCACATCCACAACTTAAAGGAGAAGAGTTGTTATTTGACTCATGGTCCATGACAATCTAGTCTATAATCAGGGCAGAAAAATCATGGAAGAAAAAAGTGGCAGAGTAAATCTTGTTGATTCACGGTAGCAGAGAAACAGAGAAGGTAACAGAGCCAGAAAGGCATGGGAAAAGACCATATATAATACCCAACGTCATGACTCCAAGACCCATACAGCTAGGTGTTTCCCAATCAGATGAAGTTGACTCATCAGGATTAAGGGTCACTGTATCAGTGTTGGTTCATTCAAAAGGCACAATTTATAGAAATTATAACAAAAAGGATCCATTTGGAAGACCTACAAATCTAAGGATAGAGATAGGCCAAGAAGGCGGCCTGCACGGGCGTGACCTGGAGTGTCCGATGCCTGTTCAGCGGCAAAGTAGAACAACCGTCCAGGACTTGAGAACAGCCAGTGAGAGTTTGGTGTAGATCTCTGTTGTTCAAAGAACAATGGTGAAGACTGGAGACTGAAGATCAGCAACTAAAGATCAGTGACTGAAGGTCAGCTATGGGCAGAAAGGCTCAAGTTGAGACTGGGCTGGCTTGAGTCTATGATGAAGATCTGCAGTTTGTAGCAAGTTGGTGTCCGCAGACAACTGGGAAGACGAGAGCTTTCCCCAGGGAAGAAGCTGTAACAATCTTTCTTCTTCCTTCCTTTTATAGAGTTCGAGCTCCCAACTGGGCCTCCCACATCCAGGTGGGTGCTCTTCCCTCATTCACTGGCCCATAAATCACACTCTAATCCAGGCTGGTTCTCCACTGATTCATGGTCTGTGACAATCCTATCTATAATCCAGGTGTGGTTCCCAAGCCCTATCCAGGAATGGTTCCTTATTGCCATATGTTGATATAATCTCTTCAACGGTCAAAGTCACAGATGTTCACTTCTCAGACTTTCAAAAATCTCACTCAAGATATTAAGGAAAATATCTGGGGAGATCCTAAAATGAGCCGATAGCTTTCCTTGTTTTTCTTTCTGCCAAACACATCAGTGCTCAGAGTCTAGGACCTGGACTCATTCTAGCATGCTTGGACAGACTAAATTGATGGTGGGATAATGAGAAGTTGCTGGTTTTGACTTCAACTCTTCAGTTTTAAATTTACTTCAAGGTCTTTGGTCTATTTGGTTTGATGCTCAGTATCTACAAACCACTATGCTGCTTATGGTCTATTACTCTTAACTAACTATACATTATTAAGAGATACTGGCATATAGTACAATGGGGCAAAACGAAGGCTCTCACAGCATTATTATTTTTTATCTCCTTAGGTTAAGACTAGGACATGATTTGTCTTACATAATATATTCATGTAACAAATTAACAGCTGATGTAACAGTAGTAGTAATAGCATGCCCATATCTACTTATAGAAGTATTTTGTTGATTTTTCCAAAAACAGCAGTTGGAACTTCTACCATTTCTAGATTATTTGTCTAAGAATCAATTCCTTCGATTCTGACAATTTTACTTAAAAAAAAACTTCAGTAGCTAGAAATCATGTATTTACTAGAAAAGTGAAAATCCAAAGCCTTAAGATAAGAATCTTGTATTGTCGTAGAAATTTTACGACAGCAAGATTTTTTTTCCCTAAGGATTGATGTCATTAAGTGTACTAAAAGTAGGCCAAATTATATGACAGTTTTAATTTAAGTACAGTTTGCTTCTTCGGGTCTACACATGTAACTGGTTTTTAAAACAACATCAGAATGTTTGGAAGGAATCAAAATGTTATTGTCAATCAAAAGATATATGCACTGTAGTGAAAGATCAACTAATAAAATTGTTAATATACTGTATGATCTCCATAAGAGAAATGTCAGTTATACTTAGGGTCCTATCAGAAGTGCAAAATTGGGAGCACCACCACTAATCTCCAAAGTTAGAAACATAGAAGGAGACAGCAATATGTGCTCCGTATTCCCTGTGACACTGATGCTTGCACCTGAAGCCCTAAATCAGGTTTGCCCAACCTGTGGAGCAAAATGGCTTTGAAGGCATCCCAATGCAAATTCAAATACTGTCTCACAACATTCTGAGATTAGTTTTAAATATATTCTTGATGCATTAATTTCACACAATGGGGTCAGCCACCTACTAGTTTTATGTTTACATTGCTTTCTTTGTAAAACTGTTATAATAAGAAACATAAAAAGGAAGTTTGGCTAACTGTATAGATTAACTGTATTAGGCATAAATGCTTACCATAGGCTTAAGTATAAATGCCTATAAATATAAATGCCTAATTAGGCATAAATACAAATATGTGGCCAAAGACTACTCTTCTATATTCATTGTGGCCCAGGCAAATGAAAGGTTGAATATCTCTAGACTAAACTGTACATTGTTTGATGTGGATGAAGACACAAACATGCTTATTAAGAATACAAATCTGAGTAGCAGTTAAGGCTAACTAATACCTAAAAATCATGTGGGCAGACTATTTTGAAAACAAAATATCTGAGACAGCCAAAAGTATGACAGAACCTCCACTGAAACCTAAACCTAAAATTCTTAATCATCAACAGTTTACATTAATTGCCCACACAAAATAAGAATACTGTACAATATTATGAAGTGCTTTTCACATATTGAATAAAATCTGGCTTATTATATTGAAATTTTTTCTATATTTTAAGTATGGCTTCCAGAGATTTTTTCTCTCACCATCAATTTTGTAAAAAACAGAAGAAGTCAAAACCAAATACATAAGCCAGTAAATAAAAGTCACACATAATCAATGATATTCTTAAAATTCTAGGATCTTAAAAATATGGACACATTTGCTTATTAGTTGACTAAGCAAAAAAATGCATGTATTACATTGTCTGGAGTTCTATAAAAGTTACTGAAAGTACCATTTTCTTGCATGATCACTGCTATAACAACGACGACGCCAAAGTGCCAAGAGAGCCAAAAGCATATGGCAGCTAATTCCTAAACGGTGAAGCAGAAGAGGTACAGTGTCAGTGTGGTCCCTGAAGGTGTTGTCAGAAAGGGACCGAGGAGTCTTTCCACAAAGTGAATAGTACGTGTACAAAAGCACCACGCCAGAGAAAAAGCATCATGGGATCAACCTGCCAGCAGTGAATTTATAGTGCACACGACTTTCCGAGTTAAAGACTTTGAGTCAATCCTAAACAATGAAAAGTCAATAAGCTTTTGTGGATTCAATTTTCACGATCTTCTTAGGTAAATGGTCCCTAACAAAATCAGGAGCTCTGCGCTGGTTTCATGTTCAGAAGTCTGGCAATTTCTAGCTTGACAAAAGGCCCAGCCCAATAAGGACTTTAGGGACATCTGGACCAAGTCTGGATGTGATGGCTAGGGGCAAAAATAGTAAACAGGGTAGAATCTTGAAATTTTTATTAAATATTTCCTAATTTGGAATATGGTCCTTATTTTGCAATAGGTATTCATGTAAATGACTGAAAGCTAAACTAGACTTTTGTGTTTAGACTGGAGTGGGAGCAAAGATGCCTGCATCATGTCTCCAGCTGGTTCAAATGATCGCTTTTCAGAATGACAGGGTTATGTGGAAAGTGGGATGCCTGAGAAGCAGAGCATGGGTGGACACATTTCCTAGCCAGCAATTCTCTACATGTAGGTCAGTGAGTCTCCAGAGCAGTGGAGGCCCAAGAAAGGTGAACATATGGCTTCTTGGGTCCTGTTTCCAGAACTTCTGATTTCATGGGTCTGAGTATGCGGCTTAGGCATCAGATGCTTAAAGTTCCTAAGGAGATTTAAAGTTAAGAAGAACTACAGGCTAAAAAATATGTAAGGTGTTTTTCAATGTAAAAGTGTATATTTAGGGTCATATCTGTCAATTTTCTAATAATGAAATGATCATGCTACATGCTTAATTCTTCTGGATGATATAAAAGTGATACATGCAGAAGCACACAGAGCTGATATTTTTGGGTCCCATTATCTATACTACTGTTTCAGAATTTTCCTGTAGGATAATACATAAATCACTGGGAAGTACAAGGTAGCAGAAAGTCAACATGTATGCTATAAAACTTTCATCCATATACACCATCAGCCATAACTTATGATAAATACAACTTTAACATACAAGGAGCATTTTTTAAAAAGAGGTATGAAAGATATTACAAATATAATCTGGATACCAATACTCATTTTGAGGAGGTTTAATTTTTCTTCAGTAAAGTTTATAAATGGCCAGGTCCCCCAAATCCTAAAACCCCCAACTTGAACTTGTTTTGCCCGTACTCAATACACACACAATAGACTCTGCACAAGCCTAGAACACATCAGCACATATGCCATGTGCATACAGCTTCAGAACAGCTCATACTTTAGGTGGGGCTATGGTGAAGGCAGCGCTTCTATCCAAGCCTTAAGGAACATGGACCGTAACTGAGCAGCACAAATATGTGGGCAGATACATAACTAATGTGATTTAAAATAATTAAAAAGTCTAAACAAGAGACGAAAATGTTGTCCTGAGACACTGTCATAATCTTTAAAATTCTGTGAGGAAATTAGCCATAGATAAAAGGAAGAACTACAAGACAAAATATGAAAGTTTTGGGGGCTTGGGCTATGCTATATTTTGAAATAATTCAGATGTAAAAGAAAAAAATGAGATCATAGACCTTGTTACTTTGGATGTACAAACATGGACTGTGTCAAATACACATATAGTAAACAATGATATGTGCCTAAGCCATGTACTCAGCCTCATGAAATCATTTCATTCCCTGTAAAGATTTTCAACATAAATGTTAAACTACCTAGTTTTAGCACTAAGATTTCATAGGTTTGTTCATTTGTAACATTTAATGCCCACGTTTCCGAAATCTCTTAAGATTTGTGTCTTTTGTGTCAAAGTTGTAAGGTCTTTACTCAAATCGCCCTTACAAACTTTTATTTTGATTTTATTTATGCATTTGTTTATTTTTAATTTTTTATTTACTTTTGAGACAGGATCTTACTCTGCAGTCCTGGCTGGTCCAGAAGTCACAATGTAGCTCAGGCTGGCCTTGTACTCTCCATAATCTCCTGCATCGGCCAGAGTGCTGGATTGCAGGTGTGTGTCACCACACCTAGATTATGAACTCAGGGCCTTGTACTTGTTAAGCAAGCACCTTAACCACTGAGATATGCTCACTAGCACTCAAACATTTAAATATATACTCTAATTTTTATTGAATATGATATTTACTGTCTGCTTACTACACTGAATGATGCTATGAAAAATACCATAAATCATCTATATTTCTGTATTCTTTGTGAATGAACTGAATACAGTTATTTACCTTCACAAACTTGGTGTAGCCTAGGTGAAGATCTCAGTTTAAATATAATTCTCTTGCATAAATTATGACAAAATATACCCACTTTATGAACCATTTGGTGAGCTACAAAAAGACCCACTCCAAATTTAAGTAGCCTTAGGTAAAGACTGCAGAAGATATACTATAGTTTATTGGATGGTTTGTGTGTGTGTGTTTGTGTATGTTTCTGCAAGTGTGTATGTGTGTGCGTGTGTATACACACGTGTGCCTGTGTGTGCACACTTCTATTTTATTATTGGTTAACTACTTCTTGCTGAGTAGTTAAGACAAGAGCTGTGTTAGGACGTAAGGGTAAACACTGTTGGAGTGGGGGGGGGGGGGATAAAGTATTTTCCGAAAGCCTCGAATATACCAAAAAGTACTGAAAAAGATGGGGTTTCCAGAAGACAAATTTGATCGCTTAGACAGCCCCCAACTTGCCTATCTACAATCTACTTTATGTGCAAGCAGTACGTTTTTATTTCAAGTAGAAGTCTCTTATTACTATAAAAGTTCACAAATATCAACAGTATGTCACATGAATAGGCTTAATTATCCATTTAATAGACCAAAGTAATGCAGTTATTGGAAGTAACATGTCATCAGAAATAAATTATTTGTGCTTTCTAACTTTTCAAATTTAGTGATTTGAAAATGTGAGTGAGATCTTCTATCATCCTAAATTTTGCTGATGATGGTTTATTCCTCAAGGCTACTTGATATTTATGTGCTAGATATTAATAATTTTACTCTTGGTTTCTCAAGAGTAAAGTAACTGTAGAAGTTTCATAATTGTGAATAAAATCGTAGGCCAAATTTTACAGAACAATTAATAATTTGCATGAGATTTTTCTTTGGTTGCAAACACTTTTCATTTTAATTTTCATCTCCTTCTTTGACATGACATAAGAAATCTTTCAACATTCTACTTTAAATAATCTGTTCAAGATGCATTGCTACAAAGTTATAGGAAAACTCAGGAGGTGATAAACATAGCTCCTCTCTCAAAATTGGAAGACTTAATTTAGCTTTTGGTAATTATATTCACCCATGTTTTAGTTTTACTCTCTGCAAAGGTATCTACAGTAAAAACAACTATATGTTATGACAAAAGGGAAACAATTCCTAATACAAATGAGGATGGATGCTAAACTGGAGCTAGACCAGCCCAATTCTCTTATACATTCCACTACTGGAACAGGTCTTGCTAACTGGTGACTATGTTTCATTTCACAAATCAAATTGCTTATTAGGAATTTTTTTAAAGAAAGTGTAGATCCAAAATGTACTTAGTACTTAAAACTTCCACAAAGAGCTAAGAAGTGTCACTGATTGGTGCCATGAGTCCCTAGGTTCAATCCCCAGCATTATAACCAAAGCAACAAAAACAGACAAAAGTAGTGCACGGTCATTATGGGGAGGCACTGAGAATTACAAAGAATGATCTGTGGCTTTAGCACCTGCTTTGAAGAAGCACAGTATATACTTTGCAGGACAGAAGCACAGGGAAGGGCCTAGATCGCGTGAGGTCCAAGCCAGTATTGCTTTTCCAACTGGGCATCTCTACTTCAACCACAGGTGTGGGTTGCCTCAATAGAAGAGATCACTTCACTCCAAATCCAGGCCAAGACTCAGCGGTACCACCCACAGAGGGACAGATTTCAAGGCCAAAGAGCAGAGGCTCTGGGTTCTGTGGCAGCTGCAAAAGTGAAGTGGAGAAGGAAACTCAAGAAAACATGGTTGTCCTTGAGACCTACTTCCAGTAGATAGAGAGGAAGTCCTGGATAAGCTTTTGTCTGCAACATTCGGTCGGAAATCCATGAAAACTACAAATTAAAGGGATAGAGGAAAGAAGTACCTGTCCTGGATTGGCATTGCAGATGCTATCATGGAGCTTGAAGTTTTAGTACAGTTGTTTTCTATTATTAAGAAACACATTAAATTATTTCTCATGTTATATAATAGGTCCCTTCATTTTTAATAGTAGCATATCTAATGTCTTTGTACAAACTTTGTAGTTATCCAAAGGTTTCATCTTTTTACCTCATACTTCTTAGAAATTCAATAATTATACATCGTCTGTTTTTCTCTACTTTTTAGCTCAAGAAATATGTATATCAGTGTTGACTTTTTCTTTCTTAGATTTAGTAAAAAAAATCTTCGGGGAAAGAAAGGGATTAATTATTTTTCTTTATATTTTCTTGAAGATCAGGGGCTTTATCTATGAAAAAGCAGTAAATAGCTATTTGTAACTTGTATAAAGCAGCAGTATATCCTGAGAGGAAGGGTTAGAACAGTGAAATTGTTATATTTGTTTACCTGCCTGGGCTGCGCTTAATTTATCTTAGTCAAGGCAGGAGGATTGTGATTTTGAGCCTATCCTGGGCTACCTAATGAGGTCCAGGCCAGTCTAGACTATATAGTAAGACCCTGCTCCAAAAAATAACAAAAAATGAAAACATTTGCTAGATGATAGGACTCACAACTTGTTACATGTTATTATTTGGTGTACTGATATCATCTAAATGTAAAAGACTGTCATGCGAGAAAGAAAGAAAGAAAGAAAGAAAGAAAGAATGAATGAATGAATGAATTTTACTTGATAGCGTGTTGTCTACTCATTCACTTTAATGGCTCGACTTCTCTCTACCCAAGAACCACGGATGTGACTGGCTGACTCACTTGTAAAACCCTGGCCCAAAATAGTAAGAAGTCCTTGGTAGTTGCTCCACAAGTATTTGTCAAAAAAAGTGAATCCAAATCAGTTAAGAATAAGGTCTCAGAATTCTGATTTTTGTTTATGCCCTCAACTATCCAATCAAAGTGGTGTAAGCAACAGTACATGATAATTAGCTGTCAGCTTATTAAAGTGCCTCTCTGTTACGCACACATCCTACTACCCACAAAGCAATCCCTAGTCAGATTTAAATCTTTTAGATTCGACTTCTTTCAGCCTTAGTAAGACCTGTAGCAACTATCATTATATTTAAGAAAAGAATTGAATTACTAATATTGGTCTGGCCATTACTCTAAGAAAATAAAATTACTTCTCTACAGAATTAAAACACCATTTCCTTGAACTTGAGGAAGCCAATTTTCTTTTGTGTTTCCTGCTCCCAAAAAGAATACATGTCTAGACAGAATATTAGTTAAGTGTTTTCAATGAGATATCATTTTCTGTTAGAACAAATCCATTATTCCTACAAAATTACATAAATATCTCATTGTAACTCTCTGTTTATTTCTTAATTAAAATTTTTTGAAAGAAAGCCCAACCCATTTTTTCCTAACAAAATTCTGTGTGTATATATACACATATCATACAACCTACAAATTCTACATCCTTCTTCATATAATTAAGCATTATCAAATTAATTTTAAGAGCAGACTCGTTTATCCTGTTATTCTTTGCACCAATGGGTCTAAGATTCTGGCATACACCAGAATTTTCTGGAGGTCTTTTTTACAGGAGACTGCTAGGCCCAATTTCATAATTTCCAATTCATTGAACCTGAGATAGAAGAGACTGTTATTTCTAGAAAGTTCATAAATGTTTCTCATCCTGTTGGTTTGAGGAACCACACTTAGAGATGTCATTTTTACATGTAATTTACAGTACACAAAGACTTTTTATGTCTACACAGTACCTTGGTCTGTACTAACTCACTCTCTTCCCTTTAATATTTCCGATCATCATCTAACTCAGCATTGTCACCTAATTACATAAAGCCTGTGCTTAATAGATGAATATACCATTTTCCTGAATGCAAACAAAGAATGAGGTCTGCTTCTACAACTTTATGAAACAAAATGGAAAAACAAAAATAATCCTAACAGGATTCTTACCTTACACAGCAACATGTCTGCCATAATTGTGATTTCTTTGTTTAGAAGCCAAACTGGCAATTATGCTGGCAAAAGGTGTAGGAACAATTTGTTTAGTATTATGATAGCATAGCACTCTGAAAATCCTGGGACAATGACGCCCTCCACAAAAACTCATTCCAAGTTCCAGTTCCTTTTCACCTATCATTGATCATTCTGAATTCCTAGAGCCACAAAAGGATGGGAAGATTTTCAATTTCTTAAAACCACTTATAGCCTTAACTTATAGGAGCATACATCTTACTTAAATCTTGTTACATGCTTTGTAGAACTGAGCATCAAGTAATTGCTTCTACACATGAAAAATTAGAATATGTGTTTTTATAGTATACCCTCCTATAACTCTCTGCCTATAAAATCCATCACCAGATATCTGGTAAATGGAACTTTATGGAGCATTTTATTCCAAAATTCGGAACTTAATCCTTATTTTTATAGTCAGGTAGAGTGAGTAAACATTTTTCATTCATGGTGTCTGCCAGCCTGCGCAAGAGAAGGAATTTCCATGAAATATGACCAATACTTCTTTTATGTAAGGAATACAGTTTGGCTAAATACTTTCTTTAAATTGTATGGGAAGGACATATAATTATTAGGCCAGTGAGTGTGATTGTTATTTCTTTTTAATTACAGTAATTTCTAAAAACTTGTTCTCTATTTTGCAGGGATGCCATCTTCCAGTTCTTTACATTCTTTTCAGCTGAATCTTGTCAGTGCAGGCTCAGCCTTCCTGAGTCCATGAAAGAATTTTCTCAGGACAAAAAACTCATTATAAGAAGTTCTTCTATAACTAGGTCAAGCCACTCAGGTCTGGACTTTGGTGACTGCTGGCTTCTGCACGACTTCCCCAGCTCCTGAGATTTACTTCCTGGACACTACAGCCTATGCTGACATTCAATCCAGGACTGTCCTAGGCCATCATGTTTTGCTGTCCCTTCCATCGTTTGATCTCCTGTAATGTAAGACATCCTTTAGATACCATTCTTCTCTTCTTTTTTCTAATGACTCACAAGATCCGCCCTTGGGGCCTAACCAGTTCTCCCAGATCTCTTCTGTGATCTTAGTGCAATTTCTTCTCCCACATTCTAATGCCTGCCCCAGTCCCTGTTGCTGAAATCCCACTGACTCCCCTTATAGACATCCTTAGTCTTAGAAAAGTACAATATTGCTATCTTAAGTTATCTGCAGGGCTCAATACATTATAATAACTGGTCAACAAGCACATCATACAGAGGATGCAGAAATTGGGGTGAAGAGAAGGTAAAGAAAAAGTCTTTGGTACTGCAACATGTGTCACTGCATCATGAAATTAGTGACTTCTCAGATGTAATGAGGATCAAATTGACGTGTTATGTTAGCATTCTCCAAAGAATGAATTCTATCTCATTTCAGCATGGAATTTCATTTCATAGAAAATTTCCCACAACTTTGAACATACTATGTCATTGCATATCAAGTAGTTTCTTATTTTAAGAATCATGAAATGCAGTCATCCAAGAATGTTGGCACGTCTTGCTATGCATTACATGCACACACACACACATGCACATACACAAATATAAACATATATATATATATATATATATATATATATATATATATACTCTAGAGAAGTCTCTTTTAAGATACTGTTCAGAACAAAACCTAAGTACAGTCAAAAGATGATTACATGAGTGCTAGACATTCAGATTTTGTCAAAATTAGTTTGGAAATTGTTTATTGATTATATAAGTAACACAGGCAGCCTACAATACTTTTTTTTTCTATTTGACAACATAAAAACCTCAGGAATAAAATATCCAAACTTCTTCTAGAAAAAAAAAAATGACTGAGAACACCAGTCCAGAAGGATTAATGAAATCGGTTGTGTGTGCCAGCTCATTTACAACCCCGGATTAGCAGAGCCAAGTGTGAGTGTTTATGCTTGTTCTTCTGGTATAATAGAAGGGACGAGAGCAAAAAGGATCTGCTGAATCAGACTGTGTTTGACTGAGGAGTGACAGAGGAGTTTTCTTCAATTAATACCCAGCTGCATAATTTGAACTAATGCCAGCAGGGCTTTCGTCATAAAGTGACACAGAAATAAATTGTTCTGTACTAAAGAGCTGGCACGGCGAAATGAATTCATCTGCCCAATAGTTGGGAAAGGGAGAAGGACAGTCAATTATTGAGTTTTATAAGTATATTTCAGCAATCATTTTAAGGATATGAGGTCCCTGTTAATTGTTACAGTGTCCCAGGAGATCTATTTAGGCTCAAATAATTATTTGAATGAACAAATCCCTAAGAGGAAGTGAACAGCAGAAATGGGTTCATCAAGGTTATGTTGCTTTCTTTTTACAGATTAGTGTAAACCATATTCACATTCAACTTTCACAGTCAAGGGCAAGGAGGGTGAAGGGGTTTTATAAGGGCATCCACAAGAGGGAATTACTGAGGAGACAAAAGATGACAGAGATGACCCAAGAGGAATCTGGGACAGGTTTAGAGAGGTCAAATGCCTGCTGGTAAATTCAGAAAAGATTAACAGAACCAGCTGCTTGGATTTTCTAGCTAGGTGCCTATCCCAGTGGTCAAAAGTCCATGTGTCTCCTGGCTGCCTGGCCACATTCCTTCTGTCTAGATGGAAGCCTGCCCACCCACAAGGCAGACCTCTTCATTATGGGAAAGTTTCTGGGCTTCCATGTTAGGCAAACTTCACTCACTGCTTGCCCGTCACTTCATGTAAACATCTCTTCTATGGGGATTTCTTAAGAGAAAAACCCTCTTGAAAGCATCTAATCAAAACAGTAAAGGACAGAAGCTCTGTGAACATCTAAGCAAGGAGTATACAGACATAAAGGACGCTTCACAAATGAGGAAGCAATAGCAACTTGACCCATGAATACCTCTCTATCAGTTTGCTCCCTTCATTTTCAAACTGCAGCCCTGGAAATATAAACACACAATTTTAAATGCTCCCAGGCCTGTGGCAACAAGGTGTTACACACCCACTTCACAACTGCGTCAACCAGACCGTAAATCCTGTAGCAACAGGAGGGGAGGTGTGGAAACAGACCTTCATCATTCAGAGACACCTTGCTTCAAAGGAAACTAGGCACAGGGAAAGGGCAATTGGCAGCAGGCTCCTGGGCTCACTCATTCATCAAAGCAGGAGCCCAAGGATTGAGTTACGCAGCTGACGCTAGTTCTACGCATGCCAGAGGGCAGACGGCTACGCATGCCAGAGGGCAGACGGAGCAACACCACAGACAGCCACGGTTGTTTGGAATTTAGGCAAAGCTTCTGGGTCTCTAGTTGTGACAGAATGCAGTACTGGCAAAGTGACTCCTCACCAAGTCTGACAACAAGCACTTTCATTCTGACATGGATGGTAGAGAAGGACTCAAGCCACGATTCTCAAATTCACCCCTTAAAATCTGTCAGCACCAGACTAATGAGAAACAGTCTTTGCTGGTGGTAACACAAAAGTGAAAGGACAAAAAAAAAAAAATCACTACGTACTTCAGAGTCACAAAAGAGATTTCCACAACCACATGTCTACCTGCTCCATCAAGAGTTGGTTAGTCTGAAAGAACATCGACCTCTGTCTGTACAGTGTGTGCTGGGGCTGGCATGGGGAGGTGGTAGAAAGCTGGCCTAGCCAGCGCTTTTTCAAATGCCACGTGGAGTGGCATTTATTCCCTAAATGTAACACCCTCCCAAGTCAGCAATTAAAAGCCAGAATATAGGCACAATCTCCTGATACAAGATTATACAACAATTCCTCCAGCAAACAGATTCTTTAAGCATGAGGCACTTAATTTTCTAGTACACACTAGATCATACTACAATATACAGATGAAAGTAGAAAAAAATGGTCATTCGCCCAAATATTATGTAAAAACAAAGTGCTTATTTGTTTTAATAAGCTCTATTGTAAAATAGACAAGAGTTTTTATTTTTGTACCTAGCTAGCTAACACATAAAGATTCACTAAAATATTTTCTCCTCTATAGCCATACCCCTTCCATTCTGGGACAACTTATTTAATAGCAGACCGATTTTTTCATTGATCATTTCCTTTCAACTTGGTCTTTATCAGAAAAAAAAAAAAAAGAAGGGTGTAGGCCCCAGAATCTGCTGCATTTGGCACATCCTGGGCTGTGTGCGAGGTAAGTTTTATACATTTTTCTTTTTAAACCTAACAGTCTTCTGTGGCTAATATCAAATTACATACAAAGCAAAGAAGTTCCAGGGTAAGCAGCCAAAATCTCACTATGCCCTAGTTGTGCCCCTGCATGCCATCTTTTTTTTTCCGTGACTTTTCATTGACCAATCTTGCTTTGGCACTATAATTTCTTTCATCCTCAGTGCTTAGAACAATGTCTACGCCCTTGGAGCAAGTACAGTGAGGAGGAAAGTGGACCGTGCAGCAAATAAGCAATACCAGCGAAGTCTGATCACAGCACCTCAAAAGTTAGAAAATGAAGAAAAGAAAGAAAAAAGCAAAGAAAAGAAAGGAAAGAGAAAGAAGCTTATCAGTGATGTTTGGCAGAAAATTACTTATTTGAAATGACTGCTATAGTTTCATTCTAGATATTTCACAATCAGGAGTTTCTTAAATACTTCAAGACAAATTTTATTCAAGTTAGTTCTATTTCCTAAAGCCACAGGTAACTGGAAACTAAAAATTCAGATAAAGATCAGTATCAGTGGAAGGTGCAGGAGTTTTATGAAACATGAATGAGCACTTACTGTATTAAACATTAGGCTGGATTTCAACTGGATTATTTAAAAAATACCTCATCAATTTCGCCTTGCAACACTACACTGAGTAAAATACTAAGGGTTTTCTGTATGAAAAGTGTTAGTTTTCCCTTAATGTACAAATTCACAATGTAAGTACAATCACGGTGGCATTTTCTTTCATAGCAGCCGTCATATGAAAATACAAATCTATGAAGAGCAAGAATTGTTGCCAAATTTAGTGAAATACCTTTAAATCCTGTGAAAAGACTCTAGGCATAGAACCTGAAGACTTTCAGGCAAAGTTTTGTCCAGAGTGGAGGGTATGCTCGTTTATGCAGGTGTATAACCCTCCCATACCACTTCTAGGGACTAACGTGCAGGATAAAACACAGGTGAACTACAGAGAAGAATAATACCCCAAAACAAATTGTTTAGCTTACCAAATTCTCCCTAGTTTACAGCCTTACATGTGACCCATTTAGCCCTGTGCTGAGTGGCTGGCTTAGCGGGCTCAGAGCACAGTAGGCACCATGCCAAGAGTCCACAGTTCTTTTAGAAGCCTAGGAAGATGTTTCAACTTCATTGTAATCAGAAGACTAATGAATCTAGTATGCCTCAGAAGAGCATCAGGTATGTAAAATCATAGTAGGGTCATGAGCTATGTTATAGTTAATCTATATAATTTGTTAGAATGATAACACTTAATGTCATATGCCATTATTTCTTCTTTCACCACAAAAACCAATCCCTTAAGGAAGACTGGATGTTCCTATCACTTGGGTTGGCTCTGAAAGGACATCAGTATCGTAACAAATCAAGCGCAGCTGGGTGATAAAAACTTCCTAAAACAAATCTTTCTCTATATTCCACACTACTTAGTTGGAACAATTTTGACATAATCAAAATATCAGGAAAAAAAGAAAAGAAGAACTATATACTAGATATTGTACTTTAGAAGATACACTATTTATTTATTTGTTGGCTTTACTGGGGGTTGAACCCAGGGCCTGCGCATTGAGCTACATCCCAAGCATTTATTTTCCAACTAATCCTTTCTGTTCATAATGCTTTTTGTGTGTTTATTTGTTTGCTTATTTTTATAGGCTCTTGTGAACTCATCTGGGCTGGCTTGAACTTGGTATCCTCCTGCCTCAGCCTCCCAGAACCCTGAGATTAAAGGCAAGCACGACCATGCCTAGCTAACACTCACTAACACAGAAATGCTCATCCACTAAGCATTTTTCTCCCTTAGCATTGAATTAGTTGATTCAACTGAATAATTTCTGAATCCAAGGAGAATCTTTGGTGTATAGTCACATCAAATTACTGAATCAGTACTGAATTTCTAAACTAAACTAAGTTTTCAATTAAAAGCGTCGTGTCAAAGCTAAGAGCAGGCATGCCCCCCTCACACCGTACAGCATAGCGAACAAGATTAGTTTACAAAGGCCTCATGTGTTAATGTCAACCAAACAACAGCTTGATTTTCTGATTGATCTTCCTGTGAGTTAGCTCTATGGTAGCTCTGAGAACTCAAAATAGGTTGATTAAAATATATACATATATAATTATATATAAATATATATACAAGTATATATATATATTTTCTCATTCTTCCTCTAGTTATAGCTATTCTATAAAAAGAATAGAAAGGGGATGAGTTGAAATAAAATACCTTTAATTTTGGAACTTTTGTTAAGTATCTCTTAGCACAAAAAAGATAAAAAGTGATAGTTAAAATAAAGTATTATCATTATCTGTGAAGTATTTATTTATGACTATCAATATTTTATGAAAAGGGAAATGATGGTACCTACACAATGCAAATATTATTATTTGGAAGTAAAACATTTTAGGATTTATAACATATTTTAAATAGTTTCAGGTTTAAAATATAAAAGACATCTAGAAATTAGTTAATAACATTTGACAATAGGAGTAAGATTAGAGGGAATTACATAAGTTTAGTAAGTAAATAAACAATAACTTCAAATGAACTTCCACCTTTTACACAGCTAAAATTTGAGATTTCTACATCTGTATAACTGATCTATCATTTTGATAGATCATAGAGAGACTCTGCCACTAAAAAAAAAGCCCAAAGTTTATTTTTGTCTTTTTCTTAGAATTAAATGTAATTAAATGTAATATAGTTTCTTACAATTATATATAATTTTCACAACTAGGTTACTAAATTTATCCTCACTTCATTAAAAAATCTTCAAAAGATTTGGAATTGTACTCTGTTTCATTATGGCAAGGTATTATTCAACAAGATATTCTTTAATTTTTCTGGGTACATAGTACATTGATGCACACTTGTCACAAGTCTTGCCCTCTTATTTTGCAACAGATTCAAGTTTTTCTTTAGCAAATCATCTTTCAACTAGTGGGACCCACTGGTATTCATGGAGGCCAGGACAGTCACAATGGATTCAGGGCTATCACTGACTCCAAGGGCATCACACGACAACATTGAGTCTTTCTCAGAACCATTAAATTCAGCTGTACTCCTTATATTTCTAAGTTTTAACACATTGTAAACTGCCTTTTTGTTTGCTTAAGTCCTTTCAAATTGGCCTCTGTTACTTGCAACCAGGGAGGAGAAGAATCAGGCTAATTATGTATCTCACCTGAGATCTTTTCAATGTTTCGTAATACAACAGAAATCTTGATATGATACCAGTCTGTTCTTGCTTACTTATTTTTGCCCTCCTGCTACATTTGTATTTGATGGACTATATGAAAACCTAGCTGTTTTTTAACCATTGGGATAAATTCACTCATTCTTTCATTCATTTATCATTTATTTATTTATTGTATTTGTTCAACAAAGGGTAACTGCTATCTGTTAGGTACTAACGATCCATACTTAAACACAAGGAACAAAAGGTCTAACTTCAAAAACAATTGAAATCAAGTGGTATAGAGTGAAAATGCAATCAATTTAGAGACCCGCAAGAGTACCAGAAAATATTAACACACAAGAGACTATACAAAATATTTGTCCTCGGTGGGTTTTGTTTTATTAAGAACAAGACCCTTGAGCAGAGACCAAAAGAGAGTGAGTTCCTTGGTGTGGAAGCTGTGGGTTCCAGAGCACAGAGGAAAGGGACTTGACGCAGGGCCAGGGTAGAGGGTAAATTTTCCTCCTCGGAGGGAAATTACTAAGTTACACAAGAGAGTACCTCCTATCCATGCCTTACTCGAGCGTTTTGCTGTGAGCTCTTGCTGTTGAGCGGAACTGGCATGTTTGTCTTCTTTTACTGGGTAAACAGAAATATGAGTTTGGATGGCTGTAGGTTCCATAGATCATTACGGTATTCAGTGCGTACTCTCAGGCAGAAGGGCTGGGACCTGAATTGCTGACTAATTTTATAAAGCACCTGGAACTCCTCGGGGCAAAGGCACTATGTCAACACCAACATTAAACAAATAGCAGTAAGTGGCCAAGTCCTCTTCTGGTGCAAGGCAAATAACGTATGTTCCCTCTTAGATGCTCGTGACGTCTGCCAGGTTAAGCAAGAATGAGGTGAAGCATTTCCAGAAATCTGCTTTCTCTTTTCTCACATACAGCCTCCGAACAGCCACGGTGAAATGTGGAGTGTTTAACAGCAAATTAAAATTGAGTGTGCTTCTTATTTCACTATCACAGAGAACTGAACAACCACTTGAGATGTTGTACTTCACATTCTCTAGGCAGTTTTACCAGTAATCAAAAATAGAAGCACAGTGACATTCATTGAAATATAAGAACAGAATGATTTTTCATCAATTTTTGGAGAACATACTAATCTCTACTTGCCAAAAGCTTTTTTTAGGCATCCTGTATTGTTTCTTAATATGAATTCTTAATATGAATTCTGACTAAAATATTACCCAAGAATTAAACAAGAACGGTTTCTGGGGTTCAACAAGTAGATAAAACACAAAAATGTGCACAGCTTATCAGCATTTGCCTTTGTGTTTCTAAAAATTATTATAGGGAAACATATTGAATCTAATTGATACTATACCCACCCCACTGTACCCTTTCCTAGATTTGCAAGATACAAGCATATATAGCTACTTGATTTATAAATAAATATCTAGATCTTAAATTTTAACTAAAAGCAGAAGATTGCTCAGAATAAATGTGGCTTTACTCTATTAAATACAGATTCAATGCAGGAAAAAGGGAAACATTTCTCAGAGTTATTAAACATCATTGCTCATAGAATTATGAGACGCTTTTGTGAAAAGTCTTTAGAATTGATCTAGTATAATTTTTTCGCAGGTGAAGAAGTCTTTGAGGTCACTTGAATGAAAAATATAAAAATGAACTATAATATTTTGAATCATGGCTTAACATTAGTATTTTGCTTTTGGAATACCCTCCAGATGTTTTCTTGCTAATTACTGTGGAAATACATGTTGTCTTAGCTACATTCTTGTTGCTAGGACAAAATGCTCAACATTCACAACACAGGGAGGAAAGGTTCATTTTAGTTCACAATTTCAGGTCTCAGTTCATTTTTTGGTAGCAAGCAATGGTAGAAGCACATGATAGAGGCTTGCCTGGAAAAATAGCTGCTCACTGCATGGTGGACAGGAAGTAGAGTGAGCAAAGAAAGGAAGAGCTACTGGGCATCCTTCCAGGTCAAGACCCAGTGGTTTGTTGCCCCTGGATAGGTCCTACCTTATAACAGCATATGAAAGCCATAGATAACTCACAATACCTACATACATGAAGCTTATGGGAGCATCCTAGATCCAAACTGTAACATTCTACCCCTGGCTTCCAAAAGACTCACGTCCACCTCTTAAAGCAAAATTCATTTGAATTTCTTAAGGGGTTCTTAAACTGCTAAAATTTCCACATTCAAAGTCTCCTCAGAGATTCACAGTGAATTCAGATATGAATTCCCATGAAAATCAAAGAAACCATAAACACTACCAATATATAATGACACAGTCTAAACATGCCTATTCTAAAAGGGAGAAATCGGAGAATATAAAGCAATCAAATCAAAGCAGGGCTGAAAATCAGCAGTACAAACATCAAATCCCGTAGCTCCACCTCTAGCACCCGGGTAAACTGTGCAAGATGTGTGCTCATAGGTGTTCTGTGACTCTCGCCCTCTGACACTCTCACCACAAAGCCCACATCTTCTCTTGGAGGATGGCTCTGCACATAGCCTTTGGTCTTCTTCTGCAGGCAATCCACATTTCTGACATTTCCAAACGTCTAAAGTCAGCACTGCCCCTGCAGCTTCCCCTTTACAACTTCAGGCCTTGCTTCTCAGGGGCACACTGCCTCTCCACCAAGGCCTCTTCGGAAACCCGAGTGGAAGCCACCATGATGCCACCACCCTTACATTCTGAATGCCTGTGAAACCGGCATCGCAGAGATGGAAGCAAAGCCTGCCACTGACTCAAGCAGTGTCTGGCTCCCTTGTACCGCGGTGCAGTAGCATCCAAGTGCCTGGATGGCTGAATTCCAGGTGGCCGAACTTTAAGAACACTTCCTTTTTGACCCTGTAGGGAGCTCCGAGGTAGTCTCCTCAGAGCAAAGTGTTTTGCTTTTATACCCTTATATGGGTAAAGGGCCAGATACCCTCAAGATAACTTTCATTTGGTCTGTCTTTTCATGGGGTTTTAAAGCAATTTTTCCCAACAGTTACTGTTCTATTGAGATTATATGACTTAATTTGTGTCAAATTTGAATAAAGTAACTTTGTAGTAAGGTATGACTTAACCAAGCACCTCTTTCCACATGTTTAGTTTTCTGGGACATCTTTAGAACCCTTCCTTTCTGCCACCCTCCTAAAACTGTTTCACCAACTGTTAAGTATGATGCTGACTTGTTCTCAACACAGAAAACTGAGAAAGCAATTTTAGGAGGTGAGAAATAAAGAATCCTCTCCCAAGTTTGTGCCATCCCCCAGGAGGAACACCTGGGTCGCCATGCCAATAGTATACACCTCTGTGATCACTTTTCCTACACACTAGGGGATAATTTTTTACTTTCAGCTTTAAAAGAGTAAGCAGGCTCCATCCTCAGAACCTAGCTGCTAAGTGGCTGAGCAGGTGTTCCTTGAAATTCAAAAACAGTACTATTATTTGTAACAGAAATACTTCTCACCACTGGTCTCCTTTCTCATAGCCTGGTTTTAGATACAAGGAGTTCTTTGGAACTCATTTCTTAAAGAACATGAGCTTTTTCAGATCACATAACATTCTGAACAACATTTAAATGCAAATGCTTAGTGAGATTTTGCCAATAGTTATTAAAATTATTAAATGCCACTAACTGAAAAAGATTAACAGAGTATAATAGGCTATATTAATACTTTAGGGTCCAGTGGAGTAACCTAGTGTTTAGTGAATAGAAGGCAAAACAAGTGCTGTCATATGAAGCCTAGAAAACCTAGGGTTTCTACAATAATTAAACTTTCCCTCCATCGGATCTCGATAGAGCACCATGTCATACATGGAGTTTGAAACAAATGAAATAAAAAAGAAAGAATAAAACATACTGCTGGCTACAGTTCTTCCAGCAATTGTCGCCAACCTGGCATTACGCCTGGTGTACTGCACATCAGCTTCAAGGAAAGCTGGTGCTGCTTACCATGCCTGTACCCACGCACAGATGCTTGAGATCTGAGATATCTTCTCATGACATTTTCATTAGATTCCTGCAGAGTAGCTACTACTGTCCCCATTTAGGAGGTGAGGAAACTGAGTCTCGGATCCTAAGGTCTCGTAGTAGGAAATGATACTGAACAAGGTGATGTCCTTCCTCTTTACATCATACCACTGCTTCAAGTTTGGCGTGACTCATATGAGAGAATAACAGATAATTTTTAGCTGTATATAACATGAGAGATAGAGTTCTAAGTCCCTGCCCTGCGACATTTTCACCAATCTGCATAACATTCTTATCAAATAGATTCTGTCATTACAAACACAACCATCAGCAGCAGCAGCACTGTCCCACTTTATACACAAGGTAATTGAGGCTGAGAGAATTTTATCTCCCCAAAGTCACATAGATAGCAACTGTCAGAGCCTGAGTATACTCCAGATTAACTCTAAGCTTTTAATCACAACACTTCAGAAATACCCACAAAAACATGGCTGTCTCCAGGGAATCCAATCTACAAAGAAAGTCTGAAGTGCAATGATTATAAGTACTCAGAAAAGAAAGCTATGGTGCCTGATCTATGATTGACAGTTTTCCTTAGGTGTCTTCTATTTGAAATCTCCACTCAGGAAGGAACAGAATGGACCAACACCAAAAGAGTGTCTAGCAAACTTAACCATGAGTGCCCAGGCATCGAAGGCAAAGCACAACTGTACACAGTGAGGTCAGTCATTCTCGACCACAAAGACTTCAGGGTCCTATTTCTATGTTCAACACAGTAATTTAGAATGACGCAGTGAAATTAAGAAAAGCAAAGGGTGAATAACCTTCTGTAGGAATGGGTTTCTATTTTAAACGTCTGAGAGGACAGGAGTATCCGATGATGATATACTCAGGGCAAAGGTAAACTTATTTACAGAAAAACATAGGAATAAGACCAAAAGGAAACATTATCATCCAGGGTTAATTCTAACTCTTTCCTAAAGGGGCTGTCCTGTATCTCACCTTATTCCAAACTATTGGAAAACGTCAGATTCTTGAGTCTTTGGGAACTCTGTGCCACTCACCTCTTTCCATTCAATTTTTTTTTTTTTTGAAATAAAAGTAGTCCCTGGCTTGGTAACATTTGTTACTTCCAAGGTCTATGTACAAATCAATATCTTTCTCTTCCTCCTCTTTTATCCTGCTCCCTAATCCTCACTCCTCCCAAAAAAGAGCATCACTATGAAGCACCTAAGCATTGTTTCCAGCTGGTGTTTTTTGCTTGTTTTGCTTTGTTTTCAGGGTGGAGGGCAGAGCTTCATTAAAATGTGACAATCTGTGCTCCATTGGACTCTAGTCACCTCAAATTCCTTGCTAGAGGATATGGAATGATCTTCTTTCAGGTAAATATTCAGTTCAAGTTCCTTAACTTCTCTGACTCTCATCCTAATGTTTTATGTATTTTCTGGCTGGGTTCCAAAGTTTATGGACTCTGTACGTGATCAATAATTAAAAATGAGCTTTCAACAAAATATGAAGAAAGGCCATTTTCTCTGATGACACCAAATTCTTTTGAAGGGCAGAGAATGTCACACCTGAGACACTACAGAGTGTCACTTTTGGCTTGCCCACCTGAGATACAGTCTCTCTTATGTAACTGGCAGAATGGTCGTTTAATCCTAAACTGTATAATGCCTTCAGCTTTCGCTTTTCACTCACTTGTCTTTAACAAACACTAGGCAAGAACTATACACCAAGGGGCTGTCACCCAGCAGAGAAGCCTTCTGAGGGGACATGCTGTGTAGCCAAACATACAGGTAGAGGTCCCTGAGGGTTAGAGACATCATATGGCCTCCACATGGCCTTATGCCTTGGGAATATGGCTTTGCTGTAAAGCCGCGGTCAAGACACTGGCCCTTATACCACTCATTCTTTACCCAAACTTTGCCTTCAGAGGAAACGCAATGGCCCTTATCATGGGAGCATCCACTTTCCCTTTACCAATTTTATCTTGTTTAAATTCTTAAAATTTTTTTAAAAGCTTCTTTTAGTATTCTTTGTAAGCTATTACAATTACTTTTTTGGTATGAAAGGAAAAAGGGAAGAGGAAACAGGAAGTGGGACAGGAAGAAAATAGGCAACCATGTAAATTAGTTTACCATTCATATATTTAAATTCTTTGGATGGTAATTTTCTAATAAACAAAACTTTAATAAACACCATCTCTAGAAATTCTTTAAGTCTTTGTCAAGTAATAAAAAGAGGTTAAGAACAAAATATGTTGACATAGATGAACTGTTTTCAGGCAGAGAAATCTTTGACTTATTTTCTTTGTTCACTGCATCTCAGGCATCCCAAGGGTAAACATAGAACACAAAGACTGTCACCAATGTAGCCTTAAAATACAGACTATCTAAAAGTAAAGTTGATGCGTCTGTGGTTTAAACTTTTATTCACTAGGCCATTTATGCATAAGCGATGTTATAGTAACTATTGAAAACACCATATGCACTGAATTTACATAAATTTGCAATTTCTCCTCAACTCCTACATTGGTAGACGTGTGCTCCCATGACATCACATGGTGAGTTTTAGTTCCTGGTCAATGTGCCCTTGTAAGATCTAGAATCATTATATGCCAACCCTGTCATGTTTAGTGACTGGCTAGGTGTCTAAAAGCCAGTCAAGAGATCCTGAGCTGGCTGGGGTCATAACTCAACAGTAGAGCACTTGCGTAGCATATGCAAGACTCTAACTCCAGTAACACATACCCACATGTGGGTGTGCACGCACGTGCACACACACATGCACGCATGCACGCACACACACACACACACACACTGCATAGAGCTAAAGATTGTGGCTAACCTCTCTCACATTATCAGATGTTTAAAAATGCATTAACAGTTTGTAGAATATATTTTAAAAATAATCTTGTCACAACTCTTATGGAACTTAAAATGAAAAACAAAATGAAATAGGAGGGTAGGGCCAGGAGGGAGGGAGGGTAGGGGGAGGGACAAAAGGAGAGTGGGAAAGTCCTTGTCACCTTGACAAGATACGTAGGTACACAAAATGCTAAACTTCATTGTAAACCTTAAATTTTGCACTTATACGTTATCAATAAAATGGGGAAAAATAATCTTGTCAGTGGGTTTAGGTCTATTAACGTGTGTCCTATGAGGTAATGTAAGCATTTTATACCACCAACATAGGCACTGTATCCTTCTTTTAGAACACGACATTTTATTTAATTACAGAACAAGCTAAAATAGCAGTGTGGAAATATAGAAAATAAACACTGAATCCACACAAAGCTAAACATAGATCAGCATCGCTATATTTGCAAATGAAGTCTGATCAAGGGAGGAAAGAATAAACTAACAGAAAGCTAAGAACTTACAGAAGGAGGGACCACAAAGGTACTGCTCTTCCAGTTGCAAAGTGCAAGGAACAGAATGATCTGCCTTTATCATTGCAACATTTTATACACTATGTCAATTCAATATGGCTTTAAGAAAGCATGCACTTTGTTGTACAGAGTTGAAGATTTTCTGCAAACCATTTTTCCATTTTTACCCTCCACAAATCTTTACTGAGCATCTACTGTTGATCTACACTAAGTGGTATTTTAGGCTCTAGAGATAAAGTAGAAAACAAAACAATAATTTTCTTGTGCAGCTCATATTCTAGTTGGAGAATTATGAATATTAAAATAAATAGGTATCTTATAAGGTATATCAGAAAGTGACCAAGCACAACAGAGGAAAACTTAGCAGGTGAGTTTGTGGGCCTCGGGCTTAGGGATACAGGCTACAGTTCTCAATCTGATGGTTAGGAAAGTTACACTGAGGTATTTTTTGGATGAAGATAGGAAGGGAATGGGCCCTGCACATGTGGGAGAAAGCATATGCCATTTTCTCATCTGGGTAAAAATGTTCAGGGGGAGTAATTCTTTAAGTCCAAGAATGTATTTCTCAAGCTACAACATACAGATGACAGAGATTTGTAAAAAGAGAAATGAAAGCGATTTAGGGAAAATACAGAATAACACAGGATCAGAGGACAGATATGAATATATAACTAGAGGGGTTAATCTGCAAACATCATAGACACAATACAAGTGTCCAGAGACTCAGAAGCAATAAACCAAACACATACAGTTTTCAAAGGTCTAAGTAAGCAAGGCATGTGAACTGAAAATCAAGGAAAATAGGGGTGTGATTTTCAGAATTGCAAGCTAGTGACTTTTTGGAACTAAGTACTTTCCACCTGATGTCAACAAGTGAAAAAGAAAAAGAAAAACATCTTTTAAAAAAATCATTAAAATATAGAGTATGTCAAAAGTCATCATACATATAAAGGTAGAACTATAAAGTATAATACAAAATATGAATTTAATTTTCTTACATACAGCCACTTTGGCACTTGGCACTTTGACTGTATATACTCATTATGCCGTTTAATATTTTAAATAAAAAAGAAAACTTAAGAATAATATAAATCTTAATTCAAATCAACCATATTTCTATTCCCAATCATCTAGGGCCATCAATGCTATAACTGATTGATTACCACGTTGTAATGTAATTATACAGAGAGATGATTTCATTTGTTCCATGAGCTTTGTTTAAGGAAATCAACAGAAAAACAATAGATGTTTGTTTTGAGGATGTTTCATGCTATTAACTTCAAAGCACCTGAGGCTGCAGAGGCCTCCAGGAAGAGACCTGGAGATATCATGGAAATGATCTTGAACTGCCTGGGGTGAAAACATTCTACCTGCAACCTCAAAGGTCAAGGACCATCAATGGCTCTCAAGCATGTTCTCACAATACTAAATATTTGGGGCAAAATACACTTCAAAGACTTTCTGATAAGGAAGATGGAAAACACAAAAAGTTTTCTTGAGGTTACATGAAAAAATACGAAATGTTGCTCAGAGCATGCCAAAAGGCTTCATTCGCTCGTTTTATTCTGGAATGGTGCCACCATGTTCTTCAAGGACTAAGTCTATCGACAAAATTTTCATTTCTCTAACCAAAGCGCATACCAACAATATACATACAAAGGGAGTAGCATGCCACCTTTTTAAAATATCAGCTACCTGACACTCTAATGAACTGCTGCAATTTTAAGTACTCATAATAGATTTATGATGAAAGTAACAGCATATTTCTTGAGATGCTTTTCAAAGCAAAAAGGCAGGTTTGTTTTACAATCCTTCTTAAATACTCGGCTTAAGATATGACACAAGATGACTTGGCAGTGGATACTTTGGAGAAATGTGAAGTTTAATCAATTCAAGATAATCCATTCCATATATGATTTAGAAATGTCTCCAAGCCCCAAAACATAATCTAGTATATGAAATATAAATGACAGAGAGATCAGAAGTAAACAGAATTCATTCAAGCATTTGTTGTGTACCTACTCCACGAAATGTCTGTATTTGTTCCTAGATGATATAAAAAGATGTAAGAGGAAGACATTTTCATAAAGACTATGAACAATAGGGGAGAAAAAAACATGTGTCGAGCCCCATTTTGGGGTTGCTCTTTTGATGACAGCAATGTGAGTGAAATACAGCCATTGCTGTCTAGTACTTTTCATCTTCATTGGGGGGACGGACAGGCAAACAGTTTATTATAATAAGGAGTGTGGTACAGTTTGCACAAGATGCTAACAAAGCTCCCGAGGAGAAGAGGGAGCAACAGCAGGACTGTCAGGGGTTAGAGTGCGGGGAAGGGGGGTGAGGTGGCACTGGAGGCGGAGCTGCCAAAGCAAACAGCAGGTGAGGATAGTTAAGGAGGGGTGTTCGGCAGATGAAGGAGACTATGCAAAGGTGGGGGGAAGCAGGCGAGGCACAGGTCACAACGTGTTCATTGTTCAGGTGAGTCTCACCAGACATGACAGAGAGAGAACTCTAGCGAAACAGGCAGGTGACTGCTCCTACAAGCCAAAAAGTCCTTGCCATAGAGCTTGTAGTTTATCTTTAGGGCTCTGGGAAGCCATGTTAAAGATCTCAAGTGAAAGGTTTGGGGGAAAAATTATGTGTAAAATAATACCATGGCCCTCACTTACAAATTGCTGCATACACTTCAATGGGTCACTGATTTTCAGTTTTCTTCTTCTTTGACCACATCGGAGAACTCTGCATCCTCACCTCCTTAAGGTTAATAAATGGCATTGCTTTGAAAAATGAATGTTTGGTTTTTTCTGAGTGGAAGAATTTAATTGCTACTGCATAGATCTCCAGCTCTTTCAATTGTGTTGTGGGCATGTAGACACCTGTGCTGCGTAAGGTTAAAGCAATCAGATGACAACTACTAGCCTAGAGATAACTCACATAACAGTGGGGTTTTGTCTGTTGTTGCAGGGTAACTTTGGCTACTCCAAATAATACACCCATCCAAGAAATGAGGATATTCTTCTGATTAACAAGCTACTGGGTCTGATTTCCAATTGGTAAATTTCTCAGTCAAGACAAATGAAGTATGTTCTTTCTTAGAACCACTCATCTGTCTGAAGCAAGTTTTCCTTCCTGATAAAAGAAATTATACTTTCTAGGGTTTGGAAGTGGTCATTAATAAATCTTTTGCTTATTTACTCATAAATAGTTTTTGGTTTTTGAAAAACGGTGGGCACAAAGAAGACTATGTGTTTATTTTCATAAGTCTTAGAAAGCACTAGCATATCTACAATGGATATCATATTATTATGAGAATATGATAGTATTTTAAAAGAATAAATAGTTTGGCAGGGGTGGTGGTGTATGACTGTAAACCCAGTATTCTGGAGGCTGGGCTGGAAGACTGTCATGAGTTTGAGGCCAGCCTAGGCTACGTAAAGAATTCAGGATCAGCCTGAACTACAGAAAAAGGTAAAATAAAATAAACAAAAACAGATCAACTCCTAAAGTGAATACTGCACATTTGTGTGCATTTTATTCTTTGTACTTTGTGACTGCACCAATTTGCATGTAACACATAAATCAATAAAGGTTTGGAAAATGTTGGAAAATACAGAGGAACCGAAAGTTTGCTTTTTAAAAAAATACACCTGAGCATCTTATAAAATGAGGGACTTCATTGATTGGGTATTCTTTAGCTGTGTTTTTAGGCCTACTCTGCCAGCAAAGACTTTTATATTAGTACCACAAAAGGGAAATCACGTGTTCTTATAAAATCAGATCATTTATCTGGTCTAAATTTTTTTATGGAATCGATGTCATAGCTGGAATAGCCTACGCCCATCTATTATGCAAACAAGATTTTTTAAAACTAAGAGTAGTGAAGGAAACACATCCTGGAGAAACAAAATATAAATTTGGCTGTAAAATCAGAATGCCTCGGTTAATCCCTTGAGATGTGGCTGGGATGTCCCCTGGGGTAAGGTACCTAGTCCTTTCAAATTGCGTGAAAATTAGAAGACAAATGAAGATGTTGTAGATGGAAATTAATTTTCAAATAAGATATTAGATGAAAATCACTGAAATAATATTTTTCTTTAAAAAACTCTTTCGTTCTCTTTGACCTAGATAGTTATTTCAAACATATATACTTTGAAATGTATTTATCTAGTTAGATTTGAACCTGATTTCAGAAAAAAAAATTATAGGCTTTTAATTTTAGAAAAAATACATCATACACAATGGTATAAAACCTCACTCTAAGATTAATGATGGTCACCAAGAAAAGTATCTTTATTTCCTATTTTCTGTATGCTACAGAGAGAAAGAAAATCTACTTCCCACTTTCTGACACAATAACTACATCTCAGGAAAGTTAATTCACCGGCACAACGGGGCGTGTTCATTGTGAGATATTTAACACGTGGCTAGGCATTCTGTGTAGTCCAGACATGGTGATGACTCCAGAAACTCTTACTTCCTTTTCAGTGGTGGTTGTCTATCGGTAAGCATTAAAATGTACCCAATTCAGCTGCCTCATGTGGTGACAGAAACTGTCAAGTTGCTAATATCAAACTGCGCTGTTGGGGGGTTCCAAGCTGGCAAGGCCCCTCTGGGCTTGCCAGGTCACTGAAACAGTGGCAGGGTGGAGTGGCTGTAGGTGTCAGACATGCTGCTGAGTAAATGACCTCAGCAGGCCTGAGGACAAACAAGGAAAGCTATGCCAGAAGTGCTGAGCAGCACCCCAGAGGGATTTCGGGCGTCAGAGAAATTTGAACAGGAAAAGGTTTCGCAACATTTTTTTAATGCAGGTTGGAGCAGCAGGACTCATTGGCAGAGGAGAAAGAAAGAAAGAAAGAAAGAAAGAGAAAGAAAGAAAGTAAAGAAAAGATTAAAGAGAGAGAGAAAAAAAGAAAGAAAAGGAAGAAAGAAGAAAGAAATGAGCAAGCCCAAAGTATCAATATTAACTCTCAAATAAGCATGGAAAGGTATTCTGAAACAACTAGTCAAGTGAGACTTAGGCCCTGAGGCTTTGGGACATCATTTTCTGGGTGGAAAGACCCTTCCAGCCATGAAGGAATTTCAGTAAGTGAACTTCACTGATCAGCTGTGCTGTGTCAATGTATCCAACATGGCGGTAAAGCATTTGCAGGGCATAAGTCATTCAATCTTCACAGCAACTATCTGAGAGAAATATTACTGTTTGCCCCGTTGTATCATCACGGAAGTAGGGACACAGGAAAATGAAGAAATTCACTCTCATTCTCACACATAGCTAGGAGAAGAGCCAGAATGCAAATTTAAGAACCTTACCTCCAAACCCCTACTACCCATAGTCTTAACACCAAGCTTGACCAACTCTGACACAGGAAAACAGAAAGTGACAAATTCCTAGTTCTTTGATTATAAAAGGAGATACAAATTACATACACAAAAGATATTGAGCATGACAATGATAGATGCCTAGTGATCACCATGAAATAAACAGTTGTTGAAAAGGTCTGTTACCCAACAGATTAGAAGAACCCAAAGAAATGAACAGTTGGATTCTTGAAGTGGGAATGAACAAGCAGTGGCTGTGCAGGATGGAGGAAGAGAGTAAGTCATGGGCCATGGCCTCACAGAGACTTGGGTTCAAATCCTAGCTTGTTACTTCCATTCAGTTCTTTGTGTTTTACTTTTCTACATTAAAGGACAGGAAAACCTAAACTACAAAAGTATTCATGAGGAATTAAGCAAAGTTAATTACATTATAGTTTTAGCATAGCACCTCACATAAGCTGAGTAGTTAGTATTTCCATTTACATTGATATTTCCAGTTGGAGAGAGATGGGAAGAATGATTTGGATGAGAAAAGAATGTGAAATGAACCCATAAACCAGCTGCCATCTGCTCCGTTCAAGCTGACTGAGGGATTAAGTGTCTGACATGAGCTTGGGTATAAGAGAAAAGTTCCTTTGGAGGGTCACTGGGGGAGGAGGTTAAAGCTGTGAGGAGCTGCCTTGTGGCTTTCTGATCACAAAGTACTACGCATGGTATAGAAAACCATGAGTATAGCAAAAAAGTGAAAAAACCCTTGAGTAAGGTAATTAAAACAATTCTGTGTTGAAACATTCTGGCCTGAAGCTCAGCTTTGCAAAATGAGCACAGACAAGTTGGAATGGTGACAGAGAGAGAGAGAGAGAGAGAGAGAGAGAGAGAGAGATTTGTTTACCGATCAGACAGACACTTGTTAGGTACCAAGGGCAAATGTTCTACGCTGGGTGTTAGGCAGGCGATGAATGAGGGAGCCAACAAGGGCATTCCAGAAAGTTGCTTTCGAAGAAATAGTCAAGAAAACAGCATTGAAAAAGAACACAAAGCAATTCACAGGCTGTAAGGGGTGCACAAAGACTTGGGACACGACACAGGGTCGGCATAAGGAAGGCCTGTAAGAAGAAACAAGCTGGGACAGGAGTCTTGAAAGAAGAGGCAGTCTCACCAGGAGAACGGGGCGGCGGAGGAGACACTAGTTAGGAGGAACAGCAGGGACAGAGTCTCACAAGGGAAGTAGGAGGGTACTTCCCATGAATAGGGTTCAATGAGGAGTAGAACACAAGATTGTGACGTTAAGGATTAAAGATGCTGGAAGCATGTGAATGAGAGATCCGGGCTCAGCCCTGCTCCTTAGAGTGGTCCCTTTGGAGGGAAGGAGATGAGAATGGATGAGTGCCAAGAGTGGAGACCTGGACATTCCTTCTGAAATTACTACCTAGATCCTCAGCAAGAAACACTTGAAGTCACTGAGAGAGAAAAGAAAAGGCTATGTCACATGCCCAGTGAGGAAAGGCAAAACATCTGAATCTCCTTAGCTTTCAGGAAAAATGGCAAAATGATGGAGTCCAGGCAGGCCCTGGAAAGACGTTCAGGAGGACGGCAGTTGCAGGATATGCAAGGGCGGCTGGCCCTGTGTGCTGTTCTCTCTCTCTCTCTCTCTCTCTCTCTCTCTCTCTCTCTCTCTCTCTCTCTCTCTCTCCTTTGCTGTGTTGTCCTTCTCCACCTTCTGAGCTCCCTCTCTCATCGCACAACGCAAGCAGAGTGCCCGAGTAGTGGGCAGATGGCCACGACTGCAGAGCCCATGATGAAAGACTCAGGCAATGCCTGTACTAATGCCACTGCAATAACAAAATGTGAGGATAGGATTTTATTAATAAATACAAACACATGCAGATGGGTGGGTGGGTGAAATGAGTTTTGTCACCTTCATCAAAACAATCTATTCTAAACAGACTAGAAAACGAAAGTGCTAGAAGTCTGGGAGGGTGGCATTTGCTTCTCCCTCTGAAAGATGGTCACTTTTGGGTATCCAGAGGAATGTGTCTTCTTGATCTGGAAATGCAGTGTCTGTCATTACCTCTGGGGTAACTGAGAAATCTGAGCATGGCCACCTGGCTTTGCCCATCTACTTAATTTTGCCTTCCTTACCTGTCCCTGTCTCCACCTGGATTTTTCTCTCATCTTTTACATTAAATGCTTGTTCATACGTTGTATACATTCTCTCTCTCTTTTCCCTGATTAATTCTTGCCAATTCCTAAATCATAAGTTAAACGACCTTCATTAGGGAAGCATCCTTGATCTCCCTGATCAGGGCAAATATCCACCCACGGACCCTTTGAAATCTGTGTGCCTCTCTTCCACAGCATTAGTCCCAGTTAGAGTTGTGTGTGAGAGGAAGAGAAAGATAAGAAGGAAAGAAAAGGAGGGAGAGAGACACAAGAGACAGGGACACAGAAAGAGACTGAGGACCTCGGGAGGTGTTTGCCTGCATCCATTTGATTTTTAAATGCCATATGGGTAAGAACTATGGCTGATTTGGCAGACTCTTTTGTCTTTAGTGTTGACACATGAATGGTAAGTAAAGATATCTAGATGTGAGCATGGGTGTACAAGGGTAGGAAGTCGTCAAAAGTTGAGGTAGATGAAACTGAGAAAGGGTGTCAAAGATTAACTTAATATACTGACTATTCTGTGTAGCTTAACTATTATGTTCACATTATATTCTTTTTTCTGGGATGAGTGGGAATTTTTTCTTTCCATTTGCTTTCTAAAATCATAGGTAACAAACAGGGGCACTGCTGGGAAGTATATTTTGTTAGAGCCAAAAGCAAAATGAGTGTTTTTGAGTCCTGTAGTTTTTACATTTCAAGGTTTTTTTATATTAGCTTTCAACCTAACACAGAAATTAAATACAAATTGGAGGCATATTAGCTATTTTCTTTTATAATATCTTACTTTTGTCTTCTTTAAGACATTCACTCAAAGGATGGCTCATTAGTGAAAAAGCTATTCTTCAAAGAGTTTTTAACCAGCTAGCCACTTCAGGAATTGATTTATGTCTGAAGCCAAATCCTTACCTTCCTTGTAATCACAAAGATTCTTGGTAAATCAGTTTGGTCAATGGCCTAAGGCCAAATACTACAGATGGATCCTACAAGTTATTCTTCATCTTGAGTTATAAGCAAAGAAAACCAACATGAAATTCTTTGGTATTTCTCCAAGAATGCATATATTTGTAGGAAAAAAGGTAAAAATAAAATTAATAAATCTTATTATAGTTGTTACCTGAAGAGTATGCTGGCAGTAAAAGGACAAAGACAGTAGGTAAGCTTATTTTTCACTTTTTTTAATGGTACTGAAAATTGAACCTAGGGCCTTCACACTGAGCTACATCCTTAGTCACATTCATATTCATATATATACACATATATGTATATAAACATAAAACATATACATATGTCCATATATGTCTATATATGCATATTTTTGAGAAAGGGTCTTGCTAATTTTCCAAGGTAGGATTAGAAATTGCAATCTTCCTATTTCAGTCTCCTATATACTGGAATTGCAAGCATGTGTTTCAGGGCCTATTTTAGATAAATTGTGAGAATTGATGAGAATTTCCATAATTTACGTTCCAATTATTATAAATACCATAACATTGACTATATTAGTTTTTATATAATCAGAATGTCTTGTGATCAAATATATTTTTAAAAAGCTTGTGACATTCAAAATACTTTGAGAAGAATAATATTTTTTTTTCTAGGACTCAAAGAAAAATTCAATCTTTAACTAAAAACTCGAACTTCGGCCAAGATAAACAGAAAAATACCACTGGGATTGCAAAATTATGTAATCCAATAGAAGATGGAAGAGCCAGGCTGCTCAGTGGTGGAAAGTTTTAGATACACAAGCAAGAGAAAGAAGAATGATCTATGTGGTGCTGGGATAGTCAGAAACATGAGTATGAAATCATGCTCACTTGATCACCTACCTACCTACCTACCTATCTGAAAATAGGCCAATTTTCTATGGAGAAAATTCTAAGCATTTTAATAGGTATTCTGCCTAAAATCTGGGCAAATCTGCATCTACCACCAGTGCTAAAAATTGTGAGGTACATAATTCTGATGGGACCTATATTTTACTTAAGTGTGGATTGTTTATACTGACTCCCTTTCAAAATTTAAATCTAAAATAGGGAAAAAGAATAAATTTACGCTGGAAAATCTTGCCTAAAATCACCTCATCCACAGATTAGGATTAACCTCATTAGCAATAAATCATATTTATAGTACAATGACAAATGTCAAGTATGTGGACTTTCCCCAACAAACACATAATCTAGGTCATAAGAAAATCTACCCTAATCCTCATCACGAAAAAAAAAAATCAGAAAATATCAGTTGATATTCTATAAAATACCTGACCAGGACTCCTGGAAATGGTCAAGATCATGAAAGCAAGAAAAATATGAGAAACTACTAAAGTCAACTGAAATCTAAAAAGACTGACAGCTAAATGGAAAATGCTGTCATGGATAGGACCCTGGTACAGAAAAGAAAGAGGTGAAACTGAGGACTTCTGTTAACAATGGATTTTGGTTAACAATGATGTATTAATATTGATTAACTAATATTAATTGTAACAAAAGTGTCACGCTCAAGGTGTAGTAAGAGTGGGAAGAGGGTATTATGAATATATAAAAACTTCTTCTACAATCTTCACTTTTTTCTGTAAATTAAAAACTATTTTAAATTAAATGTTTTTAAAGTCCCAAAGATCTATACATACTAAATTTGTGCAAGTCAATAGTAAACCCTAATCTCACTGCTGTAAGTTAATATTTAATTCTCTAAAATAAAGACACGACATTCTTCATGTATTAATGTCTATGACCACTGACTTTCTCTATATTTCTTAAAATAGATCTTGTTATAAATTAATTAAAGTCTGATTAGAGTACTTTTAAATATATGGCTCATTTAGGGAAAGGTTTACTAAGAATAGGAAATAAGTTCTGTAAGGAGGCATCTTTCAAATATCCACATAAAAGAATCAAGAACAACAGTGTTTTAACATACAAAAAAGCATTCTAAGTAATAAGTACCAAGTTTTAAACCAGACAGAACTAAAAAAAAAAAAAAACTATGGCAAATTGGTAAATGTAATATACTCATGATTTTTGATCCTAGAGAACAATGTGTATTTGCATATCCCCAGGCATTCCTTCCTGGGCTCACTCTGGCCATGCCCCTAATAAGAGAGCTTGTTCTGTGCTTCAATAGAGCATAGAGACCCAGCCTTACCTGAATCTCTTACTGTGGGTGTAGCTGCTAGTTGCATTTCAGGTTAGCAGCCACCAAGACCCAGCCAGTCTTTCAATCACTGCACAGATTTCTCTCTTTAAAAGTCAGAGTCCTTCACCTATTTTATATGTGGCCAGGTATGAACGTGCTTACCTCTGTGTCACTCTTTTCTGAGACCTCTTAAGTTTCCAGGCAGCCCAGAGGTGGACACACTTGTCCAGCTAAGGTCGGAGGGCATAGAGTTAAGTGCACTCATTAAGTTTTTAGTTTGGGTCATTCACATTCGATTGACACAGTCCAAGATGTTATACAAAATTTCTAAAATAGATTCCATATTTTATCTTCAAAACCAGATGGCAAATACAAATGCAACATTACCCGTGATTACTGTGAGTAATGGTAGCACAACGTTATTTGGTAGTGAATAGCCCAGGTGGCTTCCTGGGGGCCTCAAGCACCAGGTATTACATCCCACCTGTGATAGCACAGCAGGGATGTGCTCAGAAGGGTACACTTTCTAGCTTTCCCTTATTACAAAACAAAACAAAAACCCCAAAAAACAAACAAAAAACCCCCACATTCATTGCTCTAGTGATGCAGCTGTTACATCAGAATTGAATATAACAGTGGCTATAGATTATTCTATAATCACAGTATTTAATCTCCTGATATTATCTGGACTTTATTTGTGGTACTGGGGTTAAAAAAATCAATGCCTTCTCACTGAGCTATATCCAAATCTATTTTTAAATAATTTTCTTTTTTTATTTTGAGATGGGGTCTAAATTGCTAATTTGCCCAGCCTAGGTAGGCTCAAACTTGCAATCCTTCTATCTCAGCCTTCCAGAAGGCTGAGATTACAGACCTTTCCTTGTGCTTGGCTTTCTGGATACTGTGAAGAACACGTGTGCAGGCGGAGCATCCACTAAGATAAACAGCAGCAGTGGGAAGCAGAAAGCTACACGCTGCTCCCAAAGGAAGGTGATGCCTCTTGAGCTCTGCCAATGTATTCTCAGTTCATTCTTTGGTTTTCGGCTCTGTGAAAACTACTTCCTCCCCAGTGAAATCTTCTCCATCTACCACCAGTGCTAAAAACTGTGAGGTACAAAATTCTGAAAACAGTCCCTGAAAACAGGTGCTAAAAGCAGTTGTGAAGTCAGCTTTATCCCAAAGCAGAAAGAAATGAGGAAATGTGTGCACAGACTCAACTTAAAGACGCCTCTACAAGAAAAGGAGGAAGAGGAATTAAACCTTTCCTAGAACGCTTTGGAGAGTGCTGGCAGGAACACAGCAAGGATAGTACAGCGCACAGCACCACCCTTAGAGCCCCGACGTCATTCCAAATATCAAGGTCATTCAGAAAAGATTAATGGTGCAGTGTGGTTCGTCTAATAACCCCATGTCACATGGCCCAGCAGTTCAGGCAGGAGCATCAGCAAGAGCGAGTGGGTCTCTGTGGCTGACTTGACAGAGGCAGTTAGGGAGGGCAGAAAAAAAGGGGAAGCTGACGAAGGAAACAGAATCCAAACAGGAAACTCACTGACAGGAATACTCCCCTTAAAAAACACATAGATTATCTCAAATAGTTGGCCAACTCCACTAGGAGTCAAAGTGACAGAAAACCAGACACCAGTGAAAGCTTCTAGTACAGAACCTACAGATTTCACTGAATGCAAAATTACAACGTCCAGGTCTTTCAAAGTAACATTGTTTTTCTGAAGAGGAAAAGCCCTTAGAAGTAACACCAGACTCAAGGGCTGAGCAGCAGACTGAAGTCGTATGTGAAATTGAGATGACTGTGGATGCTGCTATCAATAATTCAAAGGTGATTAATGCTACCTAGTGTGGTGTTCCCCAGGGAGTGGTGAACTACATGGAGAAAACAGCCAAGAGAAGCGGAAAGCAGTGGGGAGACAGACGAGGCACTGAGGACCTCCTCACTATCTTTACTCATCTCTTTCGCACAGATACTGGGCATGGTAAGTCCAGGAAAGATAGTTTCCTCACCTAAGTTGGAACTGAAATACACTAGTCTCAGTGATGGAAGTCCAAAGCCAGAAAAAAATGCAAAGAACCCATGTCTCTTGAGCTAAATCTGGTGATGGCATTGGTTTTAGTGATCAGGATTCTTGGTCAGAATTGGTGCATATGGGCCTCAAAGAGTCAAAGAAATAGGATATCCTTTAACAAATTAGGGATTACCTGAAAAGAAGACATTGCTTCAAAACTGAATGGAAAAATGAATGCCTTTCCTTGTCAAATTAAACAGAAAATGCAGAATTTCAATAAAAGATAAATTTGCAGCAGACTATCATCAATCAAGCAAGCCAAGCTCTTAACTAACGGGTTAATAAAGAGAATGAGAAAGAGTCCATCACAGAAGTTGAAGCAGAAAGACTTCAATTGCAACTGAAAAGAGAACATTTTTGATTGGTGACTGGAACACACTGAAGAGTAAAAATCCTCAGAGGAAGAATCAGAATGGTCCCATTAAAAAAATTATAATACATTTATGGCACCCAAAAGGCCGGTTATTTTGTCAAAAATCTATTTGTCTTTGAAGGTACATTATGGCTGCAGTTCAACTCAGAAACTATACGCAGAAATCACTATTACTTAAGTACGTTGAAAGCAGGAGCTGAAACTATGACAGCCACATGACCAGCAAGTACTTCAAAGTCCCTCACGGGTGACGGCCTAATACACTTATTGTACAAGATGTATCCAATGACTTTGAGGTAAATATTGTTTAACAGTTTGGTATGAAAGATTCTGTAGGCCCTATAATGAGAAAAAAAAATCCAAGTTCAAGGCTGTTTTCGCAAACAGACTTCTCACCTCTACAACCACAAAAAAAAAAAAAAAAAAGTGTTCATTTTTCAGTTCTGGCCCAACCAGGAGGTCCTGTGTTGTGCGTACCAGCAACATTGACCTTAACGGAGCTCACTTACGGTCATTATCTGCAGTAGGAGCAGTGACTTTGCTCTGGACAAGGTGCCCTTTTTGGCTCCTTTCAAAGATCATGTTTATTTAAAAATAAACTGTCAAGAGAAATCAAGTGTTAAAAAAAGGTTTCCTAGCCATATTTGAAGACGTCGGTGACGTAGGTGCCTCACAACAAAAACGGAGTGTTTTTCCTGGAAATGGTGTCTCTTATTGGACCTATCTAGATGGTGAGCAAAGAGTCCCTCGGGAAGGATAAATTTATGCAACTGTACCAACTGTCAGAGGGAACCAGCCAACGGAGACTTTTGGGCAAGAGGCAACACTTTTGAATTAATTACTGTTCAATCACAAAGAGAAGATGACCAAGAGACTTGCCGGGCAGTTCAGGGGTAAACTCTGCGTCACCAAGATCTGGCTATCTGCAGATCCTCAAGCAGAGGAGGATCTCTGGATGCACACACTCAACCAGGTCCTCATGGGTATTCGCCTCTAGCAACTAAATATTTGCCACAAGTTTCTTAGAAAGTCATAAACAGTGAGGATTTCTATATCCTGTAGAGGATTTTTGAGCTAAGTCACAAAAGTATGTCCAGAAAACACATGTTGGAGGATCAGATATGCTGATTACATTTTATGCTTCAAACAGGAATGGCTTTGTACAAATATTCACTACAGAGTATGCAGTGTTTATATCTTTTGTACGTAAAACTTCCATTGATTTCTATTGATCATAAATGATTGGAGCCAATTTATTAGACTTGATTTTTCTAAATCAAAATTTAAGAGTCTCATTTCCCTAGAAATCTAATTATTCAGTTGTTCCTGACAAAATATGTCTTGAAAAGTTAAGCAATTCTGAGTTGTCTTAGAGTTGTGGGTGCCAAGTAACAATGTCCAGAGGCTGGAGACAAAAGCTTCCATCTTGATGATCCTTTGTCAGGCTCATCAGATCTTTTGAAACTTTATTTCTCTTTGCTGATCATAATATGATGTTACTGGAGTATTGAAGCTAATTTCTAAGGAGCATCCTGGAATAATTCTTAGTAACAGAGATGAGAAATTCGTCAAATAGCAAATGTATACTAGCTGAAAGCTTGAGGCTGCCTTCAAAAGAGAGATTCTGGCATGGGAAAACTGTGTAGATATGGAACCAGGACTGGGGTCAAATATTTTATACAGCAGAGTTAATAATCATATGACCTACATTTATTCTGTTATTGTGCATGCAGCATGCTGCACATATTCGTAGAATTTTGGCTACAATGAAATACTTATTTTTGCCACATAGTTTACAGACTCCTCAAATGTTAGCACATCCTGCTCCTGTACCAAGAACATGTATAAGCAGAAGAACCTTTATATTAAAAGAAGCAAACATTTACCAAGGTGCTATAAATAATATTCTGCTTGCCAAAGCTGTCCTTTTTCCCCATGTCTATGTAAGCAATGTCTAGAAATCTGTGTTGAAATCACTTAAAAATATTTCATATATTACATTAAAATCTAATACCTTTTTGTGACAAAATATTATAAAGGAAGTTGTCAACTTTGAAATACACTTTCAATTTATTTTCTGAATTGTTAGTGATGATTTCAATTCAAAGCACTAAATTCTGTCACCTGTCATTTTCTTTTTCATTCACTTAAATATGTTTTAAGTATATCATAAAATTATATGACGGTTTGCCTAAGTAAATGCTTTGAAAAGGTAAAAATAATAAAGTAAATGCATTCTCATGATAATTATTATTTCCTACCTAAGAAATAAGAATATCATGTAAAACCAACCTATTAGTAATTCAAACATATTTTAAAATTCAAATATCAAAGAATATATTTTTAATCTTTATGGAAAATAGGCACACATAAAAATGCAATGCAAACTTTCATTTGTGGAATCATGAGAACAGTGCTGAAATAATGAAAATGTAAATAAGAAATTTCCTTGAAATGATCTTAAAATGTTCCTATAGACTCATTTATTTCAGACTCATCAATTCTAGTGAGCAAGACACTGATAATTTCCATGGGTGGGGAGCATGCCACCTGCATGTAGAATCATGATATGGTTTCTTACAATGTTTATGGCTTTGTCTTCATCTATTAAAATAATGTAGTTTCACCCTACACATCATGGGTGAGTCAATTAAATGTTTTACCAAAACTAATGGACTATTTTTTAAGCTGATAATTTTGTATGGCCCTCAAATGGTGTCATAAAAAATGCAAATAGCCCTCGACAGAGAAAAATTTTCTCACCCCTGATTTAAAAAATAGGATTTCAGATATATACAACAAATATGCATAAGAAGGTAAATTTCCAAGAAAAAATATTAAGTGGCTAGCTGAATTTCAATGTAAACTAAATCAGTAGTATTATTGTTATCTTTAACTGAGAAAGACAAACAGCATTAATCTTAGGAAGTTTATCTTTAGTGGACTTAGCTTAAATAATATAATTAACAGCTACAGAATTTGCAGATCAGAATCAAAAAGGAGAAAAAACATCAATCAAGTAGACAAGTTAACAGAATAATAGATTAGTTAAGGTTACATTTGAATAATGCGCAAAGGAAAAGGAAATGCACTAGAATGCCTAAGTTAAGTTCCAAACAAGAGAAATAGTGCTTTCTGTTACGGACTGATTCATATATACATTCAAGAAATGAGAACTTATTTCTAGTTTTCATATGTATCATAGCACATAGAGTGTACGAAATAAGAATTTATCCTCCTCTGCAATATTTGAGATTTGCTTCAAGATAACACAGGACTGAAGGTGATTCTGCCCCATGAAAGGAATAAAAGTTCCTAAACGTATCATCTTATTGATGCGAAGCACATTTATGAAAGGCACTAAGGGGACCTCAGTTGAAGGACCAGGCACAAGGCTGATGTTCTGGCTGCTCCGTGAACAGCACACTCAGCAATTTCCAAGCACTTAACAGTGATGAATTGGCGCAAGAAATCAGGCACTGAAAAGCCATTTCCTTTGAAATGAAACTTTAAAAATTATTTTATTGTTTGCCTGTCTTGGTTAAAGCTCTGCAGCAGCTGAGGGGACAAAATGATTGGGGAAAGCATGTGCAAGTCAGATTCCCTAAAGAACTAACTCCAAGGAGGCCGAATGAAAGCGGACCCGGGGACCCGGCAGGGAGGCCGAAAACCTCAACATGCTTTGGATGTGCTACTGCTTTCAAAGTCGTAGATTTTTCTTGATGGAAAGCTGTTTGACGCACATGACCTCTTGCGTCATTCAAGCATCTCTTACTTGAACCAGTCAAACATTTAACTACCCTAGTAACAATATTGAGTTCTTCTTTATGCTAACTTCAAATAGCCAATACACCTAGGTGGGGAAATGAATGATAGTAAAATAGAAAAATGCATTAAGCCTTTATGTCTTTTATTCTAGTGTGTGTGTGTGTATACACACACACACAAGAATATATATATATATATATATATATATATATATATATATATATATGAGAGAGAGAAATAAATATAAATATATATATATATATATATATATATATAGAGAGAGAGAGAGAGAGAGAGAGAGAGAGAGAGCGAGAGAGAGAGAGAGAGCGCAATTTACCACTACACTTAACTTCTAGGCCCTATATAGTGATTTTGTGGTTGCTGTGTATTTGTTAAGGTTTTGGTTGTTTCATTTCTGTTCACCTTGTTTTACCACCAGAAGACTTGTTTTAGAGCTAAAATGGAAGAGTCATATTAACATAGTGAAAAAAATCTGACCTGGCTTCATAGATATTAAGTCGATCACAGTTCTCCATTTCCCTTATCAACTGAGTCTGTGCTGAAACAGTAAAACAGTCGAGTTGCCACGAGAGTAGCCCAGGTGTACCACACCTTCTTATTGCGGCCACTACAAAAGGCAGAGGACTCAGCTTTCCAGCACTTAGTGCTACGATCACCTACAAGAGGTCTCAAAGTAGGTGAGGATGCTTTTCCTTTCAAACTAATAACTTGGCAAGATGAAGCATTTTTTTCATAAAGCTCACATGTTTAAAATTCAGATTATGCTTTCACAGGGGTCATATCAATGGCATTTAATGACATGTGGTACATGGGCTTCCATTTGATTGTGACCGAACAATTGGGTTTTCCATTTTTTAAACAGCGGTTGAATATATACAACCTTCACAGAACCCTGCAGGAAAGCCATGGGATGGAAAAGGAAGGAAAATGGGTCAAGCATCTTAAGTATACCAGGTGCTGCTATTTTCAAATAGCTTATTCTTGTTTGTCTCCCGAGTAGGTGCGCTTCTCCTGAGTCCCCAACTTGTTTACATCTAATGGACTCTGGAACTGAGACATAAGGCTCCTGGTTCACTGTGGACCTTGAGAAGTTCAGAGGAAATTCATATCCCATCTGGCATACTCCTGGACTTCATGGTCTGCGTAACTGCTGGAAGCTGGAGGTCTCTACATCTGCCTTGAGATCTAGACAAAATCTATCAGAACTTCTCAATTTCATAACCAGTGAAAGTCCCAAAACACATCACCCAATCTCTGACAATACCCTGGGAAGGTGAAGCCCCTTGGCCTCTCCTGCCAACCAGAATCTTTGTAATCATAAAGGAAAACACTATATACTGTTCTTCATTGGCCAAAATCCTTTTTCAGTGATTCACCAAAATAACTTATTTCAAACTTTCTTTAGATGTGAACCAAGATACACACATTTCATGGTGTTTTTATTTCTGCTTTCCTTCGAGAAAGATCTACTTTTAGAATAACGACATAGTTTGCAGGCTATCCTGGGCATTCCTGCATCTTTCTACCATCTTTCTGCCTCATCTCCACCATTCCTCACCAGCTAATTTGCCTGAGCTCAACCCTATTCCTACCCCATAGATATCCTCAAAGTATCTCCTTCAACAAAGGGTCTCTGGAAACCTTTGTTCAGGCAATGGAGGTCTTTTCACCCTGGTACACATATATGTGAGTGAGAATATCATATTTATTTTCCTATGCCCTCCTCTCAGCCTTCTTGCAACATCTTTATTGTTTTCCTGGGATGACATATGGTTTAAACAAACAAATAAATACATTATATCCCTGAATTTTCATCTCATACAACAAACACAGGTGATCAGGACAATTGTATTTATTTTTTCTTAAGAAAAAAATTGTAGTGATTGTGAAGTCAGGTAATTTTCTCAAAATCAGCCAGTCAACATGAAAGATGAAAGTTGATTTTGAATTTAGCTCAGTCGTTAGTGCTTCAAAGCATAAGTGTTATCACCCACGGAGAGACATGTGTACGAATCTCCTCAAGTGTGTTCTTAGAGCACACATTCCCTCCCACCCAACTTTCCTCTTCCAGGTCCTCAACTTAATTTCCCAAGATACACTTTTACCAAGAAACAGACACTACATAAATAAGATTTGATATGTTTTCATAACAAAGCAAGAGTAAAACTATATTCTAATGTGCAAAAGGACTTCTAATTTCAAAGATTGTCTTACTGAACAGACACTTGAATATTTTAAAAGAAAAAAAAGTGACATATTCTACTCATCTCAAAGTCTCAACTGAAAATTATGTCTCTGATAAAATTTTGATAGCTTAAATGTTTCAAAATGATATTTTCTGAGATCTCACTTAATGCCTTAATTTAAAAATAGAAGCAAGAAGAATGAGAAACTAAGAATAATAACGAGGAAAGTCTAAGGAGATACAGGTCACTAGAGAATCAATAGAATCCAGCACAACCTATTGCCTGAGCATCTAGTTCTTGGGAAGAACGAGGCTAACCAATTGATATAAAGTGTCTCATTTAATTTCTGCAGCAAGATGAGGGTGAGGAGGTAGAATTTCCTACTCTATTTTCTAGTCAGGGAAAATGTGACGAAGTTACAGAGTGGCTCAAAAACATTAAGTTCCTAAGGGCAACAACAAAGACCCAATCTCAGTTGTCTTCTTCTAGAGCAAGTTGGTGAAAAGGATTATAGGACATGAATACCTTTTTATTTTTTTATTTTTATTTTAGCCCTCATAGATAAACTAGAGATCCGCATGATGCAGCAGAAAACCAAATACTTAAAGTACACAGGCTTTCTGTGTCAGTGGGACTTTAGAGAAACAAGTCATTGGAGGTCAAGGAAGGTTTCATAGTAGACATAAAATGGCTGAAGGTGGGGGCTTGAGGAACAGGGTAGCTGTGGATAGGCAGAGCAGACGACAGAAGCAGCCTACATGTGGCACCTCTGGTAACCGTGAGAAGAACAATTTAACAAAGGAAAAGATATCTCATTGGGGAATCATGAAACTAAAAAGATGGATAGAATGAGATAAAATGCCAAAGAGCTTTGAAGGTCTAGTAGAAAAAAATTCAATGTGTAAATCACTCACTCATACCACAAAGATTTTTGATACAGACTGTGTGGGTCAGAAAACAAAAACAAAAACAAAAACAAAAAACTGAAAACCAGAATGCAGAATACAGAAGGTCCTGGGGAATTCTGGTCACAGTTCTGCAGCAATTATTTTCAGGGCCCTGTCCATATCCCCTCAGCAGTCACATGCCCATCACATTCAAGTCTAAACACATGTACCACCTAAGACTTTGCCCTAGTGCATATCACGCCAGGAATAAACAAAAAACAGATGTGGGAGGCTCAGTTCTCCTGTATTCCCATCCCTCAGGTAGAACAACTCTGAGCAAGATCTCTCTCATTTTCCATCTTCCAAAGACTGTCAATAGGATCAGTCCTGGCTGCCTAGCTCAGTTTTCTGATCATTAACGGACCCTAGTTTGGCTTTCTTCTCCTTCCTGCTTCACTTCATCTTCCCCTGGTGTTTCCTAGCATCACCTCCCAAATAAACAATGTGCACTAAAATCCTATCTCATGCTTTGCTTCAGAGGGAACCCACCCCAACATCCACCCACCCTCTCTTTAACAACAGCTAACTACAGCAGGGTACCTGCATGACAGGAAAGGTTTTAAGAGCTTTATGTTATAACCTTTCATCCTCATACTTAGCTTGTGAGGCAAAATCTATTATAATCTCCACTTTGCAGATGACGGACTTCAGAGTTAATAAATTACTCAGGGTCAAAACAGATCGACCAGGAATCTTGATGAAAGGTTTACTATACAGACTGGTTCTCTACACATGGAAACAGATTTCTATGGAAACCCAAGTTTTGTGAGAGAAAACACAGGGAATTTTATGAGAATGAAAGGAAGGCTTAATCCTATTTAGAGTGTGGGAAAGCCAAACTAAGATCTGGGAGGTTAGAAGGGGCTTTTCCTGGTAAAAAGCAATTGAGTAGATGGAAGTATATTCCAGGTCAAGGGTCACTGAGCAATCAGGCATCAGGGACCCTGATCAAAGGGACAGAAAACAATACTAGGAAGTTGTTAATATGGTGACTTCAGCTTCCCCAACCCTTTCTCAAAAGTCCAGCAGTTATGTAAATCTGCTCATCAACATCTATCATTATATCTATTTTATTGATTGGGCTCTGAAGTTTTTTTCATGAAAGAAGAATTCAGATATTTTAAAATATATGTTCTTAATCAAAACAATCATGAAGTTCCTTCCACCTACCCTAGTAAGACTGGCTATTATCAAGAGCTTAAGAAACAAAAGATGGTGGCAAGGATATAGGGGAAAAGAAATCCCCTACATCGCTGGGGGATTGTAAACTGCCACAACCATTATGGTGGTTAGCATGGAGATTTCTCAAGAGACAGAAAATAAATATTCCATTTGACACAGGTATGCCTCTTCTGGGTATCTCTCCAAAAGAGTTATAAGCACCATCTAACAGCAAAGATACCCCTATTTACAGCATTACAACTCAAGATAGCCAAATCATGAATCTGTCAATATGTCCACCTATAGATGAAGAAATAAAGAAAATAAAGAAAATGTGGCTCATATATATATATATATATATATATATATATATATATATATATATATATATATATATATATGCTGGAGTACTCCTCTGCCATAAGGAAGATAAATTTGAGTCATTTACAGGAATGGATGCAACTTGAGACCATTATGCTTAGTGAAATGAATCAGACATGGAAATTAAATAAGATTAAATGTCACATGGTTTCTCTAATATAAGAAATCCAAAGTATAAATAAGTAAAAGACTCACATAAGAGAGATGATAGGAGAAAGAAGGATTTGTGGAAGGAGAGGTGTGCTAAAGGAGAGAGTGAAAACTTTGGAAAGGGGGCAAGGGAAGTAAAAGTGATGAGGATGCAATATGTGTGTTCCTCAAGGTAGATGTACCTACCGTGAATATGAACTAATAAAAAGAATAAATTTAGGGAAAAAATGTTCCCACTAACAGCATCAAATGCTGTTGAGGGTGTGGAGTAACTGGAACTCCATTCATTGCTGGTGGTATAGTCACTTTGGAAGACTGTTCAGTGTTTTTTTTTTTTTTTTATAAACCAAAATATAATCCTCCCCTGTTTCTCAGCCATCATATTTTTTGAAAAATTTCTTTAAAAATTGTGTGTTTTTACACAAATTTGTACATATATATTTACTCATAATTGCAAAACATGGAAGCAACGGAGTAGCTAAATAGATAAACCAATTATGGCACATCCAGACAATGGAATATCCAGTGGTTAAAAAAAAATGCATTGGAAAGACACAGAAGAAACTTAAATGTGTATTATTAAGTAAGAGAAGAAAACATAAAAAGGCAATAAAATGGTATGATCCCAATTATATCACATACTGAAAAGAAAACCCTATGGAGATAGTGAAAATGACGCCAGGGAAAGGATAAAACAGAAAAATATACAGAGCACAATGGGCTTTTGGGACAGTGAAATGATGTGGAATCGCCTAGATCGGCTGCTGTATGTCATTATTCGTGTATCTCAGCCCATAGAACATAAAAGAGCGAGAGTGAACCCAATGCAAACTGGACTTTTTGTGATTATGACGTTATCAGTGCAGTTTCAATTGTAACACCTGGGCCAGTCTACCAGGGACATTGGTAACACGAGAGGCTGCACAGACATAGGAGCAAGGGGTATACAAAAAATATGGACCTTTACTCAATTTTGCTATTCTAAAAATGTGTGTGTGTGTGTGTGTGTGTGTGTGTGTGTGTGTGTGCATCCATGCATATAACTAAAACCATGATACTATTAAAGTGAATATGTTTAAAAGGTGAAATCTTACCTACGTATGCTAGTATGTTGAAAAAAATGACATTAACACTAATGATAGCTACCGCTTATGCTATACAATCATAAAGGCAGAGACCAGATGCGGCAGAATTTTATGCTGCGTTGTGAGTATACAAGACAGAGCCAATATATTTTTTGTGGCAAATGAAGAAACATCATTATGGACATGACATTTTAGATCTTAGTTTGACAGTGTGAGATGTATGAAAAGAGAAAAAAAGACCCACACATTGAGGCTGGTCTGTCTGAGGACCATGGTATGTACTCTGATAAAAAGCAACTAAAATACAACATAAATCTTATGAATGCAGATATAACCACACATTAGAAACAGCTGCAGAGTCAATTTACAGACTTTTTCTTGCTAGAAGGATGAAACATACACATCTTCAAGGCAAAAAGAAAGACCTCTATACAAAAGCAGATGAACTGCCTACTAATCTGGAAGAAAGGATATCTAAGCTAAGGTGATTTGGAGCAACAGCATTCAGATTTTCAGATTAAACACAATTCAGTACGATGGCTGCTAATGCAGGTGTCAGAAAGCAAGACAGATGTGAATTACAGTGCACGCAGCCCTTTATACAGAAAGTATGCCTATCTGGGAATATGGACTGTCTCCTGAAAACCTGATATTAGCTTTGAAGCCACTACATTCCTGGAACAGAATCCTAGAAAAACTTCTACACTCATTCTTTGTTATCTCTTGAGCCTCAGCCCTCTTCAAGCTGCTGTAGCCTGCCCTGCTACACCAGTGCCTGGCTCACACGGGGTAGATTTCCTCTTCACGGGCCACATCACCCATATCCTTTGCTGCTACTCTCTCAGCTGCTAGCATGGTGATGCACACAGAACAGGTGCTCTATGCTAAATTCTTGGTACCCTCTAGGGTTTATTGGAATGGCCTAAAAATATGATGAGTGCATTTAATAATATCGCTGAATTAATATCCTGTATTTGTCATTTTTTTTCTCTTGATGTATCACGACAACATAAACTACACCCAAAATATTGTTCCTGGCATGTACTGGAAAGCTTCAAACTGTGATAACAGAAAAGGTCATTTAGCTCTCCAATTCAACTGCGGCTAATGGGCAAGATCTAAACTAGAACAGGCTGGCCGTGGGTCAGCTAGATTATAGTAGGCAATCTGGTTAAATATTCACAGCCTAGTTTCTTAATCTGTAAAATAATAATAGCTAACATTTATTGGTTACTTGCTGAGTGACAGGTGTTCTAAACACTGGCTGCTTTCCTCACTTAATCTTCATAGCCATCCTATGAGGGCAGAGCTATTTATTATCCCGATTTTTGCGAGTAAGTTACAAAGAAAACCATGGAAACTCAAGGGAGAGGTTGCAGCCTCAGGTCATCACTCTTAGTGAATAGATGACAACCTCTTTTCACAGATTTTTGGGAGGATTAAAAGAGATTAGACCTATAAAAAGCTAGTCTATGTCTGACATTAATAAGCTCTTTAGTGTAACAGCTATAATTATTGCCTTTATTATTTTTATAGCGTAACTCCCTTTGCCTGATGTGAAAACATGAAGAAATAACATCATTTGAAAAACCTGAAACTATACAGAATCACGTCTTAACATTTTGTTACTCATCCTTTTGTTTACCTATATTCATTCTGAAAATATACACAGAATTTCCAGTAAGTACAGCAGTGTGTCAGGCCCTGGGGTACACAGCAGAACACAGTTGCTAGGGTTGCTACTCTCATGCATAGCACGCGATATGGCAAGTTTCTGTGAGGTTTCCCAAGCTAGCTTGGTGACAGGAAGTCCATAGAAGAAAAAGAAAAAAGATTCTGCTGATGAAGGCACTGTAGAAAAGAATAGCCTTTTAAATAGTGGGATCTTGATCTAACTTAAAATTCAACATCTCTTAAGAAACAAATTTTCATGCATTGCCTTCCAGAAAAAAATAAGAGTTTTCCACAAATATTTTCTTCTTTTGGAACAGACAAATCCCCTGGTTTAACTCCAGTGCCTTGCTTATAACTCGCATGAGACCTCCTCTGGTGCCCCTAATGACCCCAGCTTGCCTCTATTTGCCTTTTATCTGTTTACTTTCTTTGGACCGTCAGTGGCTCTTTCTCATCCTGCCAGCTACTGGCTCTAACCTCACTGCATGACCCACCAACCATGTTCTTGATCTTGCAAACTTAACACCACCTCATCTGGATGAGAGCTAAGTGAACAACGCCACAAGACATTTTACAGAGAGAAAAGTTGTGAAGATATGGAGGATGCACACATAAGTTTTAAGTTTGCTTGGTTATTTCTCACTTTCCAACTCAGAAAAGAAAACCACTGAAATTCATGGGAGAAGACGACTGCAGTTTCTTTATAACTGACTAGCATCACTTAGTATTTTATTTCCAGCTTTGGAGCCATAGCAGAAATTCCACAGAGAAAACCCTACATAAGGTAAAAATGAACCATGAGTGTCAGAGTATCAGAGAGAAAGCCCTGTTGGCCCAGAGGGGCTAATGATTAGAAGAGGTGGAAGGAATTTATAATATATTCTAAAGTTATGATATTCTCCAGGTTTATTGGTATGGCCTAAAATTGTAAGACTGTGTAAGATATTCCTTAATTAATATCTTATATTTTTCATTTTCTCCCTCTAAGGTACCATGAAAACATAAAAGGGAATTTAAATTTATAAATAAATCAACTAGGTTAGGCCAATTCTGGTTCAAGTCATATTTTGCTTTGTCATTTTCAGTAAGTTTTCCAGAGAATGGTGACACTTTTAAGAAAACATCACAAGAGTTTTGAAGAAATCTATAAAAGCAGGTTACATATATATGGACTTTTGACATTCTAACATAAACCACAGAAAGTTGCCACTAAAAAGTGAACAAAGCCAAATCATTTTGCCATGTTGCCTTCCCTTCCCACTGTGAATCCCAGTCATCTGAAGATAGACTTCAAAGGACATATCTTAGAGCTTCTGCTTGTCACCCAAGAATTATTTCTAGGCCATGCAAGAAATCTCACATTTCTAAAATCAGATCATGAATTTGGAAGAGTAACCTAATTAATATGTTCATAAAACAGTTTCTATCACTACCAAATAGGACAGCAGCAATGAAACCATTTTTTGCATTGTTTGGAATTTCCCCAGAACACAATCAATAGGACATCCTCTTACCCCAAGACAATTCCTAACTTAGTAATTCAGAACTGAAACATTGTCATCCAGATCTATCGCTTTCCCTAACATACCACTTTCTGTAGGTAATCTCAGAAGTACAGCAGAACACCTCTTATTGACTTGAAAGGTTTGCTCAGCATCATGGACTCACTTTAGCTTGCTTGGTGCTCATATATTTCTTCTTCAGCAGGCTTTCTAGTTCCTCACAGTGGTTGTTTATTTACCTTACGGAGTTCTCTACCTGCTTCTCCTTTTGCCACCTCCTGTGGCATCATTCTACTTCCCATAGAAAACAGAGGCCATGAGACCACAACGCTCTCTGGCTTTTCTTCCCATCTACTTAATCCCTGTGTCATCTATATCCATCCTCGTCTTCTCTCCTGTCTCAGAGGCGGCCATGTCCTCCACTAGATTTTCAGCTCTCTGTCAGTACACTTCCTTCAGAACGCCTCCAACTCTTTAAAATCACTTAGCATCCTTCATTAGCAACTTCCTTTTGCTCCCTCCTACTACTCTTTTTGTCTTTCTCTTTCTCCTGCTGGTCCTTCTGTCCTTTCTGCCCAAAATTTTGAAAGAAATAGTTTTAATATATCTTTGGTTTTATTATCCCTTATCTATAACTTGTCCCTAAGATTTTTCCCATCAACCATTCCCCAAAGTGTCACTGATCACTATGAATTCTTAAGTGCATCAGATAACTCTACATGTTTTAAAGGTCCTATTTCCTTTACATCCCACAACACCATGTACACATCTTTATTAATCTACTTTCAGTTGTATTGTCATTGTGTGCCCCTATGGCTGTCCTCTTCACTAGTCTCAAAGGCAGCGGGGTCCCTGATCAGATCCATCCATCACGCCTCAAAGAATCTGTAGCTTCACTGAAATGCAGTTTTCTAAGTATGACACTTTTCCGAAACTCAGACATTATTTTATGATTGAAACATTTCGTTGGCATTTATTATAGCTCTGATTTCAAATGACGTTTACTAGTCTTTTATCTATAACATAAAATTAAAGATTTATTGAACATTTTGAAGAAAACAGCACAGGTGGTAACACATCCTAAAACTTGTATAGTATTTTTTTAAACAGCAAAATATTCTCAAAGCTATTTCATCTGACTGTCACAAACTAGGGCTGGTTTGGACACAGCCCAACAGATCCCTCCAAGATGACGAAAGGAGTTGTCTCATCTGTGCTCCGTTCACTGAGTGAGGGCCCAGAGAAGGTGTGGCCTTCGCTTTGCTCACACTCTGTCCATGTACCAAGCACTGCAGATTGCATTTTTTGTCTGTCCTAAGTGTGGCAGCTTTCTGAAGATATCTGTGAGAGAAGCACCTTTCTCTAATTCACAGAAACAACCCTATCTGTCAGAATGACCCCAGGAACACAATGCATCACAAATTCCTTATAAAATTTCTCATTCATTCTGAGAAAACCAAAAAAAAAAAAAAAAAAAAAAAAAAAAAAAAAAAAAAAAAAAAAAAAAAAAAAAAAAAAAAACAACCTGATAACACGTACTAAACTTAGTCCATAGTCCTAATATTAGCAGAAATAAAATTCATTCACATTCAGTGGGTACCCTCCACTTAACCATCTGGATTTTAGGGAGATAATGATCATTTTTTTATTACTACTTCCTTCAGAAACTGCCCCTCCCCTCTTAGAATCAGTATTAGCCCTCTTTGCCAGCAAGTCAACATTCTTTGCTCCTACTCTCTCTGTCTTTCCCTTTCTTCTCTGGGTCCTACTATTCCTTTTGTTCAAAATTCTGGTCTACTAATTATCTGTTTCCAAAGAGGCCCATGGAAGCAGTTCTAAGACAAATGCCACTAAAATATTATGGCACACTGAAAAGATGCTGGATTTTCAAATCACTACTGGCCTAGTTTTGAGTTGGCCAGTTTCTGTAAGTAACAGAAATGTGACCTTCAGCAAGTTTCTTAAGCAAGCATTACTTTTCTGCAACCAAGGATTTAATTAAGACCCACCTCAGAAAATCACCATTGCTGTTAAAAAATGTAATTCATAGGAAACATGTGGTATTAAACCAAAGATGGTTCAATCAGAAATGAGCTCTCCTACGACATACACAATAGTTATGTTCATTACCTGTAATTTAAGAAAATTCATTGCTTTGATCTTAGCATATATATAATTACCATTCTAGTAGATTGTTACCAAGATATATAATATTTCCATTAATAGCCTATTATTTAATATGATAAGGATAAATAGCTACAGCAATTATTTTCAACAGTGAAGACCTCAGAGAATATATGCGAGGTCACACAAAGCAACAGCGATATTAGAGATTAGGTCAGAGTTAGAGACTTGTAATATCCCCAGTCCAGCCCAAAATCTAATTTATATAGAAGGTAGATCACCTGTGCTTAAAATCACATATATAACATGCATGTTATATGTGTGTGTGTGTTTATGTGTGTGCTTGTATGTGTATATATTTATAGACACACACACACACATATACATGCCTTACATGACACAAAAACATGTACAAGACCTAGTCATTGGTATTGCCTTGGGTGTGTTTACAGGCTGTTATCCCTCAACTGGAAATACCACCTAATAATCCATCCAAGCGATCAGGCATTGTACTAGTTGCTTTTGGTGTGGAGATAATTTTGAGCTGTTATTAAAAGTGAGATTATATCTGGATAGAGTATTAATGAGCGGTAACTTTTGAGGGATATGACTGAAGGAAGAGAAGAAAGAATGATGGGCTTTAGAAAAAGAAAATTTTAATTGGGACAAGTGAAAAATTGGGTGTTAGTTCTCGTAGATTCCTCTTCCATCTCAGAATTCTAAATAACTTTCCTCTCTCTCTCTCCCTTGCCTCTTTTGTTTCTAAATCTGAAGATTCCAGCATTAGTGGAAGTAACTCAATCGCAGACACCTAAACGAGATGTACCAACAACAAGTAAGTCGAGAACTTAACAGGAGGCAAACAACCCAAATCCACTGACGACAATTTTCAGTTAAGGGAGAATAATTCTGATTTCTTTCATTGTTTTGCAGAGATTTTCTAAGGTTTCTCTGGTTTGGGCCGCCCATTGAGTTGATTGAAAATGTAACCTGTAACCTGTCAGCAGTTTGAACATAAACTATTTTATTCGTCCTGAAAAATATCAAGGACAAAAACCTACATAATTTTTACGTTACCAATGGAGTTTTCCAAATGGCAAAATTTCTCCTCTATAAGTCTATTTATAATCAAATTTATTTTAAAAATGAAACTAAAACCTAAATGTTATTTTCATTCTTAAGTTTCAAAATATTATTACAGAAATTAAGAACAATATCGCTACAGGCAATAGAGAGCAATAAAGACAACCAAGAGAAAAAATTTATGCTTAATAGAATCAAAATATCCATCTAGTGGAAAACTTTTGTGGCATTAAATCTTAATCTAAACTTGTGGCTTAAACAGTAGCCTGAATTTACTACTGAGTCCCCTGGAGTGGTGACCAAGATGCATTTACATACTTATGAGCCTACACTTTATAGGCTATCAGTGTTTTACAAATAAACTATTTGGCCCTAACAAGATTCAGACCCATGCTGGCAGTCTGGTGCTGAATTTTAGCATTTGGAGGTGATCTTATCACCCAAAAAGGTGGCGCTGATATAAGGTCAGCTGACCGGAAAGCTCATTAGAAGTCAAGCAGACACTAGAAGAATTTCAGGTTGACTAAAATGAAAAGGATTCCGTGAGCATGAAATTTAGTACATTCCATCTTTCAGTGCATACATTGTCATCATGTTCAACACTTTTCCCACCCACTAACATTCAAACAGACAAGCAAGACCGGCATATTGACCAAAACAAAAACTCTGGAAAATAGGCTACTGGGCTGAGTTTCTATAGTTGCAATGTATTACAATAAAAAAAATTGAGTAGCTAGACAGAATTATTCCATCAATGTGAAGCAGGTCATCTGGTCTTTCTCTGAGTATTCATTTATCAATTAGTTGTTTAAAACAAACATGCATATATATAAATGTGAACATATCTTACTTTATTCTGAAAGGATTTGTACCAAACAAATCACACTAAAATGCAAATGTTTATAAGCTGAAATCTTGGTCTCTAAAAGACTGTCTCATTTATGACCTGTTAGACTAACTTTGTAGAAACTAATATGTGGAAAACAGAACATTCAATAAAGGAATATGGGTTCCATAATCACCCTATTTTGCCTTTTTAATGAAGTCAATGGTAGGCAGCACAGTTTGGTAAAAGCATTTGGAAATATGGCCCTCAGAAAATGAAATCCTAAACATTAAATAAGTAAATAATAGCCACCCAAAGTCATTATTCCCAAATCTTCCTCTGGAATTCTTAGTGGGCACTCTGGCCACAGCACTAACAGCCCCTCCCTAGCAGGAATCCACTGTCCTCTCTGAATTTATTATTAAATGGATGCAAAAGTATTTCAACAAAATTCCCTTATAGATTTTACAACTTTGGTTGTATTCATCATGACATTGGTGTTTCTGGCATATGTTATATTTTTATATATCACATGATATAAAGTTATTAGGTATCTTTTAAGTAAGGTAAATGCTACAGAAGTATGTTACAGTATATCATTCTTGATGGACCCTTACATTTGATTCCATAACATAAGCCTTTTTAATCGCTTTTAGATGGGATTTAAATTCCTAGAAAGCTGACTTGCCTCTTGCTTCTTTTGACCATACAGGACACACTCTTGATTGCCAGGGTATTATTCCATTCTCACAACTAGTCAGGATGAAACATAGGAACTACATAGTACTTGTTTGCCTAATGAGGCCAATCCTTATCTTGATTTAGCTTGGCAGCCAAGAGAATAAAAAGTGTAATGGAAAGAAGTCTTTGCAATAAAATCCTCCAGTAAATATTTCTAACGTAGTTTCAAACAAGAAAGATGCATTCCTCATAGCACTCTTTTTAGGACTCAAGGGGCAGTGTTCTATTAAGCCAAGTAAAGGGACCTCTTGTTAACTTTAATTTGTAACCAATAAACAATGAATATGTAATATGATTGCATAATAATCAACACATCAGCCTTGGGGCAGGAAGATGAGAGTTTCTATTTGAATCATTACCTCTGATCTGATGAACTCTCGATGACCACTCCAGACTTTCAATGTTTCTACTTATCTCAAAAAGAGAAAGAAACCTGAGTATTAGTCTCTCTATCTGGCCTCTACAAAGGGCTCAGGGCCTATGTAGAGTTCAGCTAGGGCCCCTGGAAACAGAGCACATGTCCCCTTTAAAATGTTTACTGTTTCCTGGAATTGCTTTATTGCCACCTTCTGATGCGTCTTTTCTAAAGAAAAAGATCCGTGAGTGAGGATGAAAAAAGGGGGGTCTTCAGAGATGAACTGAGGCAGGGACAGGGAGGCCTTGGTAACTTCTTTCCTCTTACCATAAACATTCATGGGCATGGAATCTGATCCAATAGGGGACTCCAATCCAATAGCAGGACAAAAGGGGAAAAAAAAGGCTTTCTGTCAACAAACACCTAGAATCTCTTGCTGCAGTGCTAAAAGATGAAGCTATAAATAAGAGGAAAAAAAAAAAACAGCTACAGAAGTTGAGAACCAAGCATAACACTAACTGGGTCACCTAGAAAAAAATAAACACTACCTTCCTCCTTTGAGTCTAACACCTCATTAATGAAACCTTCTGAGGGGCTCAGAGAAGAACAGACACGCAAGCCACTCACATTCTACACTGGGTTAGTGCGGCCACAGCAACCATAACTGGTGCACCACGCAGTGGAATGTAGGAAGGGTTACGCAGCTCTAGGCACAAGAGAAAATCACTGGGACTCTTAACTTCTCTCTACAGCTTTCAAACATATGTATTACAGACTCAACGGAGGATGAATAAGCAAATTTGCATTCTTTCCAAAATTATAAACTGAATGGCTCATTTCTTTCCAGTTAAAAGTTGAGGTGAAGCAATGACACAAAAGGTGATTTAAATGTTAGGCATTCAGAATACATGCATCCTGCCTACTGCCACATAAACAAATGGATTCAAACAAGAGGACTGAGTTTGAACAAAACTGTTGCTTTATAGCAAGACACATCTTATAAAAATAGGAAGGGCGATTTTTAACTCTAAGTGAATCTTAAGAGTTATAGCATTACATTAAAGAAAAACATAAAGAATAGAAAAAAAACTTAACAAAGCCTACTATGAATCAAGGACTCTTTCCGGGACTTTTTAACTTAAGGATTAAAAGCTACTGAGATCAACTTTTCTGTAAGAATGACAAAAACCTTGTTGCTGAGGTCGGACCCTCAACAACAGGAAAAGTAAGGCAATGGAACCAAAGCTCCCCCTGAGTCGGGAGCTCTGGTGATGCAGTGGAAAGTGAGCCACTGGGTGTGCGGGCATGCACCCAGACTCCATCCCAAGCACGTTTGAGCCCAGGGACAGTGGCTGTGGGCAGCAGAGAAGGAAGATACGCCATAACATTGACTCCAAATGTCTGATATTGACAGAAAAGGAGCAACCATCCAGAGTGACAGGGGACATCTCCTACCCTCCTCTGTAATGCATTTTTTAATAGAAAACCAAAGCCCTGGAACAAACCAGCAGGTGATTTTGGTGGTACCTTAAAAAAACCAGGAAGTTTCATTTAAGACACTGCTTTAAAACAGACAAAAATATTCAGAAACCTATATTAGGATATCCATGACTTATTCTGAATCTAGCCAAAATATATATCTAAGAGACATACTTGGAAAATCAAGCAAAATACTGTATCCCAATTAACCCATGTTTGTAAACACTAAGCCTTAACATACGACTTCATTATGCATTCCCAAAGTTTCTGTTAGGAGGGATTGAGATCAGTCCCCCTTGAAGATGTAGTAACATGAAACAGATTTTAAAATCATGTATCCTGCATTTATAAGACTCTCAGCAATTATATATATATATATATATATATATATATATATATATATATGTATTCGTAAATTCCAAGAAGAAATGGTCTATGATATCCCATGGCTAGAGATGCCTTGTTACATTGGCATTAGAATCTGATACATGATCACATATATAGGCACTAAGCAAATTCTCTGTGATTCTAAGCACTTCCTAATTCATGTATTAGAATTCTACTAGAAGTCTATTGGCTTATTTTAATCATAATATTTCTTAAATAGCTGAGATATTCTTAAATGTGAGGCATCAACATATCCCAGAATTATTAAAAAATCGAGTCAGCATTCTAAGTTTCCATTAACCTTCTTTGGAAATTCAGGCCAACTGATATTAGGTGTCAGAAATGCATGTATGCCCTTCTCCAGGGAATTTTCAAATAAACAGAAAAACAAAAACAAATCTCAAGCCTCTCCTTCTCTGTTACCAATGAATGGATTGCCATTCTTATAAGAATCTTAAAGTCACAAACATTAGCAATTATAAGTGTTCTCATACCTTCAAACTTGATTTCTTATCTGGGATGGTTTATATTGATAAGTAATTTTTTAGTTGTATAACCATCACTTTCTTAGACAACACTTGGCCTTACACATTTCACTTTTTCTTCTCACTAGATCCCAGGATTCTTCTTTAAGAGAAATCCTCATCGGGTCTTTGTCAGGGAATCTTGGAACTCTGAGTCTTACTAACTGAAGGGATATTGATTACTTACCATATCCAGGAGTGCCTTCGAAATGGGAAATTATTCACATGCATCATGTTCGCAGATCTTCTGTCATTAATATTTTTCTTGTCTCCAATGTTACATGTAGTGATTTTCACAGATGGATTCCAACTCTCCTGTCTGAGCAGCTATCAATGGGCAATTATTGCAACAAGTATTGAAAAAACCTCCCCCCAAATAAACAAAGAGCAATGACAAAAGCCCTTCCAGGTTGGGAAAAAAGAAACATCACACAGTACTGCAGGTATGGGTCCATCCTTTAGCCTACCCTAGATAGTCAACACACTACAATAACCAGTCCAGACGCCAATCCTAAATGATGGCAAGTATTGTCCTGGTAAAATCCGACAGCCTTGAGCTTAAATTAATGCATCTTCCCCGGGGAGGGCTATGGAATGTGGGAAGAAAGGAGTCAAAAGACAGTTTCTTGTTATCCTTGTTAAAGAAGTGTTGGAAGGAAGATGGAAAACTTCAGGTTGCTTCGCCATGCTGTCCTTTAGGAAAGAATATTGCTTTTTCTTCCTTCTCAGGTACATATTCATGTGTGGTCACTTTAACGCAGTGCTACCGGCTGAGACGTGGTAGACAAAGACCTGGGCAGTGGGGCTAGCCACCATGAATCGCCAAAGCCAACTTCTTCCTCAAATCTCAAAACTGCTGGTTGCGACCGCAGCAGTGGGAAGGCAACGAGTAACCTCTGCTCTGCAGGACAGGCTTGCCACCAGCTCCCACCATGACTTCAGCAGGTGCCGTTGTGATGAAACTCACTTCTGCCTCCCAACCCGAGGAGAGGACCGTCTGCCCTCTTTCAGGAAAATGACTAAGCTACTGATCCTTTCACTGCAGAATCTCCTTCATTCGTTGGGTCAAAACCATGCCATGTGTGGGCTTTTTATAATTTGCCCGGGAAAGAAAACGAAGCCCCACGTTGTCTAAGAATTTCTCCCCCCACGGTCTTTCCTTCCCCTTTGCCCCTTTGCTTCAGCCCGATTTTCTTCCCCAGTAGATGTCATTGACTCTGACGCTCTGACATCTTCTGAAAGATTCTCAGACCAACGGTATACAGACCTTGCATGCTTTTAAAAACACAACGGCACCAGGCTCCTGCTGGAGTCCCCGGCGCCGAATTTCCAGCAGAGCCTTTGGGATCTCTGCAGCTGCCTCCTCCGGCCCGGGCTGCGCCGCCCCGGCTCTGAGCAGCTCCGGACACTTGCAGGCTCCCGGGTACTGTACATTAACTCTGCAGCAGCCCGCTCCATCGGCTGCAGACTGCTGCCTGACAGGGGATGTGCTGGCGTCAAGGGGGCCCTCTAGGTGGGTTCCCGGACACTGCAGCGTCGTCGCGCGCTCCTTGCTAGTTTCCGAAGAAGAACGAGCAGAAGGAGTTAAAGGAGGAGCTCACCCTAAAGGAGCAGATTTCTTTCAGTAAGTAATTAGCAGGCGAGGAGAGCTGAACAAGAACCCGTACGTGACACCTTGGGCAAACAGATACTCTTACGGAGGGAGGATTTTACTTTGTTTTCTACCTCATCCAATGGGGGGAAAGGATGAAAAGAAGTCTGGAGAGAATTTGCACATGACAGGGTTTGGTGAATTCCAGTTTAAAAACGTATATATACACACACATACATAAAGGGGTGGGGGGCTCTTGCTTCCTGGACGACCTGTAACCATCTCGCTACAGATGTCCACACTAGGAATTTGGACAGGAAATCCTGTGCCAGCCAGTTCTGCAGAAGTCAGCTCGACTTGAGCCGCGATTGCGCATGCATGGCGCTGCTTGTTTGGTTAGGGGGTGTGGAGACTGAAGGAGTGCTCAGATAAGACGCTGCAACGTCTGTCACCGGTGCTCTGTATTTCCTCCAGCTTGCTCCTTTGTTGCAAAATTTCTGTTCAATAATCCCCTGGAAGCGCCCCATCTCTGTTGATGCCATTTTGGAGCAAGAATAAAATAGTAAACTCTTGGAATAGTAGGTTGGCACCTAACCGGTGTTTGCTTGGAATCAGTGAGCGAATGGGCTTCACAGTAGCGGTGCACTCAAATGTTAATGTACCGTTTTTAACTTAGGTGTTTTAAGAGGCTCTGGTACAACTGCTTATTATTCAACGGGATATTGGCAACGTTTAATGTTGTCGCGCTGCTGTCCTCAGCGGGGATTTCCCCAGTGAAGGCCTGTCTGCAGAAGACGTCACCCAGGGCTAGGGAAGAGGCACTCACCTTACATTCAAAATCAGGTGTAAAGAAAGACAACTTTTGAATACAGCTATGTATTGTTGAAATGACGATCCTAGTGGAGGTATTTATGGGAGGAATAACTTGAGTGATTCCTCTAAAAGCAGTTTGAAATTTAGGTTCAGAAAGCTCAAAAAAACAACATGAGAATATTCATTGGGATTCCTGATAGAAATACCCTCACACCTCTTTGCTAATGGGAGTAAATCCCTGAGTTCTGAGCCAGAAAACTCCAGCCTGAATTGCTTTAAAGAAGTTATTGAACAGTTGGGCTGAAGCATCACAACATAATTCAAAAGTTAATATGATATTAGATGTTTACATATTACTATTTAAGAGCTAGGAGGGTTGACGATGTCCCAGGACTACATACTTGTCTCATGCAATCATCACAACAATGCCATTGGGTAAAAACAATTAGTCCTGCTCTACACATGAGCAAATTGAGGTGCTTAGAGGACAAGCAGCTTGCCCAAAGTCACATGCTTAGTAGAGTCACCATTCAAACAGAATAGCTCTGGTTTCATAGCCTGTAGGCACCAGTCACACATTTCACCAGGATTCCTTGGTTTCATGCTTTTAATTTCTTATTTTTATTGTTTTAGCCTCCCAGAATCATGCTGAGAAGAATAAGACATTTATGATGTCATTTTAGAGATAAATTTTAAAGACTTAGAAGTATTTGTTCAACCTTACAAACTATGCTAGCAGATCTCGACAAAACTCCGATTATTAGGCTTTAATTTGTCTTTTCCGATGGTGATGATGATGACGGAAAAGGTTTTGATTCGAAATCAACATCTACTTTCCAATTCATGTAAGAGAGTAGGGCTCCAGAGTAAGTAGCCAGTACCGAGCCAAAAAATGACAAAGCAACATATTTCCCACTGAAATAAGCGTTATTTATTTGACATATCTTTCTAGTCTATTCTATTCCATTCTGTTCTTATGCCAAATTGTTACCAACAGTGCTATAACAGCAAAAATATCTGAATCTTTCTCAACTGCCACAGAGTTCAACATTCAATACCGATGAGCTATGTTTCCATTTGTGGGAAATTATACAAGGAAAGCCATTTATAAATAAAATTAATAAATACATAATTAAAGAAGATTTGAAATCAAAATGTATTTAAAGAAGGAGATTTTAAGAGGATTTTTCAGTTTCTAAATTTTTACTCGTATACAACTATCTCAAATAGAATATATTAAATGAGACTCAAAGGAAACAACTGAGAGGCCATGAGAAGTAGTGGAAGAGTCAAATATCTTCTCAAGAAACAACAAAGAAAAATTCTACTTCACAGCTAAGAAAAGTAACACTACACATTAATAAACCAACCTAAATTGAGGTTTTATTTTTTCAGATTCAAGACAACAAATAGAAAAATCTGGCTTATGTCATCGAAATAGTTCATCTATAGGATTTCTATTTTATATATACTAAAATCAAGGCCTTAAGAGTTATGGCACCAGGTTAAACAATGTAGTGAGAACCTCGTTCAAAATAAACAAATAAAATGGGCTGGGGAAGCAGCTCAATGAGAAAAACTGGATTCAATCCCTGGCACGAAAGAAAGAAAGAAAGAAAGAAAGAAAGAAAGAAAGAAAGAAAGAAAGAAAGAAAGGAAGGAAGGAAGGAAGGAAGAGAGTGAGTTATGGCCACTAAGTCAAAAACTGGTACTTCACAAGATCTACTATTTCATAAGCTTTGACTTTTGAGAAGAGGAGGCGGAAGTGATAACTTAGAAACAAGTTCTCAACTTGCGGATGATGTTGATGAACTAGGGTACTACTTTTCTCATTTGTTCTACTAAAAAGTCATTGTCCTTTCATAAAACTTCTAAGACATACCAGAAGTTGCCATAAACAATGACTTCTATGGCTTATCCCAGTCCTGTTTTTCAATCAGTTAAAGAGTGCTAGTGATTAGCAGGTCATTATAAATAGGCATATCCTTGGTAAGGTTGGCATGGCTATGCTGTAGCCTCATCTTTAAACAGAACAAAGTGTAGTTTGATTTCGTCGATTTGGAGGTTTTTAAATTTTTAATCTACAGCAAGGAGTGGCGTAACTGATATTTAAAAGATAGGCTCCCATTAACCACATTCTCATATGAGAATAAGAAACAAACAGTACATCAATTAATTAAAAGTAAACTGCAAACTCAGAGCATACCAAAATAATTACAATTTTTATCAAAAAGATTGCTGAGTGCACTCAAAAATACACAAAAATTATTAACTACACAGTGTCACTATGACCTTTTTCAATGAAGTCCTTGCACAAGGAGGGAGTTATGCTTATAAGAGTTATGGATAGGTCCTGAGACCCCTGTGGTTTCGTAAAGTTGCCTGAGTTCAATTAGAGGAAAAGAAGAGGCCAGGTATTTTGTAGGATTTTAATCAAGAGAGCTCTCTATTTAGCAAGCTATCATTATATTGGGGTTCAGAAAGAATCGGCCTGATCCTAAAAAACGTGCTCACCCAAATATGACTGACAGTAGGAATACAGATTTAACAATTTTTAGGGGTATTTTGTTATATTATCACTTTAAGAATTCATCATCTTCAAGCCCCTTCAATTACAGGTTTCCTTCACAAGAGTACAATGACTAAGTTCCACTTTCATGTGAACATAATCATAACATAATAAAGGCACACCTTAGTCACGTCACTTGGGTGTGTCCTAAACACTTTAGTCATTGGTAGTTATCAGATATGGAGGGTGTGCTGGGTTACTTCATTGATTTTCCTTTTCCTTCCTTGAGTTTCACTTTTAGAAAGTAATTTTAATTTCAAATATCATGCTATCTTTTTCATCACACATTCTAGTATAAGCAATAAATTAATATTGATGGTTGTCTCTAAGTTGAAATAAAATTAAGATACCCACCTCATATGTATTAAGATATTAAATGGCAAAAACATAAAATATGATCTTTTATTAATGTATGGATATTAACCACCAGTTTAGATATTTTAGAAAATTTCTAGATGTCAAAAAAGTAAGATTCTGTTTTTGCATCTCACGTATTTGACTTATATAAGTACATTTGCATTTGTAAATATTTGTATTTATTTTAGCATATTCTATCTATATACTTATATTTATAGTTAATACTACAAATATGTTATATCCAAAGAAATAGCAGTTGGTTGTGAGGATGCCTCGAAAGATATGACCTACTGCCTAAGGCAAATGGTAATGTAGTTTTAAAATTTCTCATAAAAATAAAAATCATGTCCACTTTTCATATTTACAAATATGCACATATTTTCTTCTTATAGTAGATATGATTAACAAATAAGCAGTTGACAGAATGCAGAGAGTGACAGCACACCGCCGCCATCCCACCTCCCAGCAGAAAAAGAACACTGAAAACTAAATCCTGTCTCCCACCCCTCTCCTTTGAAAAAGAACAGCATCTTCCTCTGTGTATTTATAACACACACACACACACACACACACACACACACACACACACACACACACATTGTTGGCACTCAGTAAATGTTAACTAATAACCATGTTGGTAGTAACGGCTTTCCCTGGCAAGTTCTAGCAAAGTCTGAAGGCATGCTGTTTAGCACATTCATAACTGATATAAGAGAGGCCCTTCATGAAGCCATGGCTTCAACTGCTAAGCGTCAGGGACCTGCGTCACGTTTCAGCAAGTTGCTAGTATATTCAATTTTTTACATAGTGTTATAGCCAAAGAAACAACCACCAATTGAAACATGGAAAAAAGGACATTATACACCCATTTTGATGCTTTCAGAAAATTCATAATTTAGCTAGTCTCTAATAAAATAGGTCATTTTGGATCACAAAGCTGATGACTGAATCACCTAATACTAAATGATGAATAAATATATTTACAAAAAGTAAATGTTAATCATGAAACAACAGTTTAATTAGAAGTTAGAATTCTTGCTAAACTCTACTTTTAACAGGTTTGAACTTAGAATAGTTTTAATATCCAAATACAAATGAGTTTCTAAATTTTCAATGCAAAAACCAAACATAGAAAAAATACACAAAATGTTTGATGAAGAAAAAAGTAAAGTTTGTATTTACGCTTGGAGCATCAAGGTGTGATGTGCTTATGACAAGATCTTCTTTTTTCTCCTTGCATAATTTTTTACAAAACATAAAATTGTTCTGAGATACAATCTATCTGCTACACACAATATTACAAATGTATACATGATCAACTTTAACTTACTGAAGTAATAGAAAATGAATTTTAATTATGAATAAAACTTCTAAAATATTATTTATATGTTCTTAATTTTTTATTAGAAGTATCTAAAAACCATGCTGGGGATATAGTTTAGCAATAGAGTGCTTCTCTAGCATGCATGAGACCCTAGATTTGATCCTTAGCAATGCAAAATAAATAGGTAAAATACAGAAATACAATTTGTCCATTTGACCTAAACTTTACTCGAATAAAATATTAAGAAAAAGACAAGTAGAATAATATAATAGAACTTTCTTCAAAATGGAATATTTCATTTCTGACAGTTTTCTAATAGATTTGTATCATATTACAGTAGTTGACATTTTGGACACAGTTTCATGTTACTCTTCAGAAATTCAAAGAAGTAAAAACATTTCTCATATAATACACTAAGGCCAATTTTCAATATATCCACGTTATGGAATACTATGGACTCCTAAAATTACTTGAAGTATCTGAAACCAATAAACTCACAGCACTGGCGAATGATATCCTTGTCTTATTTACTCTTTCATTGCTGAGACAGAATGCCTGACATCCACAAGGGAGGAAAATTTATTTTAGCTCACAGTTTCAGGAGGTCTCAATCTATTCATGGCCAGACAGAAATGGTGGGAGCACATGGTGAATGTGCCATCAGAGAAAGAGGTGCTGTCAGCATAGCAAACAGGAATCCAAGTGAAGGAGAAACAGTGGAGCTTGCTAACGTATTTGTTTTCCTTGTCATGTTCCAGCGATGCACATCTTCCAGGTCAAACCCCAGGGATCTGTCCCTTACGGGTCAAGCCCCAGTGTTCCACCCTTTTGTCTGGCCCCACATTTTAATACTGCATGGTTTCATAGCTACTTCACAACAGCCAATTACATGAGGCTTTTTGGGGACACTGCATACCTAAAACTTAATAATCCAGACTATGAGTTCATCAACATACATGTATGTGTGTTGGTATGCAAATCTGTATTAATGTAAAGGAAAATACCAGAAGGACAGCCCCTAAACTATTGGCAAATTCCCTCTAAGATAAAGAAGTAGATAGCATTTAAGAAAGATTTTTTACTTCTTACTTTAAATATTTCTTGATTAATTTTTAAAATAGGAACACATGTATGGAATACATAATACATAATGGAATAGCAATCAAGAGAAAAAACCATTTAGTATTTACTAAGAAAAACAGTCAAATATAATTAATATCTACAAACTAAAACATCAAATCTAAGTTTCTAATATGTGCTAGATTTGCTGTCTCATAGATTTAAAAGTCTACCCTCTAAACTTAAAATTGAATAGTTAAATTTAAGATATATTTCTAAGAATCCAAAGATTCCATTACTATTATTATAGAAATAAATACTGATTCTTAAGAATATATATAAATAGGCAATTTATTATTTTCTCTATGTCCGTATGATCATTGTACTGGGTATCAGAAGGAGAATCCTTCAGATTTAAGACTATTAATGATAAAGGCTTGTCTATGAGTAGAATGAAACATTTGATCAAACGTCCTGATACTCATATCAACATCAGTTTGTTATTGTGGTATTATTATATATGAACATTATAATACTTTGCTCCAGTTGAGCCATGCTGGTATCTACTACCACAGAAGTTCCTAACCTTTTTGATACCAAGGACTTGGTTGCTGAAGACCCTTCTCCCCAGGATGGAGAGTGGGTGGGCTCCACCCATTACGTGGGAGGTTGTTGGAGGGTGGCTTTGACATGGCAAGCAGCTGCAGTGGGGGAGCAGGGAGGGAAGCTCGGCGTCCTGGCAGATCCAGGGGCACTAGGTCCCCAGAAGGGAATGCTCTCGGGAAGTGGAGCTTTGCTTGCTCACTGTTCATCTGTCGTGGTAGCCGAGTCCTTTCAAGGGCAACAGACCCTTCCCAGTGAATAGAACAGGATTTGGGGGTTCCTGGGCTAGTACAGGGATTTGAGCTTGACCTCCCGCTCCCCTTTAACTCAGGCAGCAACTGCTATTCTGACAGCCATTACACAACCATATCCCAAGGGGTGTGCCCTAAAGGTTCACCCAAGCGGATTTCCCTTTATTGACAGATATACTGGCTGAGCTCTATTGATCAGTTAACATTTCACATTCTCTCAGTCGAAAAGCAACATATTCTGATTTCTGATTCACACCGGAAGGGGCTTGGATGTTGACACCCTGTCCTGAAAACAAAATGCTAAGCAAACGAAAAGATGAATAACTCTCCTTAGATCTCTAAGAGATGTGAGGTCATAGTGTAAACTGCCATTTGTTGACAATCAGAAACTCCCAAGGAACCTGGTGATGGGGGTGTCCCCAAGATTTTGTGAGTTTTATCAGTAGGAGTTTGACCAGGTCTAACGGGTCAACCATGCCCTTAAGTTTAAATCAAAGGACGAAAAAGAAAATGAAGTTTTTTTTCTTCTTAACAAGTTCTGCCCTCAGGAGAAATTAATTAACCACAGCCTACTATATATGTGCAAGATTTTTATTATTTTTTTTTTATTTTTTATCACTGTCTAACTGGCCTGGGGGGAGGAAAATTGCCAACGCTAGCCAGCTCTAGCTGAGAAGATACACACCCAACCCCAGCCCCTGTAGCCACCCTGACTCCCATAAGGTCAGTAGAAAAAAAAAATTGAGAAACTCTTGTGAGATTCATACTCCACAGGCAAAGGCTCACCAAGACTGAGAACTAAGTGTTGGACTGTACAAAACTTCTATTGCTCCTTTCGCACCCTGTATCTTTCTACCTGTAGCAATTTCCTCAACTCTGAGTATATCTGACTACTGAGGACACACTATAAAGCACGCTAAAGGCAAGCTTTTTGAAGAAACACAGTGAGCATCCCAACACACATAGTAGAGACGTTACAAATATCTACACGAGAGAATTGTGTAATACAATAATGGCACATACTTATCATTGTATGTTTTCCCAAATCTACAGAAAGCACAACTCCAAGAGTGAGCCCTTACGTCCACGTTGGCTTCTGATGGTATGTGTTAACACAGGCCTGGTGACTGCACAGAAATACCATGCTGGTCAAGGATACTGATAATAGGGAAGCTATGTATGTGTAGAGATTTGGGGTATATGGGATTCTCTGTATCCCCCCCACGAGTTTACTGTAAACCTAAAATTGCTCACCTATTAAAAAAATCTTTCTTAAGAATCAAAATCAAGATATTAAATTTATGCTGGAATATGCCCAGCAAATACACAATTTCAAAAATGCAAACACAAAATTTTTAACAATAATGCTGGCAGATTGATCTTCCTTTACTTTCCTGTTTTTTCTGAAATAAAAGCAGATACTAAATTTTCTCAAAAAGATGTTTAACAAACATTTTGGCAAACTACAAAATACAAAACTTCATTTCAGAGTTCATTTTTTAAAAAGATGAGATAGGATTTAAAGATTCTATTTAAAAATGAAATATTTTATTTAGGAAAGCAGGTGAGTTCATCGTGCGAAACTCAAAGAAAGGTAAATAGAAGAATGAAGCCGTTCATACTCCCACACCCAAAATCCAACTTGGTATTCTTCCTTTGGCTTTGTCATGTGTTGTTCTTCTCTCTCTCTTTCTTTTTACATTTATTTTCTCCCGACTAGTCATAACAGATTTGTTATTAATATTTTTATTCTTGTAGGAATAACTAAGTGGCCTCTGAATTTGGTAAGAGTATGAACTGGGTAAAAGCTGTTTTATTTACTGCATGGCATATGGTAATAGAGTTAATCAGCCCTGTTCCCTCTCTTGGGCTCCTTAGGTTAGCAGTGCAGTTTGATGTCATTCACAAAGCTTATAATTGCCCTTAAACCCATCTGATGCATTTTCTCAGGAGGGGGTTCCCAAGAGGATATTCCTCCACACTCTTTTGCTTCTGATTCTTTAATTTTCACCCATATTGGAGTCTGCTGGTGTTTCTTTTATTTAAACAAGACAGTGCTGTATTTTCAATGGGATTAACATCTAGGAGATATGATTTCTAATCAAGGTAAAACCAAGAAATTATTTTGCTTCCTTTTATAATCAAAGATTTATGATGTATCATTTATATTTAGTTCTCTCTATTTCTTTAATAGGTTCATATTCAATAGCCATGAGTCTTGGTTTTTAGTGTATTTTTAATTAATATTTTGTCAGAATGTCTGCTTTTATAAGTCATTCTAAGTTAAGATTGGAAGAAGCTGCATCAAAGATAGCCAATCAGATGCCATGAATAATCCATAGGTCCCAACCAGCCCTTCACTGTACACAGAAACACAGTCACACATCACAGGCAGCTAACAGAACCTAAGTAAACTCAAGTACAACTATATTATTTACAAATATATATCTGTGTAGGTATTTATAATATATATTACATATATAAACTCATACACATAGTATTTCTACATCTTGTATTCACTGTATAGGAGCACTATTACTCCATTATTTTCATTTATCTTCAAAACAGATGATTAAAAGTTGTCAATAAAATGCAGCTATCAGGGTTGGAGAAATAGCACAGCGGTCAAAGCACTTGCCTAGCAAGCACAAGGCCCTGTGTTCAACTCCCAGTACTACAAAAGCCAGTTGTGATGGCACATGCCTGTAATCTCTTCACTTGGAAGTCTGAGGCAGCAAGAGTGCCCGAGTTCAAGGCCAGCTTGGGCTCCATAATGAGTTCAGAACCAGCCTGGACTACAGAGAAAGACCCTGTTTCAAAAAAATGTAGTTATCAGATAAGCAGTTGAGTTTTTGGATTCGTTGATCCTTGGCATATACACCTACCATGTGTAGAATAATGTCTGATTTATATTTACTGCTGAATAAAATATTTATTGGATTATTACATATTATATTATAAACCAATCACTATATCAAATATGATTACTTAAATTTTATTCTAACACCTTTGGAACTTGCCTTCCTTATACTCCATTCTGATCAGAATCAGATGTAAACTGGATTCACTGCTACCGAGGACTATACGTCCTCAAAAACAGTAACTGCCTGAATTCCATAGTATATTTTTTAAAATCTAACTATCAACTTCTGTATCTTTAAAGTAACTATAGTCACTCTTTTTTTAAAAATAGGAGCCAGTCTGAGTCAGCTACTTTTTCTTGCCATCAAAATCTTGGTGTGTCACCATCTAAGAAACTTCATTTTGCTAATTCATAAATTCTTTCCCTGCCAAAAGAAACCAATTGAAAATTAATTGCTATTGTTATATTCCAATACTGAATGGCCACAGTGAATTAACTTGACATTGGATGAACCGAGAGGTTTAAATTAAAACACTCACAGTGGCGTTGGCAAGGCATCTACATCCACATCCAGATGTTCTAGAGACAGTTTTCTTTCCTTTGACTGACATCTATTGCACTTGCTGTCAAAATATTACCTTCTCATATTTCTCCAACCCTTTTCAGACTTTTCTCCTCTGAATGCCAATTTGTTCCAGATAAAGTGCATAGGATGGGGGCAGAGAAACTGAACCGGAAGAGACACAGTAGAAAAGAGGGTGATGACAGCGATTTTTCTTAGTTTAATCTGGTAGAAAAATCCAGTACTCAAAAGGGCAAAAATACTTTATTAAGGAGGAGAAAAAAAAGGGGGGGAACAACCAGGCACGGTGGCACAAGCCTGTAACTCTAGCACTCTCTGAGGCTGGGGCAGGAAGACGGCAAGTTGGAGTTTAATGTAGACAATTTAGAGATGTAGTAAGACATTGTCTCCAAAAACAAAACCAGAAAGAAAGAAAGAAAGAAGAAAGAAAGAAAGAAAGACAGACAGACAGACAGACAAAGAAAGGAAAGAAGAAAAAAGAAAAGGAGCTAAGGATGGACCTCAGTTTGAAATCTCTGTGTTCAATCTCTTTCCCCAAAAGTAATCGTTGAAAACCCCCAAAATATTAAGGAAGGCATACTAAAACTAGAACAATGTCTCAATATAATTAATAGCTTTAAGTTGTTAGCATATCTACTTATAGTATTATTTGCATTTAAGTGCAAATTAAATTCAAAGCTAGCTCTAAAATTGTAGTTGCCCACTGCAGATAGACATGTGGATAATAATGTTGTGACTTGATATTAAGTGCATACTACTGAGTACTTGAAACTATGAGCTAGGCTGTCTTTCTCTGTAAGTGACATATTCTACCCTTAAAATCCATCACTATCGAGTACACCGATCACTTAACAAATACAAAAAACCCCCCAACATAACAGCATTCCATTTCAAAAACCATTGAGATAGAAAAATATTAGCATGAACTGAATTGCCCTGTGATGTCTTACACTTTTTAAGAATCATGCTATTCATAGGAAAGAGTCTACAATGGAATATCAGTGCAACTATTGTTCTTAGATTCCAGATATGTAAAACAGATAAAAATATAAGATCTTTAATTTTTCACAAAATAACATAGCACAGTTGACTAAATAATAAAATTACTTTCAGAATATCTATTTCTCCTCGACCTATCCTTTTTAGGAACTGAAAAATTAAGAGTTTGAAGCAACATTTTAAAAGGAGGAAGTCTTCAGGTGAGCGACCAATTTTTTTATTGTCAAGTCTCAGCAAGCTGCTTTGATTTCTAAAATCCGCATTTTAAGCCAGTGGAAGTTATGTAGGAATATGAGACAACTCTTTCTCCCTTCATCTCCAATTACTAATTGGTTAGAGTGATATGTGGGAAGGTTAGATATTTTTGTTTACAAAAAGGAGACATCAAGAAACTTTGCAACAAATTCTTGGTGTCTTCTATTCAGAGACTGTAGGTACAGGGAGCAAGTGAGAATCCTAAAATTCCCGCCCAAAGGTGCCCAAAAAGAAGAAAAGGGTGAAGAAAGATAAAGGCGGGTAATAGTGGGACAGAACGCTCCTATCGATACTCACATTCCACCACCTTAAGTGAGAGACAGCAGATCTACTGCGGATGGGTTTGCTGGGACACAGGCATTTTAAAGATCAGAGCATTTGCTGGAAAGTGTAAATGCTTTTCTTCTCAAATATTATAGGAAGATTTCTGTGTTTCTAAGGAGAAATGTATAGAAAAGACAAAAATGTGACATGGTATTCAGATTTTTTAATCAATTTGTAAATGTATATCAATATTATAACACACTTGTTAAAAGTGAGACCATGTGATATGTACTAATACACTTTATTTTGTTTTTCCAAATCCTGTTCTAAGTTTTATTCATAAACACTGTCACATGACTTTTCAAAGCAATGTTAGGCTACAGAGAGCTTTACAAATTGAGACTGTACTCAGAAATTCAAATATCCATTCAAGTTGTATCTCCAACTCCACACTTCTTTCCACCTCCCCACTGGGCTCACTCCAGTCCCACCACTTGTAGGTGAAGCATGACCAGAGTGCGAGACAGAGAACGCTCACCAGGCTGGCCAAGCCTGTCTGCTCTGGGATTGACTGCTTTGGGGTTGGGGAGCAGGGAAAAAGGAAGGAGAAGCACTGGCTCCATCATAAGAAGGCATCCTATGGTGGGATTTGGCAGATGCTGAAAGCCACCCCTTTGTCTTGTGGGTACTTCGGTGGGCTCCACAGCAGCAGCTCTGCGGGGCGCCCTGGCTGCAACTCCTATGACTAAGGGACAGCCTTGTCTTCCCACTGCTGTGCTGCTGGTTCATCACCCACCCTCTCCACTAAACCTCTGCTTTTCGATGGTCCAATCCCTACAATCTCTTGTTATTAGAGGGCAACTTTCTTTCAGAGATGGTCCTCTGGGGAAGAGAAAAAAAAAAAAAAAAAAACTCAAGGCTAGGTCTGAACATGGTCTCCGGAAGAAAAAAAAATCCTCTACTCATTTATTTTTCTGTGGGTCTGATGTAAACAGGATGACTTCAGTCCTCTCTGAGGGAGGGAAGGAGGGGGAGGACTCAGCACACCCAGTTCTCTCTTGCTCTCTTAAAAATATTTGCATAAATTCTTGCACAGTCAAGAAGTGTTTTGTTTTTTGCCTTTGGACCTTCATGTTAATGAAGATTGCCAGTGGAAGCAAAGGTCAATGTGGTACAAAGGCTAAACAGACTTAGCTAATGTGTTTGTGTGTCTCTCTCTCTTTTTAAAATAATTTTACTGTGGTAAAAAATTCACATGACCTAAAGTTTAACATTTCTTTCATAAATACATGAATTCCAAATTCTGTAGCACATTAGAACCATGGGGTTTGGGGAATTAGTGAGCATCTACGTCCACCGCTTTTTCAAAGGTTCATCCCTTTCCCATCTGACCATTGCCTGTCTTTCTACTTTGCCATTCATGTTGGGGCCTTTTTCTGTTATTATGTACCTGCATTTCATAAAAGAGACACTCACCTATAGTCAGTGTTTTTATCTTTTAAAAACCAACCCTAGAACAGCCCACCCTGATGCTTCCTGCTATAAAGCAGTAAATTTCCCATATTTGTTTATATTAAGGCATGAAGTTAAGAATTTCAAACATGCAGGCGTCGGCATCTTAGCTGTCACAGTTCACCATGAAATATTTTCTAGAAGCCAAATGAGGGTTCTTTTCAATAGGCAATCAAGTTAGACAGGAGAGGGAGGTTTATGCCTTCTCACTTTTCTTTTAAACAGCTCGTGGGTGAGCTCATCTGCCAGAAAAAGCACTTTCAAATCTGATGTTTAAGTTAATTTTCACAATCGCAATTGTGATTATTGAATTGGAACAACAGTTGTTATGACACCTGTGATAACAAATGCAAATAAAAACAAACAGAAGTCACGCTCAATTTATGATTGTCTCAGTAGTAGGCTAAGATTTCCTGTGGAAGTCTTCGGGAAACCCAAGAAGTTTCCATTATTACGTGATATTGTCCATTTCCCAGGGGGCAGTGACACTTCATCTTTGAAAATTAGAGATAATGTGTGTGCCAAAAACTCTTTAGAAATCAAATTGCACTTAATACTGATTTCCATTTAGAGGTTCAAGCAAAGGCCTGTTTTACTGTCCACACTATGACGTAGGTGTGCTTCTATTAAGCTTTCAGAGAAAGACTAGGTGACTAATGCGTGGCAATGATATGTTTGCAGATCAACACATTCAGAAGAACAGCAGCAAAATGAGCTAATTTGTAAAGTACCATATGGAATTTCCTGCAAGCCCATGGCCTAAGCTGTCATAATTGTCCTTTATCCTCCAAGAAGCCCTTGCTAGCAATCTTGCTACCCACAACTTTGCTTTTGGATAAACAGGCCAAGGTATAATTAATCCTCTTCCCACGAAGGTGAGCTTCTGGAATTTGAATCTGTTTGCTATGGGGGATGGGCATGTCCCAGTGGACCCTATAAGCACTGCCTGATAGATATCCTATAAGCAGAGATGGTGAATCTGAACTGTTCTCTAGTCCATGTCACCGTCACTTTTCTTTTAACGCTATTTCGTCCGTGCCTACCTACCACTCGCGGGGGTACACTCAAACCTAGACGTGGACTGCATCTTTGTTCTCCAGGTTGGCATGTTCCTTCTCACAAAAATAGGCACCTATTCTCAGCTCTTTTGACACTGGCCTATTTTTTTCTTTCTTTTCTTAAATCCAATGGTGACTTTATCCTTCGTATCAAGTTTCACTTGCCTTTCTTTGTTCCCCTGAAGCTTAGGACTGATAAACCCAAATCCCCAATTCAGCTCTCCCCATGGTGCCTGTCAAGAGTCTCACAATACAAATTACCTAATCTGTGCTGTAGGCTAACAGCAGTTTTTCTGAGAGAAGCATGGCTGACTGAGAGAGAGGCGTAGGTTTTAGACATATATGACATCTGTAATTATCACTTCATTTACTTCGGGATCATTTCTGAACCTTCAATTAATCTTTAATTTTCATTTCAAACACAGTAATGATATATACATCATATATGTGTGTGAGCTTATATACATATATACCTGTGTATGTATACATATACGTGTGTGTCTTAGACACATTTGGGATTCAAGGAGAGGTTACTGATTAATCAAACAGAATGTGGAGGAACTCAACATGTATTTGTCTTCCTTGGTCCCTTCAAATGTCTGACGTCTATCTTGCGGACTTCAATGGTGAGCATGTTAAGTAAGGAAAGAAGAAAAACAGCAGCGTAGAAATCCAAAAGGCTGCCTAGTGGAAGCTTCCCAGGTAATTCATGATAGGAGAGGAGCTGGCAAGGTCTGCTGTTAACACAGCCTCGGTATGGGTTTTGGACCATTTGCCTTCAGGAGGGCCTATAGATTAATTAGAGTAAAATCAAAATCTTAAAAGAAAAGAGGGAAACACACATAAGCATCACAGAAAGAAAACTGCAAATAGCCAATAGCCATGTTAACACTGACCCTCACTGGTAATCACAGAAGTACAATTACAGAGAGGTATTAAGCCTATTAGAGTAGTATAAAAATGTCTTAAATGGACTGAAAATGTCCAATGATGGTGAGGAGCTGGGAAACGTACTTACAAGTAGATAGTGAATACAGACTATACGTGATTTTTTGGGAGTCAGTGTTGCAGACAGCTGAAAATATCCAACACTCAAGCTGTTTGATAAGAAATCTCATTTGTAAAATTTTTACCCCCCCAAATTGCTCAAGTACAAACACACACATACCAGGTACACACACTTACACTATTCTTTTCATTTTAGCAATGTTTATAATTAAAAAAAATAAAAGCTTCTCTTCCCCTTGGACCATTCTGAGTTCCGGCGAGAAGGCCAAATCTTTCTCTTCCTCCGCAATGACTTCCAAGCCCAAAACATATTACGAGGGTCAGAGATACCTAAAATTGTGCTTAAACTGATAAATGTTTTATTGTAAACAAAGACCATATATAGATTTATAAAATCTATAGAGATTTGTTGTTTTCAGAGGTAAAAATAAGAATTCCATAATTCACATTCTAAAAGTTTATACTACTTTTCTATCCGTTTAAAACATTTATAAATTGATTTTTACTTAACTTTTGAACCCTCTGTAAAACACACACACACACACACACACACACACACACACACACACACAAATATATAGAAGATATGTCATTTCTCAAGACAACAAATTTAAGAAAAATGAAAATTTTTCACCAGCACAATTTTGTCTCATTTCATTCCTCCCCTTTGACCTTTCCCCAGAACCTATACAAAGCATTGCCTTGTTGCCTGGATTTTTTTAAAACTTGAAAAATCTTGGAAACCCTGTGGTTGTAAGTCAAAATGCTCTTATTTATCACAAGAGTACAGATACTTTCAAAAAATACTTCCAATTTCTTTTACTGCAACCCTTACTAAGGCCCATTCTTTTAAGAGAATCCAATTTTTTCACAATGTGGAGTGGGGAGAAGACACCTCTCAAATACACGGGCCATGCTCTTGATATTATCAGCACAGAAGGCCTGTGGGCCATTGCTATCAGTAGGAGTGGACTTGATCCTCTTCAGTCACATCCTGTGGACTGAGGTCACATGGTCAAATATATCTATTAGTGAGTTGCCTGACCTGAGCTACAAAAAAGACTACATGAACAAAGTCTTCTAAAATAAAAACTCATCACAGTTAGCCAGCCCACCTCACCTTGGTTACTTAATTATAAATGACAAAGATCCAACTTTTAAGAGCAAAATGATAGTTTCTTTTATAAGTCTATAGATACTCAGTTCATACATCCAAATTAAGGAAGAGTGTTACAGCATTCTCTGAGCTGTGTGCCTGTATAACCTTCTCATCCAGTGAGTCCCAGATCAGCTGATGTCCACCCTGCATGCGCATGTTCTAGAGTCAGAAACTGTTCAAAGGAATATACCTTACCAACTGAAGTCATTCAACTAATAACTAAGCATCAGAAACCAATTAGGTCCCTTCCATATGCTACTTAAAAACATGCAACAGCATATTGCAAATGAAGGAGAAGGGTGGAAAAAATAAAGCTTTTCCTTTGTCTCACTGGGGCAGACTACAGGCTCTGAGGCTGAGGCAAGTTATTTCCTTTGACAGTCAAAACAAAGCAAGTGTTAATATCCCCTATTGTATAGACGAGGAGTCTGAAGGACCCAGAGAGGTTAAGTTACTTCCCGATGGATGCAAATACCGGGAGTGGGGGGAGTGATCTGCAACTGGATTCCAAAATCCACTTTTGCCCCATGGATTTACATAAGGCTGAACTGACGGCCGGAAGAGTTCTCTTAGGTGGGGCACTAATGGTCATGAGCTTTGTAAGCAGTCAGTGCCAGACTCCACGCCAGACTTCCCTCTCATTTCGCCTTGCACGAACATACACATTATAATGAGGAAAACACAAAGCACTGAGTGTGTAAGCAAGGGACCCAAGGTTTTACACAGAAAGACAAAGAGACAGATACAGACACGCATAGCTAGTTGCTAAGTCTTACAGCTTGTATTATAATTGGTTTCTTTTCCCTACCTTTCTTTCTCTCTCTCATTGTTTCTTGCAGATGGAAAACATCAAGTGACTTATTTTTATAGTTTACTGATTTCATATACATTGAGGGGTTTTATTCTTTTTGATTCAAAACAAAGCAATATTTCCTCCCTTCATTTGGGACACCAGGATGCCACTTGGGAATACTGGGAGGTACTCTGCTGACTTCCTGTTTGTGTTAATAGATATGCCTAGCATTAAGCTGCAGTTAGGTTCCTAACCCTACTGATGACTGTCTACCCCTAATCTAAAGTATCCTCCCTTAGTTCCTCCACATTCCATACATAAAATGAAAACGGCTAAATGTCTTTGTCTAAAAATGCTAAAAAGCAATTTCACAGGCTGCAGTTTCATCTTGTCTCCTTGGCGGGTGTTTGGGATTATTCATCTCGCACTGAGCGAGCACCCAGCATCGGACCCCCTCCCTTTCCCTATTTATTATCGAGCTGCTGCAGTGCAGCGTTGGAACAGCTGATCATTTAGATCATTAAAAATCAATCCAATGACCAGACAGTTCTGTATACTTTAGAAAAATGGCAAAAAGTACAGTATTCGGTTGCTATTAGCTTGCTCTGGATTTCTTTTTCACGGCTGCCAGGAAAATCATTTGGTAAAATTGATGAAACCATCATGCCAGGGGGAGAGGAAAAGAGCAGACAATGTAAACCGGGTGAGCCGAGAGGGGACCGGGATTTTCTTGGGACCGTAGTGAGATGTCACCGGGGAGGAAGGGAGGGCGTGCAGGAGGAGGAATCTTGCCTCTGGTGAGCATGCTGTAATTTGGGGTAAGAGATTCAGGGGTAGGAACAATAGAGAAGGAAGAGAAGTCATGCAAACCCTCTTGCGCTTCTAACAGATTGCCTGCCTTGATCTCACTGCACTATTTGGCTGAATTAACCCAAGAAGCATTCCTGGCACAATGACAAGAAGACGATTGGAGGATTTCCATGAATCAAACCCTTTGAGTAGCAAGGAAAGGTGCGGAGGAGTGCCTGGTTCCTTGCTCAGTGAGGTTTATTTCTTTAGGAACAATTTAAGGAGAAAGGAAAATGAATCCCTCTACTTGTACCCAATAAAACTAAGAGTACATAAAAATGTGTACATGTATTCTCATATTCATTATTATAGTGGCTATACACATTTCCCTCTTTCTAAATAGGCAACAACTTTCCCTTACAAAATTGCATTTTCTTCCTGATTTAAAAAAAAAAAATGATTTCTTGATTAATCTAAGAAGAAAGCTGGTTAGTTGAAATAGAGTTCTGACAGAATAGTCATGAATGTGGGGCTTCTGCCATTGTGCCATTATTTCTAATTCCTCCCAGTGTCCTATTTAAAGTCACACTGAACTCACACAGCTCATGCTTTTATAGGAAAGGACAGGAAACATTATCACGTATTTACTTGCTATCATTTGCTATATGTTACGTCTGCTCATGTTTTAAGTACAGCAACCACTCAAACACAAGGGACTTAAAAACAGCGTTTAAAGCATAAACCAAATGAAATATGAAAGAAAGAATGGACTTTCCTGGGTTTTGGACATGAAAAATAACAAGATGTAAAACCACTGAATTTCACAGAAAACCAACATTCATTTAAAAAAAGAAGTCCCACTGAAGAGAAATATTCAATTTCTTCACTCCATGCTGGGTGTGGTCGCTGACAGGAGCAGAGAGGCAGATGATATTTATTTGAAGCCATCAGTTTATATGGGAGTATTAGGGTTTATGAATGGGTGTGGCAGCCAGCATCCAAGAATGGACCCCAATCACTCGGGAGTTCATATCTTTATATAGTTCTGTCCCCTAGATTCTAAAGTTAATCATCAGACAGAAGTCGTAGCATGTCGCTTTCAAGACCACATACAAAAGACTAAATATGTCTTCTGTTTTGCCACAAACACACACACCTCTCACTCTTGGAACAAAAGCTGTCGGGTTGTGAGTAGTCCTTTACAACCTGATGTCTGCCAACAATTACATGAGTCACTGTGACAGAAACTGGGTTTAGAGTTACTACAGCCCAACCAGTGAGCCTCAGCCAGAACCATGAATTCATATAGTGAAATCTGTGCAGCTCACACGACTACAGGTCATTCATGCAGAGATCCATCTTCAGGGGCATGTGAGAGTCAGAAGTGGACGACGAGAGAAGCAAACTCTCAGGGAAGGAAGCGTCAGCATCATGAGTGCTGCTCTCCAACTGCCCCAGCTCTCCAAGTCATGCAGCAAGATTGCACTTCGCTGTCCCTTTAAAGTTGGGCATGGCACTTTACTTACTTTGGTTAATGAAATGTGAACATAATTAAAAATATCCATTTCTCTAATATACATACATACATGTGCATATAACCTATACATATGTATGTGTATATATTTTATATATGTATATAATGCATACAAACTATATATATATATATACACGTGCCTTGTTAATTTGACTATTTGTATGACTTGATAAAAAAAGATGAAATGAGTAAGGAAATAAAGAAGGAAAAAAAGGAAGGAAGGAGAGCCAGATATAAAAACATATCACTATATTACTTTTAGAAGGAAATTATTAAGAACTGGCAAATAATATCCATTCTTCATGCCACAGCAACTGGGAAGTTTATCCAGACAGTAGCATCTTCTAACAATTATGTCCCTTAGTAAAGCGAAGAGCATTCCTCTACTGAACTACCGACCAGTGCCGCAGATAGCATGAGTAAGAGACGAATCTCATCGTTTTTAGCAACTGACATTCTTGATATTCTTGAGTGGTTGTTTTAGCAGGATCTTGTCCATACTCACCAAATTAGAATGTGAGCCTGGCTCAGAATTTACTCTGCAGAAAAAAGAAATCTGGGGGTTGGAGGCATAGCGCAGTGGTTAGACTGCTTGCCCAGCAAGTGCAAGGCCCTGGGTTCAACTTCTCAGCACCACATTAGCCAGGCATAGTGGTGCATGCCTGTAATCCCAGCACTTAGGAGGCAATGAAGGAAGATTGCATGTGTTCAAGACCAGACTGGATTACATAGTGAGTTCAGGACCAGCCTGGATTTTGTCTTAAAGAAAAATGAAGGAAGGAAAGAAGGAAAGAAAAAAGAAAGGAAAGAAAGAAGGAAGGAAGGAAGGAAAAAAGGAAGGAAAGAGAAAGGGAAAGAAAAAAGAAATAAAGGAAGAAAAAAGGAATCTAGTATGATTGACTAGAATGAGCTATGAAAACAGAGTTGCCTGAAGGGTGCAGTATTTCTGAGTACATCATGATGATTGGCACAGGAACTTTCCCAGGTACATCCTGGAAAGACAAAAGATTGTGAGAATTGGAAGAACTGTTTCCACTAGGTGCCCGAAGCTGGACAGCCCAAGAAGCCAAGTCTTTGGCTTCCCTAAGAGAACGTGAAAGAAGGCCCCCTTCTACTGCGCAGGCGAGTTGTGTGGGGCACTACCCTTGATGGAATACAGAACAGAAGTAGTCAGAAGAAACTTTCTGAGATCCGCTGCTAGGCAGTCGAGAGACCAATGCACATAGGTCCAGGCCACTGGGAGTCAAGAGGCCAAAGTGCCATCCCAGGCAGATACAAGCAAAACATCGCAAGCGCACCTGACAGCCTGAGGCACTTAAGTGACAATGTTTGTGAGAACATCTGGGACTTATACTTCAGAAAACAAGCATACAGCTACAGAGACTGAAGAGATAATTTTCAGGTCACCTTACTAATAAATACTGGCTTAGAGATGAAATGCCTAAAAATACCCTAATTTTACTACTGATATATTTATTCATTAATAATTAGTATTGCTTTGTTATAATAATTCATTTCATGTCAACAGTGTATCTTGTATTGTATGCTTCTGCCTCATGCAAGTTTCAACTTAAGAATTTAAAAAATCTTTTTGGCAAGAGTTCTGGTTGAGCCTAGAATGGCTCAAGCTATTTTCAACCACCACCTGTTATCAGACAACCTATAAGTAACGTTATAATATATTCATTGTTTTGAGATTTAGTGGCTTAAAATTTAGTGCCAAAATGCAGGGACATCGGAAGAGAAAATATGAGTCATTCTACTGAATTAACATTTTCAGTCTTTGTTCCTTTGTTTTTAGATGATGGGCTCAGATTCCAGACACTCGTTAAAATATACCTCCATGAAAAACCACATAAGGAAGGAAAAGAGGAAACAGAGAGGTTTTAAGTGATGAAACAATGAAGACAGCAAACCTGAAGAGGTAAATGTTTCGATTTCAATATGGGAGAGACTTAATAACAACAGACTGCGAAATCAGTGGACAAATACGGACAGGGAAATAACAATCTTAGATCCCTCAGTCCCACTTTTCGTGGTGATAGACACTGAACCCAGGTCTTCTGCAATGAGCTACATCCCCCCCCCCCCCAACACTTCCTTGTATTTTTTTTTTGAGACAGGGTATCACTAAGTCATTTAATTGCCCTTACTGGACTCCAACTTATGATCTTTCTGCCGCAGCCTCCCAGACTGCTAAGATTATAGGCATGTACAACCACAGAAAGAGGATCTGGGTCCTGGGTGCCCTAGGAAAGTGTAAAGAAATAGGACCTCAGCCACATGCCTATACAGTGTTCTTACTTATCTATCTGTGACCCCTCTCTCTCTCTAACTAGGATTCAAAGCTCAAGAGGGGTGTGTTCACATTCATGGTCACAGTTACATACTCTTTCTAGAACGTACCATACTGGATGTAGAGTAACTGTTCCATAAATATTGGTGGGCTGAACAAATCCGGACAGGCACAAGAACAAATTTAACATTATCAAGCCTCACTGATTAAAATTTCAATAAAGAAATTGTCCTGATCTCTCCTTGGCCTATCTCCCATTCTCACTTAAATGAAGAAGAGTTACAGTGAATTGGGCCCCAGTAGCCCTTTTGTCATTGCAAAACCTCATTGGTATTTGAAAGTTTTCAATCCAGTTTGGATAATATAACAGCCAAATCTATCCACATCACTAAACCCAATCAGCCAGGCTGTCATTCTTACTCTGATGCTATTTAGAATGTGCAATGAGCCACTGGATTCCACTTCCTAAAAACTAATTTCCCTAGAGCTTTTGCTCTATTATTTTATCAATGCCCCTGAGGTGAGAAACTATGATTTCTTTTCTTCTGAACAGCACAATGTCTCATTAAAACTTCTTCGTATAAGCCTGCGTATTTCTAAAGAAATTCAAGGGAGTTTCAAGGATCACGAAGGACCTTTGGCTTGATATCAGCTATATTTAGTGCTTTGAGAGCAACAGCACACTCGAGTTCATTAATGATCCAGAAACAATTAATTCAATATGCACTCAGATGTGTTGATTGACATTTTTGGTTATAAGAGAAAAGATGTGAGTGTTCTTTTAAAACATGCATGTTTTCATATATTTCAACAACAAAGTTGGATTATTTTATTTTATATGGATATGGGCAAGTCTCATAATCCAGTAAGTCATTTTATATTTCCTACTTATGCCCAAGGAAAGAAAGATGAAAATATTCATTCAACAATTATTTATTAACTACCATGTAGTAAAATACTGCTCTAGAGGCTGGAAATACAGAAGGGTGCTTAAACTGGGTGTGTGAGGAATAAAGCAAAAGATGCCAAGAGAATGTAGGTCTGGCTTAAGTAATAAAGTCTGAAATTCCTGAAACAAGATTGTGCTTGGAGGGTGGAGGGGAGGGAAGGACAGTACAGTACGGCTGGACAGAGACAGAGTAGAGCTGAATCAGAGGAGTCCTAGGCCAAACAGGTGGCAGGTAGTTGTCACGAAGGCCATCTTAATCTTGACGAAGCCTAGAAGTGACAGAAGTGTTCTGAGCAAAGGAGTGCCCCGACATGACCTAGTGTTAGCAGAGCCACTTCGTCCATGTGTGGAGAACAGCGCGCACCAGAGAGACCAGGCAAGGTGCAGCACAGACAGTCCGGTTGGGAAGACAGGTGGCCAGGTTCAAGGTGGCAGCAATGGAGGTAAGGAGAAAATGTCAGATGCCAGCACAAACACAAAGCTGGCTTCACTGACTGAACTGAATGTGGTGGCACCTGAGAAACAATGCGGGTGAGAGAGTGTGGCACAGTTGGCTGAGATGGAGACGTCCATGGTGGGAATGGCTTTGATGGGAGAGAGCAAGGTGGGCTCTGGCTGTGCTGGGTTTCTGGTCCAGCAGTCTTTTTTTTAAAAATATACATATACATTTATTTGGCATATATACACATAAAAGAGAAATTACCGTCTGATGCCACCCAGCAGAAATGCAGAATCAAAGCGAGGGCCTTGCAATTGCTAGGCCAGTTCTTTAATCACTGAGCCACGCTCCTGTCCTCAGCACATCTTTATTTATAGCTTTATTTTCTGTAGTTTCAATTAGAACTGGTCAACTACAGTCTAAGATATTAAAAAGGAAATTCCATAAATAAACAGCGCACATTTTAAATCTTGTGCTATTCTGAGTAGCGTGATGAAATCTTGGATTCTCCTGCTTGGTTCTGCCCATGTCTGTGAACTGTGTCTTTGACTAGAGTATCCACATGGTATATGCTACCTACCCCTGCGGTACTCAGCAGCCACACTGTCACAAGACCAACCCTTACAGCATCATGGCATCTGTGTTCAAATAATTCTTATTTAATAATGGCTCCAGAGCAGATGAGGAGTGGCATAGGCAGTGTGGATATGCCCCAGAAACGCCATAAAGGGCTTCTTCTAAAAGCAAAATGTAAAAATTTTCAAAAAGCCTTAACTTAATAAGGAAGAGAAAATGCTCTATGTAAGTTGATAAGATATGTAAAAAGACTGAGTCCATTTTCAAACAAACTATGAAAGAGTCACTGGAGTTCTCCTGTCGCCTCTTAAGCTACGCAGTGCATGGCTCGTGCTTAGTTAAGATGGAAACATCATTAAATGCTTATATGAATGTATAGGAAAAAGCATAATCTATACAGGTTCAATACTATCCACAGTTTCAGCCATCCACTGGGAGATACTAGAAAGTGACCCAGTAACGGTCATTACTACACACAGTAGACATTCAGTCAGAAACAATGGGGAAAAAGTAGTACAGGAAATTCTGTATTTAGAGGAAAGGTCCATCCAGACTGGTGATGGGAACCTCACAAACAAATGTCATACTGACTTCAAAATTATGTGATTGTGATTATATCAAATATAGGAGGTAATGTACAAAGAAAACAGAAGAGAACAAATATTAAACTTGGGATCTGCCAATGCTAAGATCTAGAGACTCTCGGGAGCCAAGGACAAAAGAAGATAAGGAGTGTTGAGGGAGAAGGAGAAAACTGAGGAAAATAAAATGCCCTGAAACCAGGGGGAAGACTGTTTCATCTCTGAATTTCATTGAGCACCAATATGCACACACTTTCTCTGTAATTTGTACTTGATTGCAGAACTCAATGCCAATAGACTTTAACCTGGATTAACATTATATGTTGTTTGCATATGTTGGAGAGACAAGTAACTAATGAGGGAGAAGGAAAAAAGGAAGAAATGACAGAAAAAAATGCAACCTGTAAAACTCACTCGTTTTATATCTGTGAACCAAAATTAAATGACATTAAAGCAATCATTACATCAGTAATGGTCTACAATCAAAATTGGCTCACATATGAGGAATAAAACTAGATTCACACCTTTCATCATGGATCAAAATGGATCAAAGACCTAGATACCAAAATGGAAACCCTGAACCTATTGAAAGAAAAAAAAAAATGAGCAAAACTCTTGAAGACATAGCATAAGCAAGGACTTTCTCAATAAAATACCCAATGCACATGAGATAACACCAAGAATCAACAAATGGGATTACATCAAATTAAAAAGCTTCTGTGCAGCAAAGGAACAATTAACAGAGTGAAGAAAATATCAAAGGAATGGAAAAAATTGTCAGCTACTCATCAGACAGAGGACTATTATCTAGAATCTACAAAGAGCTGAAAAAATGTAATTGACTCCCTTATAAAAGGCTAGATCAAAATTGAGTAACTAAAATAAGTTGTTCTCAGAAGAAGTCCAAATGCCAATAAATAGATGAAAAATATTCAGCATTTTTAGCCATTGGAAAATACAAATAAATCAAAACAACAATGAGGTTCCATTTACCTTCAGTAAGAATGGCTAGTGTTAAGAAATCAAAAGAATAACAACTTTTGATGGCACTATGGGGGAGAAAGAACCTTTATACATTGTTGGTGGGACCCTAAACAAACTAATAGTCCAGCCACTATGAAAAGCAATACGGAGACTTCTCCAAAAATTGAAAATAGATATCTCACTTGACCCACCTATACCTCTTGTGGGTAACTTCCCAAGAGTTAAAGTCATCATATAAGAGTGATTCATGCATACTCACATATATAACAGCACATTTTAAATCTAAAGCTTGGAAACTAAATCTTAGAAACAGCTGATACGCCCATCAACAGGTGAATGGATAAAGATGATGTGGTATATTTAGATAATGGAGTACTACTCTGCCATAAAAAATAAATCTAAATCATTAGTAGGAAAATGATACACCTTAAGACTATTTTTTCAGAGCAAAATGAGTCAGACAAAGAAGGTTAAATATTTCAGGGTTCTCTAATATGAGACAACCAAACCATAAAAAAGTAAAAGAACAAAGTAAAGGAGAAATGAAAGAAAGGAAGAAGATACTCTTTATGGAAAGGGAAATGTCTGAAGCGTAAAGGGAAGGGAAGTAAAAATGACCGAGGTGAGATATGTAAGTGCACCACGTTTTCAAGCTGATTGTTATATTATATACTGCACACACATACTAATAAAAGAAATTCAAAATCGGCTCAATTTTTCTTAAGCAAAAGATTTGAGTTAGAGTCCATAGGAAATGAGACAGATGCTCCAGTTATATTTTGGAGCATATTTCTATAAGGTAAACTTGTTCCAAGCAACTCTACAGTTTAAATCATGTCTGACCCATTTCTTCCTTTCTGGTTTGATGGAATTAACTTGACCATGGAATACACATTAAGTTCAAAGAATGCTCTGCACTTAGATTAGCCCCACGGGAACTGTGGCCATTTTACAACGCAAGTATGTAGACTTAGAAAGAAGAAGAATCGTGCTGGAGTAAGCATCTTATTTTTGGAGAAACACTCAAACTGAATCGTATGCCAATTATAAGATTCAAGCTTTGTGTTACGATTGGAATTATGATTCTGTTTTGTCTTGGATGTTAAATAAAGCTCAAATCAAAGAGCTCTTACAAGTATGGAAAAAGTAAATTTAAAAATAAAAATGGAGCAATGAGGGGTATGTGCCGTACTTTTCTATTCCTGCGCGCAATCAGAGCCCAGAAGTAAAACAGTCTGTGTGACAGCTGAGGATGACCTGCGAAGTCACATGCAGGATCCTTTTCCCCCTTTAAAAGAGATACTAATAGAAATTCTATTAATCTAATCAGATGAGCGTATGTATTTTTGAAGCCACAGCACAGCACACAGCACACAGCACCAAAAGGATTAATTCAGCATGACTTCTCCTTAATGGGCAAACATTTAGAAGTACCAGCCACTCGAAGGCGACTTATCTTTAAATACACAGCATCAGACCACTGTGCTCACAGAAGAATCATTTGAAATACCGGGGGGGGGGTGGGGGTTGATTTTTTAAAGTTAAATATTATCATTCTAGCCCTGCACCCCTTATCTTGATGTCACTCTTATATGCACAGATGTTAGACCAGCATTTTGAGCTTAGAAGTCACAAATCAATACTAAGGTTTCTTAGGATGCATTAGACAAAGTGAAATTGACTCTGAGAATGCTTGAACTCTGAGCAGTCCCTGTACACTGCGACTCTTAGGCTAAGAGATAAATCCTTAAATGGCCTCTTAAATGTTAAGGTTTCTTGGACATTCAATATCTTCCCATGATATTTTGATGAGCCTAGTGTAAATGAATCATAGTCACCTAGATTAAATTCCCCATGAAATACTCATTGGCCATGAAACATTTCAGGAGGAGTGTTTTTGGCAAGGAGTCAAATGTGCTTTGCTGACCTCTCTGTCTTTTCAGGATAGTCAGTGAGCCCAAGCTCAGAATATTCCACACAGGAAGAGTGACCCACAGTGCCCGTACTTGGTTGGCCAATGCCAGTCTTCCTGTCACCTTAAATTGTGTAAAGGAAAAGCTACTCATCAGCATTGTTCGTATTTCAGTCTCAGTAAACTGGAGCAGTCTCATCTCTTGATTTTGCTTTGGACTTGTTCAGGTGTAACCTCAGCAGACTTAAAATTCTTTTTCCTTCCAAGTCCTCAAAATGATCTTTCAAGGGTCTAGAATAAATAAATGTATTTTCCATAAGTATCCACCACCTATTCTAATAATAAACCAAACAATAAGCCCTTTCAAGTTCCAATGAAAGTTAAATGTGTTGACAAACATGCTGATTTTAAATATAGTCTTTAAGAGCATCTTGTACAGTAGAATTTCAAAAATGCACCAATAGAATTTCATACTTCACTTTATACAGAAGCCAGTTGTTTCTCCACTTCATTGTTTTAAAGAATTTAGCAATTTGGTGCTTGAGCACTTTCTTTCCATTTTGATAATGATCCCTGTATCGATGTGGTTGGATCTGTAATCCTCAACCCACTGGAAAGTAGAAGAGTGATGAAGAGAATGCAGCCGTTTTCCAAGGTGACAACTCACACTGAATTTAAGCATCAAATTTAAAGAGTTATCTACTAACATCTATTTTGAAATCATCACGTGTCTGTCGCTTTGATAATGCCATGTTCAAAGCAATGCTCCCAAGCAGCGGGATGAGTCACTGGCCCTGCCTTTCCAAGTCTAATCCAGTGAGATAAAAGCCAACTGCTAGCATTAATCTCAAATTCAGTGAACTAACAGGTCCAAATAGGATTATGAAGCAAGTACTGCACTATTCCTTCTTTTGTGCTTTTTGGTATAAATTTACTCCCATGGAGATTATAATTCTGTTTTGCTTTTTCCTATTCTATGCATTTAAAAGGTAAAACTAATGTAGGAAAGGACACACACACACACACACACACACACACACACACACATATTCTAAGATAATCAAAATTTATGTGTTAATATATTACTTTTATTTAATAGCTATTATGTACTTAATTGGGTAAAGTATTAGATGTCTTTATATTTTATACTTTCTTAATTTCTTCTTTCAAATTGTCCATCAGTTTTCTTATTTCCATTTATTAAAATATTCTATTTAGATATCAACATTATAATCAAAATATTTGCCGGCCCCTCATTTTTGGTAGGTGAATTTCAAACCTTTCCCTGCTTATGAGTAAGTTCGGTGAAGAGAACATCTGTTACTGATGCCCAGTCCTTCCAACCTTAGAGAACTCATTTTGGAAACCAGTGAGGTAGCACTGTAAGAGGTCATCTACTTCTCTCTTCTATGACCTGTACAGTAAACACTGTTACAAGGTTCCTTAAATAAGAGATTTAAAAGAGGCAAGGTGGGGGTGGTGCATAGCTCAGTGGCTAGAGAGCTTGCCTGGCATGTGCATGGCACTGGGTTTGATATCCCAGGACCACAGAAAATTAGCCAGATGTGGTGGTGCATAACTATAATCCAAGAACTTGGGAGGCTGTGGCAGGAGGATTGAGGTGAGTTTGATGCTAGTCTAGGCCACAGAGTAAGTTCTAGCCTAGACTTCAGTGTGAGACCTTGTCTAAAGAAAGAAAAGAAGAAGAAAGAAACCAAGGAAAGAAGAAGATAAAAAGAAAATATTAAAATACAAATACCTGGCAATGATATTACCATGATTAAAAACAAAAGTCTGACAATATTTCACTCATGATCCTTCTTATGAATTAAACTGTTTTCCCCACTAAAATTTATGTTAAAATCCAAACCTCTCAAATCTGAGAGTATGACTTTATTTGGAATAGAGTTCAGGCATAATTAGTTAAAATGAGGTCATATGAGAGTAGGCTGGGCTTCCAACTCAATATGGCTGGTGTCCTTATAAAAAGAACATCATAGGAAGGGGCAAACATGCACAGGAAAAATACCCGGGGTGACTGTCCTATGGTGCCACATGCAGAGGAACCACCAGAGCTAGGAAACAGGAGTGGAACAGCTCCACCCCAGGTCCTTCAGAGGGAGCAGAGCTCAGGTGGACAACTTCATCTTGGACTTTTTTCCTCTAGAAACGTGACACAATATATTTCAGTTGTACCACTCGGTTTGTGGTGCTCTGTTAGACAAATCTAGCAAATGTCAATACAGCACTCATTCTCGGTTCCCTGAATCCTGGCCTCAATTCTTACCATACCCACAAAAAGTCTTGTAACCAATGGCCTCTTTCAAGGTCAGCACATTCCACTTGTAGCGTCTCACCACTGGCCTACTGTCTTAAGCCTGGCTCTACCATTACTTTCTGTTCACGGTTTTTAACTAAAATTTCCAAATATTTCTTCTCGTTTCATTCCTTGGAAAACCATTTGTTATAAGCCATGCAAAATACAGATACTGTTGTTCTCTTAATAAGAATGTGCATGCTCCAAGGACATAATAAATCCAGATGGGACAGAGAAGTTATCAATGAGGGCATCACACCCTTGTACATAACAGGAGAACACACGGGAACCTCCCCTAAGAACTTCCTGCAGGTTTAGGCGAAGATCCGTTTAGAAAGTGAAATGGGAGCTGGCCCATACGAAAGGCTTACCTAAGCAAGGGTGGAAAGTGGCAGACCTGCGCCAAAGGAGAGAGGCGTTTCTGGCAAAAAAGAGCAGCAAAGACTCACACAGAAAAAAATAAACCTCATAGAATTCCGATCAGAACTCAAGAGAAAGCCTGCCAAGAGAAAAGAGCCAGGTCTAGTGCTGGTAGGCTGGGTATGTCAAGTTACAAAGTTTAGACCTTGCTCTGAAGGCAACAGGCAGTCATTGAAGAGATTTGAGCAGAAAACATGTAAAATATATATGCATGTTTACCTTTCAGAAGAAAATACACGGAGGGTTCTGTGGGGAATAGATGACTCGAAGTTATCAAAACAAAAGCCAAAGGTACAGTTAGGAAGCAGTAGCGACATTTCAGATGACGATGTTGGCTTGGTCAAAAGCAGCTCTTATGTGTAAGGACAACCGTGGGGATCTTTGGAGAATACTACAGGTGAAGCTGATGACTCCCTGGATCTGGGAAATGAAAATGAGAAATAAACTGAAAAGTCACGATCACATTTCTGGCTTGTAAACTTGGAAAAGTAATGTAACCCATTAAGATAGAAATCCAGGGAAAGGAGTAGAGTTGGCTGCGATCGGAGGGCACTAGAGGCAGGGAGTAGTCTCAGAGCACAGAGTAAAGAGATCCATCGTAGATATATGTAGACAGAAGCCTGTAGGCTAAGCGCTCTAGATGAGAGTCTGACAGCCATGACGTTTGTTGTGAAGGAAGAGAGATGATTAACACTCCACACCACCTCTCAAGGACGGCTGCTTATCAGGATCACAGGTAGAATTTCTGAAAACTCTAAGTCCCTGCAGCCGCCTTCCTGAGAAATCAGTTTCAGATGGTCTGGCTGAGGGCGAGGACTGCCGCATTTCCGAAGGCTTTGAGGGTCATCCTGAGCCACAGCCACAGCTGAGCATGCCTGGGAGAGGGAGCAAGGACAGAAAGGGCTAAAAACAAAACCAGAGGAATGCCGTCACTTCAGAGATGGGCAAAGGACCAAGCACTTCAAAGACGGACAGATTACAAGCAGAAAGCTAGGAGCCTACTTAAAAATGGAGTCTTTTCAACTTTCTTAAGTATGAAAGAGAAAAAAGTAAAATAAAGACTAAAATATATATCAGCTGAGTTTTAGCACTAAAAATGTCAGGATTTTGGATGGTGAAAAAATTGGAGGTCAAAGTGTAACATCCTTTGAGATGTGAAGGAAAGAAGAAAGCTGGTAGGAAAAAAGGAGAAAGGGGGGGAGAAGTAGCTAACCGATGAGGGCTGACCCCAGGCCCTTTGTCCTGAGATACAGCCTGTGACTTGACCCCAGGCCCTTTCTCCTGAGATACAGCCTGTGACGGTGCCAATAAAATCTGACCTCTATGGGTATACTTTTGTAACTTTGCAATTTGCTGTAACCCCATATCAATGTTAATTTTCTGTTTCCAGGTTGTAATACTTAAGCGACTCTATTTTATGCTAACACTGTGGGACCAACCTGCCTTCTGTTAAACTGCTTGAACTACTAACTGCCTCGCTTCTGCCCAATTTGTAACAAGCCTGCTATAGATAATGATGTAAAATCATTCCACCTGTGCCCCACAAGCGTCTATAAAAATCCTCTGTTAAGCTTGCTAGCTGCTGCTCTCTGAAGGCTCACCGAGTCTAGGGACAGCCTGACCGTAATAAAGAAAACTTTCTTGTTTCTTGCTTCAATTGGCACGTGGTGGTCCCTTCATTTCTGTCTATGACACAACTTCATCATCTTTTGAGATAGAATCTCACTAAGTTGCCCGGGGCCGGATTCAAATTTGTGATTCTCCAGCCTCAATCTCCCCAAAGCACTGGAAACACAAGCACGTGATCACTATGCCCAGCTTTTGTTTTTGAAAGAAGTGTTTTGAGGATGTTTAAGCGCCATGATGGAAGTTCCAGTATATACAGAAAGATAGTGATCCAAGAGGAGGGGCAAATGAAGGCATAAGTCAACAGAAGAGGCAAAAAGGGTTGATATGAAGGCACATGCGTAGGCTTCTAGTTCAAAAGAAAAAGGATTGAAGTTCCCATGTAACTGAGGGGAAGAGCTCTACCGTGGGAGAAATGAATATGAGCATGACTAGAGGAACAACTGGAGTTTTTGTGAGCAGACAGCCTTCCTTCAGTTGGGACAGAAGACCAAGAACTTGCTGTGCCGAAATACATGAGATTACAACTTCCTCTAAAAATACAAAGTGCAGCAACGGGAAAATCACAAAGCTAGACCAATTCTGTCCCATCATTTTCCTATTGGAATACGACAAAATAATAATGAACAACTTATCAAAAAAGCCACTGGAATATCAGACTCGATCTTTAATATAATAAGAGGAACTAGAAGGAAAGATGAGGTCACGAGCATCACCATGGAGGTGGATAGCTACAGTAGAATCAATGTCAAGATCAAAAGATTTAAGACAGCTGAGGAAAAGGTAACACCTGTGACTCACATTCTTGTCTGCCCATTAGGATCTTTCAGGAGTTATAAAATCAACACATAAGCCCAAGTGAAACTGGGATCTCTGTGGACAGAACCAAAGCATGGATATGTTCAAAAGTATAAAGGCTGAGAACCACAGAGCTCAGAAGTTGCCTATTTGGTCAAGCTGGATTCTGAAGTCCCTGAGAAAGGAAATCATAGGACACTTTACCCTGAAAAACACTGAGGGACATAAAGGGTTTGACGAAGTGGCCAGCAGGAGAGAGTCACAAAGGGTTTCCAAAGCTTTTATTTTGTGGTTTATTATTAAAGGGTTATACCAGGATAGCAATGTCAGACTTCTTATGAGAACCCAAAGAAATCTCTTAAATTCTCTTTTCCTTATCCTGCCCCCAAGATTTAAAGTTCAAACACATCCCAATTTTATTTATTTGTGAAAATTCAATTGTAGGTTATTTAACTCTGCCACTCCCGTCCTTCCCCATTCAGGCGGCTCCCTGGAGTTAGTGTTTAAGACAGCCTATCCTCGCTAATCTCTCAGCCCCACCCAACACCAGAGACCGGGGAATTCTCAGATCCCTTCCAGAGGCTGTGTATTAGCATAGCCATTTGCTTCACAGACAAGAGCTCAGAATTAACAGAAATTGTTCCTGTTTCCTGGAGTGGATCTTCCATCTACACCGCTTGGAAGAGGAGTCGAGCGGAGCTCCTCCTGTCACCATGGTGACCTCGGCATCTCTGAATTACAAGTTTCCATAGTTTACCCAGGTGAATTCTGTGAATATGATCTGAAGGCCCATGAATGATGTTACCTAGCCTGTGAAAGCAGCCGCAAGGTAATTCCTCTGGTGTTTCTTGGCAGAGGGGCTAATTCCTAGAGGTTATTTTACTGATTAAATCTGAGAGACGGTTTTTCTCCCAGTTCCCTCTTTAAAAAAAAGCTTTTTTATTTATATATGTCTGTGATATATATCCATTTCCATATGGACTACATACAGCTTGGGGAATTGGTGTGTTTACATACCACATTTTGATCTTCTTTATTTCTCCCGCCCCCCATCCCCCGACCCTCATCTTCTTCCGTCCTGTGTCCACAGATCCCCTTCCCGTCTCTACAAAGTCCCCCTTTCTGTTTCCTATTTCCTCTTTGTTATTTTGCTCCTTTAATCATTCATATTTTGAGTTCCTCATACTAGTGAAACCATGAAGTACTTAACCTACGGCTCTGATTTATTTTGCAACGCATCATGGTCTCCAGGTGATGATGATTCAAATCTGTCTCCCAGTGGCAAGGTTCTACTCTGTTGTGCAAATATATTGACACTACTTTATTCATATAGGATATAGGTTGCTTCCAAGATATAGTTATTATGAATTATGCTGCAATAAACATGAGTATACATGTGTTACGTATGATTTCTTTAGATCTTTTGGAAAGATGCTCTGAGTAGGAACAGCTGGATCAAATGACATTTCTATTTTCAGTTTTCTGAGAAGTCTCCATATCGATTCTCATGATGGCTGGAGTAGCTCACAAATAAGGTTCCTTCTCATCTGTAGCTTCACATCTTTGCATTGCTGGTTTTTGGGTTCTTGATTATAGCCGTTGTTACTTGAGTAAGGTAGAATCCGTTCTGTCTCTCTCTTCCCCAACCCCTCAAAGCAACAGAGCTCAGGCTCTTCCCGAGAATCCATGGTCCACAAAAGATCCTAATTATAAACAAAAGCAGAGCCAACCATAATGTTCTCCCTAGCAAAGACTGGCTTTCAGCCTGACATACTGGTCACATCTGTCATGCCAGCATCTTCAGGGACTGAGGAACGAGAACCACAAATTCAAGCCAAGCTTGGTTAACTGAGTGACTTGGCACAGCTCTATCTCGAAATAGCGCGCGCACACACACACACACACGCACGCAGGTTACTACCCGGTAACAAGGCCATAGGTTCAATTCCTACTTTCACAAAAACAAAACAAACAACAACAAAACATGCTTTTACTTTAACAGAAGTTCCCTGATACTCTAGATAATTTTACTTTTTTAGCACCTAATCAATTTGGAAAGAATAACCATCTGTTCTGAAATAGGCTGTGTAATGATAAAAGCAACATTTTCAAATTTTCCTATGCCTAACAAGTGTGGGAATTTGAGAATATATCCTAATAATTAACAATTATGAATTTAACTTGTAAACCTTTGTAGTTCACAATTTTATACATTAAAATTTATACTGCCATGTCTTTTACTTCATTTGATCTTTACAAGAATTAGGAACATTTTCCTGAAGAAAATGACCTACATTTTCAAATGAAGCACTGTGCCTTAAATTAAACCAGAAATTAAGTGGCTCAATAGTGTCCTGGATTGAGATCAAAACTTTTAATTCAGAGCTGCTCCTACTGTACAGTTTTCATAAAAATTCAGGTAAGCACAAACATATATATATGAGAAAATAAACAGTTTTAGGAGGAAAGAGTACTATAATATCAATAACCATGTAAGATAAATTTAAAACAATTATTAATTTTAATTTGCCATTACAAGTCATACTTCCTGGAACATAATTCAGTGGTTAGAGGCACTTGTCTGGCATGTGTAAGGCCCTGAGTTCTATTCCTTCAACACAAATAAATTCACCAGTGATGGTGCCTCACGCCTGTAATCTCCTCACTCAAGAGGGTGAGACAGGAAGATTGTCATGAGCTCAAGTTCTTCCTGTGCTACATAGTGAATTTGGGACCAGCCCGTACTACAGAGAGAGACCAATCTCAAAAATAAATAAAAATAAAAGTCACACTCTAAGAGTTATTAAAGCATCAAAATAAATAAATAAAATAAAACAAACAAAATTCAGCTCCAATCAGACATACCCGATTTCCTGCTAAGACTGGTATTCCATAGCTCATCTTCCTTCAAGTTCAAATCTCAAGTATAGGATACTGTCTGTGTTGATATATAGTTATGTTGATTATCATGATGACCTTTTCTTTGTTTTAGCTAGACTTCTGTTTCTCTGCCTGTCCGTTCATTTTCTCTACCCAGTAGATAATGGGGCATCCCTTCACCCCTGGCTTATCGCATGTTGAATCTGATGGAAGAAGTTATTACCTGTGTCAGGTAAGAGCTCCATACAGCAGTGCAAGCCACTTAAGAGCCATTACAGTGACAAGCCTGAGATTTATCATTAATACAACTCACAGTCACCAGACAATCTGAGAGCCCAGAGCCAGGTATTATGAACCTAAGAAAGTACTGACATGAAGTCATGGTCAGTGTACCACAGTGCATTGCTATGGTGGAACTGAGTTGTGGGGCTGGTTTTTTAAAGGTTAGCTCCATATCGATCATCACAAATCTTTGGTTTTCTTGTCTAGCTCCTGATCCTTAATCTTTGTGATTACTACCAAAAAATAAGAGTCCCTTTGGCCTGCACTTACCATATGTCACCAATATTGAGATAGTGGCCATTGATCATGAGATGCATCATCAAATTGTTTACTGTTTTTCAGGGTAAAAACTAAACACTATCTTATTACATAGGCACATCAATTATGTGACTCATCCTAACTTCAGACAAAGAAATAATAAAAATGCTTCAGAATTCACAAAATAAAGAAAAAATTCTCATCATCATTTAACCCAGTTTCTTCCACTCTAATATTTCCTTTAAGGTTCCGTCCTCTCACTTTCTTGTACCTCTGGTTTAGAATTATCCAGTTGAATTTCCATGGTGAAGACTCGTTCTCAACTCTGTTCCATCGAATACCACAAACTTAAATCTTATGACTGAACTATATGTTCTCTTCTTCCCCCATCTTGTCATCTTGCCCACAGTAACAATCATGGTGGCCCCACTGATCACGATGATTTCTTCCATTTTGTCCACAAAATATATAATTTTTTCTCTAGAAAAATTTAGATTTAGAAATAAAAATAGAAATACAAAACTACTTTACACAAAATTCTTTCAGAAACTTCCTAAAAATAAATAGATGGAGATATGATGCTAGAAAACGTGTGATGTCAGGCCACAGTCAGAAAGGAGGTCACAGACAGATGTACTTTGGCAAAGTAGAGTAACGTTCAACCCTAACATGTCAGCAAAGCTAAAATTTCCAAGTTGACCGAAGCACAGAAGAATTATATGGCGTCTGTTTTCTGATATAACCTTCATGAGTTTTAGACTGTTTCTTTGTTAAGAACTATTTTTTACAACTTTACAATTACACAGTCACTCCTTTATGTTACCGGGTAGTTCTTCACTACACAAACAATAACTCTCTCAGCATCCCATTAACCCCCTGGAATTTGATTTCTGTGTCAGTTATGATCATTGTATTTGAGTTTCTAAAAAAAAAATTAACCAAAAATTTATGGCTCTTATTTTTGTTTCTATTTTTAGCTATAAATATAAGGTCGTCATCCTATTATTTAAATATTTTTATTGATTACATTTATTGATCAGAATCATGTATCTTGGTTGAATCCGAGTTTTAGCATGGCTCCAATACCTTCATCCTCAGTATTAATAATTGTGTTAAATTACATAAAAAGAAAAAAATTACAGATGTAATTAAGCTTACTGAGTTGTTGACCTAGAGATGAGGAGATGATTGGGGCATGCCTAATATAATCACAGAACTTTAAAAGAGCATAAGTTTTGTTTGGCTGGAAGCAGAAGGGGAAATCAGAGAAACGAAGTGTGACAGGTGAGGCGCTCCATTGCTGAGCCTGAGAGGACCCATCAGCAAGAACCTGACCGTGGCCTCTAGGGGGACAGACAGGGGTGCAGCCAATGACAAGTGACAAATAATTCTACAAATAATTCTTTCCATGACAGGAATGGGCTTGGAAAATCCGACCTCAAATTAAGAGCACAGCTGATCAACACCTGATTTCAGCTTTGAGGTTGAGACTGTGGGCAGACAGCATAGCTCCGGCACCCCAGATTTCTGACCTCAAGAGCTGTGAGGTTCAAAATGAAAAGGATGTGATTTAAAGCTGCTGAATCTGTAGTGATGTAATATTCCACAATAGAAAACCAATACAGCCTCAAGCATCCTGGTATCACACTGCTGCACCCTTCATCTCTTTAGATAAAATGATAAGAGCATCTCCTAGCTCTGGAAAATCAATTTGTTAAGTTTCCTCTAAACCAACGCTTCATTCAAGGGCTAGTCAGAAAGCATAAGCTTTCTTTTTCTCCTTTTCTTCCTTCTTTCTTTTATTTAAAGAACAACCTCCTCTTTTTTCTTTTCTTTTTTTTTGAATCAGGAGATTAGCATATTGTTGATAGACTTATCATAGCATTTCAAAACAAAGGCTAAACAAATGTTCTTATTTGGGCCCGTTAATGTACTGAAGACAGGATTGGTTGTTGGATTCTACACAGTGACAGCTGGCTTGGCTTCTGAGGCATTCAATAAAATGACATCATTCCTGTACCTCAAACATCTGATTCAAAATCAGTGAGTTAGATAGCTCTAATAAGAAGGTAATACAGAGCTGCAGAAAGATCATTTCAAATGCATGCTGTGGTCACAATACTCAAAAATTAGAGTGAATGTTTAAATTTTTAAAATTTTGTTACACTGAAAGGCGCATTGCCATTAATCTCTCTTAAAAGTCTTCTTGCTTTGAATCCACTTGTCTAGTTGTCTTTCGGAAGCAGTTCTGAAAATTCCCTTTCATGAGTTTTTACTTGCATCATTGTGGCTGCCGCTAGGTCCTGAGTCAGTTTAAAATACTTACCTTTTGTGGTCGCTCTGATTTTGGGGAGAGCTAGAAGCCATACACCACCAGATCGAGTAGGTAATGGAGGAGGAGGAGGATACACTGTGATGCTTCTGATGAGCCTACCTTTTCATGGGATTGCACTCAGTGGCCGGATTCACTGCCTTTCTGATCTTACCTCATAAAGGCATCCATGAAGAGGAAGGGCCAGCAGTACTATCTCAGAGAGTGGCAAGGACATGGCATAAGAGTTATTTAAACAAGACGGAGTATTTGGAGGATGGTTAATGGCACTGTCTTTCAGTGTAACAAATTTTAAACATTCACTGTATATATTGATCACCCCTCATTATGCCTGTTTATCAAAACAGAGCTGTATACCTTAAATATACACAAGCACTGTTCTCCAACTAAATCCCAATAAAGCTGAAAAAAATACATTGTGTTGTTAAAAATATATGAAGCCGTGGCTTTCTTTATTTAATGGCAATTGCCGTATGGAACAAATGAGTGATCTTTCTTACTTTTGAGATCTTACTATATGATTTTGAGTGGGTGAAATGTGTATCTGCAGAATAGTTTGCAAAAAGAAATTTAGAAACAAAGCTTTTTTAAATAAATTGGTGAGATACAATAAAAATATTTTTAAAAACGTTAACAGTGAGAAGATGATCATTACTTGGTTTAGCTCTCACTAGTATAAAATATATTAAGACCCAAATCATGTCACAAGTTATTTGAAGCATGAGAATAGAGTCAATATTTTGATTAAATAATTAAGGTAATAACTTTAACGAGCACTGATCTAAAAATATTAAAACAGATTGACAAACAGAAGCATTTTTAAGACCCTGGAAATGTACATGCTTCTACTGCTTCAAATGCATTCAACACAAATCCGATCTTCAGTCTATTTTCTTGTTAATATTCTCATCCTTTGCCTTTCCTGGCTTCACAATCCTCAGATAATGCTTCTCTATCTTTCGGGAAAAAAAATTCTTATTAACCCCATCAACAAGCTTGTGGTTGGCAAACATTTAATGTTCTTTCTTCCCTAGTTTGCTCTTGGGGAATTGATCTACAATGATATTCAGGCAGTAGGAAATCAAGGGCTACTAACCTCAGGTCTAGCCTTCCTAACACTATTTTCAGGTTTCCAGGGTAAATGGCCTTCATTCACCCAGTGCAACCAATTATTATTTCTCAAATTAAACTGGAAGGCAAAGAGTTTGACCATATGAATGTTCTTCCAGCAGCAAATACCCTAGGACTATGTAGTTTTTCTTTTTTCTTTTTAGAAAGCCACTATGCAGGTGACACTGACAGTTTGTTGCTGTTTAAACAAGAATAAAATAATAATAATAAATACTGAATTGTATTCTAGTACAGGAGCATATTGTAACAGTGTAACTGGAGCATATTTGAAGTTTATTGCCAAAAGTATTTCGTATTACATTCCTATCTAAGCACAGAATTTCAGGTCAACAATATACTATCACGTCCTAATTACAGGATGTGTTAACTGTGCCTCCTGTGGTCTTTATTTAACAGATGGTATCAACGAGCCCATTTTTATGCATATAGTCAGTATTCCACAATGCATTTGAGTGCTATTGCTCTGAGACATCAGATTTTTATATGAAAGCACAAGATTTTTCATAAAGATTGTTATTCACAGCAATGGCTTTCAGTGCCAATTGTGAGAGATGTTTGGCAGTCTTGGTTACTTTCTGAACAGGAAATTACCATAGTGACTAAACAAGGATGGTGAAAATCATATACTTTGGGGGGGGGGGGTGTGAGAAATAAACTTCCACTCAAATATCTGTTCTCTCCTCTCTCTATCCATTCCCTCATCTGTATCTTCAAACGAAGAAAGCTCAGTTCTTTGTCATAAAAAGTCATGTTTCTCAAGGAGTCAGTCTTATATTGTGTCAAACCAAATCTTTAGATTAAGCTTTCACACCTACTGTTCATTTATGTGGATAGCAAAAAGAATAAGAATTAAAATTTAAAAATTGCTGCTGTAGTATCCATAGCAATTATGCTAGTGAGATTCTGAAGACTACCTCTTTACAGCTTTTTAAAACTTAAAGTTATACTTTTAGTTTAATAACTAAAGAAAAGAGTGATTGCGGTACAGATGTACAATAAGACAAAACAAAGGAGGGTCTGCACACCATGGCAGGCGAGAGCAGCCCGCAGCCAGGGCTGGCTCTCCCGTCAGGCAACGTCGGCTCCATCTTGGGTTACTGCTAACGTCATCCTATGTAATTCTCCAGCCCCGTCTCCGCATCCAGCAGTGGCCAGGGGAACTTTCTGCAACAGCTAAAATGTTCTACACCTGGGCCACCCAATTCAGTAGCCACTGAATTTACATTTGCTGTGTGGGCTAGGTGGCACAGGTCTGTAATCACACCACTCTGAGTGGCTGAGGCAGGAGGATTATGAGTTTGAGCCTAGCCTGGGTCATTTAGTGAGACCATATCTTAAAGTAAAATAAAATGAATTAATATAATTTATAATATAAAATAGGTTCAGAGTGAAAGTCCTGGATTCAATTTCCAGCACAGGGGGAAAAAAACCAATCTAAAATCCTTTTTTTTCTCTGTTTCTGTCTCTAAATTGCTTGTCTTTTATCTTCCATACCCTGTCCTTTTTTCTTTTTACATTAAATGCAACTGTTTTTGAAAATAGGGCTTTTGCAGATGTAGTTAAGATATCAGTTTGGGGTTACTCCAGTGTAACTTGTGTTCCTACCAAAAAAAAAAAAAAAGAGAGAGAGACACATGCAGTGGAGAGATGAAGAGAAAACACAGGAAGACGCCACATACCCACAAAGGAAGGAACAGATCCCTCCCTGTGGCTCTCAGCAGGATAAGGCCCTTGCCAACACCATGATCCCAGACTGCTATTCTCCAGTTGTTCAGACAATAAATTTCTGCTGCTCAATCCACTCAGTTCTTTTTTTTTTTTAATGACGGATGACAGCCCTGGCCAACCAGTGGAAATAGAGACCTAGTCCAGGAAATAACACGCAGGTGAATTCTGTATGTTATTTAATCCTCACAGATGCACTATGAGTTAGGCCTTGGTGTCTCCATTTATCAGAGGAAAATACTAAATTTTAGGGGAAACAGGCGAAATCTGAGCGGACATCATTTTAAGACTGAATGTCCTTTATTGCTACTCTTTTTCACTGCTTTATCTTTCCCCGAATCCAACCATATGTTGCTCAAAAACAGTAATTCATTTTATACATAAATCAGGCATATAGATATACTGTAGCACTCCAATTAAAAATTTAACACTTATCAAAAATATCTTATTTGGCCTTTTGGATATTTTATTTCACCTCACTGTACACATCAGCTTTGGGATGTCTGGTGATACACACAAAACATGTGTTCACACACATCTGTGTAGAAAGTTTAGGATATTTTTCTTTTGAAGTATTCTATAAAATCTGCAGTATATTCTCATATGTTCTCCCATTGCCTTCTTGTTCATGTATAGCTGACTCGTTATCTTCCTTGAAGGTAATTTCTCTGTGAGGCCGGCAATTTCTTATCAGTGATATTAATATATACATTTACAGAACTTTGCCTTTGTTTAGTAGAACTGTATTTATTATTTTTATTTTTATTTTTATTGCTGTGCTGGGGATTGAACACAAGGCCTTCACACTGAGCTATATCCCTAGCCCATTTTTATTGTTTATTTGAGGGAGGGTCTTGCTAATTTGCTCAGAGAGGACTCAAGCTTGTGATTCTCTTGCCTCAGCCTTCCAAAGGACTGGGACGGCAGACCTGCGCCTCTGGACCTGGCTCAATCTTTGTGTTTGTGAAGGAAGAACCAGTGTTCTCTTTTCTTTAAGGGCAAAGGAAGTTGGCTGCTAAAAATAATGAGTTCAGCACTTACCCTCCTGAGAACAGACGTGGCAGAAAGTCCTTCTGAGAAGGTGGCCAATGATTGTGTCTGCTCAACTGGTGAAAAGCAACTACTCCAACCGGTAGAAGTGATTCCCCAAGTGAGAAAGCCTTTACAGAAATGTTCTAAATATGGCCTGACTTTAATCAAGCAATGCCATCTGCTCGATGAATGGCAAGGTCACAACTTTTATAATAGGAACAACGCTTGATGCCAGAAACGAACATGCACAAGTCCAAACGCCTCCTACGCTAAACATGCTTCCCCACGATGTAGGAGGCATACATGGATGCTCTTCAATTTACTATGAGATTATGTTCCAATAAACCCATCATACACTGAAAATACCTTTAGCGAAACATGCATTTTACACATCGCATCTCCCAACCATCCTAGATTAGTAATGCAGTACACAGTGCATCGGCCATTTCCCATTCTGAGCACAAGGTTCACTGGGAACTCTGGCTCACTTGCTGCTGCCCATTGAGAAAGTATCACACTGCACATGTCTACCTCAGAGAATGACAAAAACTCAAAAGCCAAAGTTGAGTTTTTACTAAAGATAAACTATTTTCAAATCATCATAAAGGCAGAAAATAGTTGGAGTCAACCTATCTCTTGTCTATGTTGTTGATCTTTGTACTAGTTGTATTGATTAGTTCGATTGCACTACAGATGAATTACAAGGTTGTTACTAAGTCACTTAACTTTGTAGAGATGCAATTTCTTCCCCAGAAAATGGGGCTCCTAATTGCCATGTTTCCTGTTCGTGATGACGATGAAACGAGGTCCTACTTGTGAACACATTTTCTAAATTCTAAAGTCAAATGTAAAGAAAAGGCATTTTTGGTTTGTTTTAGCTGCAAGTGATGGCTCCCAGAATTCTAAATGTGGTTTTAAAGTAGATTTTGAGTATTCATTTTCTAACAGGCACATTGTTAATTAGTTTGATTATATTACCCAGTTTTGTTGCAAAGGAATACTGTCAGCTACATACTACTTCTATTACCACCTCACAGAAGCAAAAAATTGAGTTTACCAGCTTCTGAGTTGCAAAAGTAACTTAGCTAGTAAGTAGCAGAGAATAGATCTGCATCCTTGCACATCTAATTCCAGAAGGTGTGTTCTTAAAACTTCCTTTCCTGTTCCCTTCTTTGGAAAAATAAACATACAAACAAAGCAGCATTTTTTTTTTTGTTTTTGCTGTAATATTGGGATATGTACTTTGCTCTTTATTGGTAGAGACAGAACTTAAGACTTATTACTAATTTTTAAAATTTTAAACAGGATTATCGGACTTTTATATTATATGCATGTATCTATCTGAAACAGAAAAATAGTAGTTAAATTCAAAGCCATAACTATGATTTAGCATGGAGTATTAAAAATACAATTCCGCTGTTCATTCCAAGGATCTGCTTTTGCATATGGCCATACACTCAAGTAATATCAGAAGTGTTAGCACTAGTTACTTAGCTATTTTGGAGGAATTCTCTACCAATCTTTGTGTATAGGTATTGAAACCAATAAACTGCTCATATCACCTGACTTAATTCCATTATTCATGCTAATTATAAAAAATAGAAAAAATATGTACATGCAGAAAGGATTTTTAAAAATAAAGTGATTTGAGAAGAGATTAGGTTCCCTTAGTATCTCTTTGTCTTGTACTAATTAAGGTATTTACTTTGAGGTGATTAGTTATTATAAAATGAAAAAAAAACCCAAAGTACACTCTAGATAGAAAGAAACTTAATATTCTTAATATTCTGTGTCAAAATAATAGTGCAAATCTCGAAGTCCTTTGGGCAAGGAACACGCCTGTGGAAATGTGTGCCCGAACTGAGCCTTGGATGGCCAAACTTCCAAGAGGAGAAAAGAAAGACAAGTTGACTTGCTGACTGAACATATCTATATATGAAACCATATCCTATTTTATAGTGTATGAAATATAACTAAAATTTCTTTTTGAGATGATTACAGTTCTTTCCCCCCCCTTTTTTTCTCTTCTAAATAATGCTACAATAAACACACTTTTAGTATCTTGAGTAATTTACCTCATTATGCCCTAAAGTTAAACTACTAGACAGGAGATAAAGTATTGTATTTTGGAAAAGTAATTTATGATTTAGAAAATCATTCATGGTGGTGGCGGTTTGGGGAATGGAACAGCTGGAGGAGAGAAAAATGGAAGACTAAGAAGCCTATTACCCGAATTCAGATGATGATAAGAGAGTACCGAGAAGAGAAAGCAAAGAGGATATTTAGATGGAGAAATCCACAGTGGGTGAAGACTTGTCCACATGAGGTAGAGAGAGAGGTCAAGCGAAGATTGAACAACTGGGGAGTAGATAATGAGTTTCAAATTGCACCTGCTGGGTGCAAAGTGCCTATAAGACATGCTGGTAGAAATGGTCAATGGGCAGGCCTGGGTGGAGTCTGTAAACTCAGGTCACAGCCACGCTAATCTGCACATGTAAGAAAAATGCAACACAATCTAGTGTTGCTTCCTAATTCTCACATTACTGTCACATGCCTTCTGCTTTCTCCTGTAACCTGTTCCTTTCATATACTTCCAAATTTTAAATTGTTTCTCTCTCTCTCTCTCTCTCTCTCTCTCTCTCTCTCTCCCTCTTTCTCCATTTATTTGTGTATATGTATGGTGAGGTTACACAAACATGGCTGTTGTTTTTTGGCCAAAGTCACTGCATTTTATATAACAGAACTTTAATAACATTAATACCTCAACTTTAAAAAGAAAAAAAAAGCTTCAGTCTTGCTATAGATAAGACTGATTGATTCTTTTATTGTAAATTTGAAAGATCACATATACAACAAAAATGTAAGTAGAAAGTACTAATCAATGAGCCCACTAAAGAGTAAACACTGTGATATTTATAACCAACATTTGTTCTCTTTCTTTCTGTCTTCTTTCCCTCTTTCTTTTACTTTTCAGTTCTAGGAGTTGAAGGCAACCATTTAACTACATCTCTAGTCTTACTTTATTTTTTGAACAAGATTTTCCATATATAAAACATTTGATATTTATGACACCCTAAGGAAGTACATATATTTTTGTTACAAACATTAATACAGATCCACACAAACTGAAGTTTGAAAAACAAATTTTTTTCACTTATTTCATAGCTGGTTAATCTTGAAATTAGGACTTCTGTCTGACCCTCAGACTCTTGGACACCGTTCATCCGCTCCCCTTCAGCTACACTCAATCCATCCATCCTTACAGCCTCTTCCTTCTTTTTCCCTTTCTAACCGTTACTATTCAAATTAGGAGACTTGGATTTAAATTGTTAATTTGAATTTTATCTCATATTTGTCAAGAGAATTTTTCAAGCCATTTCATACAGAGTAAGTGCCTTTGTGCTACGGTGGCTGTGCTGAAGGACGGTCCTTTGAGGCGGTCCTGCTGTGGAGACACAGACGCCTCCCCACTGGGACCAAGCGGAAGCCCTGATGACTCAAGGCGCTGTGCACATCACCTGGCAGCTCATCCTAGCGGCACATCTTCTACTAAATTCTTCAGTCACCTTCAGCTCCTTAAATCTTGCGTGGGGTGTGTGTGTGTGTGTGTGTGTGTGTGTGTGTGTGTGCGCGCGCGCGCGTGCAGCGCAAACTCAAACAGCTTTCGGAATCAATATATTGTCATCTATTCTACTAAAAGGAAGGTTTTCGAGTGTGCTTCCTTCTCAATACTATCTGTAAAAATTTACCATAAGGTCATTATTGTTCTCTCAACTACCTGGTACACAGTTAAAACAATCTTGTACTTCTTTCTTTACCCCTTGTGTAGTCCCCAGGGTCTTTCATTCTCAGAGGTTTATAGACAGTCGTTCTCACAAAATGTTACTGATAGGTCATTTTTGTTTTTCAGGCTTTATTCTTAGGTTGAAACCATTTATTTCACTGGTTCAGTTTCCTTAGTCTAGAAGGTTAAAGTGGCTTTCTTCAGATTCCTAATTTATTTTAGAAAGTCACTATAACCACGACAGGAGAAATTTAACCAAGATAGCACAAAAATAACTCTATTCAAACTCAATTTTTACTTTTTCCTCAAAAGTGTGCATTCTGTGTCATTTTTTTAAAAAAGAACAGTCCCATTGAGCTATGACTGAGGATAAAATGAATTGCATATTTTCAGGCACACGCCTTGACAAGTTTTGACAAATGCACACACCAGTGAGAACATCACCCATAGACAAGCAAGGGACAATCCATCCGACCTAAATGCTCAGCCTTCCCTGACTCCCTCAGCATCACACCTACAGTCCTTTTCTCCCTGTGCAGAATGTCATTTAACTACTAGAGGCTCAACGTACTCCTTAAAGAACATTAAAGATTGCTAAACATGAAATCCTCTCCTGTTTTACTATAACTTCTAATTTACTTTATTAAAATTCACAAGAGGTATCTTATAAACATAAAAAATTCCTAGGAAAAGGACAACTTTTCAGATAAGCTGCTATAAACAAGAAAATAAGAAAAAGATAACCAAATTCATCTAAAAGGAGGCATAGCCCAGAGGCTTGTTGGGTTTCATTAGCCCAGGGTGCGAACATGAGTCACAAGCAAATGAAAATATAACCAATAATCAAAATATCAGGTCTCTGGAGTAGACAGACAGATAATCTTATTGGCAAAGATTTCAGTGATGATGCAATATCAACAATTAGAGGAGATTTTGGAAAGCAGACATTTATACATTGCTGTAAAACAGACAAAATTCTGCACATTCACAATATTAATTGTACATTATTTTTGACCTAGCGATTCATTGTCCAGAAAGGAATACTACAGGAACAAAAAAGTGTGAAGAACCAACATATTGAGAATAAAGTGAATGTGAGTTATTAGTAAGTAAATTGACTAAATATTCTATGACTCAGTCATGTGAAGAACTCTCTGGAGGCCATGTAAGTGCTGAACTTTACGTCTAAAAATTAGGTGGAAAGAAAAAAAAATGAGAAAGAAAATCACATACGTTCAGAATAACTTCTAATATATAAAACCACCGATTTTATGCTTGGCTACATAAAAAGAACTAGGAAAATATTGACATTTCAAAGAAGTTCTTTTTGGGGATGGAAGTGAAGCCATAACAATTTTCACCTTATACTTAATTTTACTAAGAAATCTTTGCTATTTTCATAATTTAAGATACTGCCATCTGAATAATATACTTTTATTCTTGTGCAATTTATATAGTTTTTCACATATCTTTAAGCATATTCACTAAAAATTTAAAAAATATATTCACCATACTGAAAGAGTCAAATACTGAGTCATTCTAGGAATGTTTTTATCTTTTTATGGTGATCTGTTACAGATGCAGAACAAAATACGCCCCGTAAATATCTGTTTTGGTTAAATGAATCTGAAAAACTATTAGTTAAATAACACAAATTAATCAATCTCTCTAAGGTTCTTTTCCAAGTGCTGACCATAACCATCACGGGGACTCCTGTTTGCTGCCAAAGCGGTGTAAGGCAGCTAAGTATAGGGTTCTTTTGAAAGATCAGCAGTGCTGGACCGAATGTGTGAACAGTTTTCAGACACTAGCCTAAAGCAGCTCAGCACAGGGAGTAAAGAAAAGGAATCCCACAAAGGGGAGCCTAGTGCAAGCCCCTAGTGTCAGACCTCCACACAGGGACCCGGAGTCCGCGGGAGCCAGTGCCCCTAAGCAGAACACATCGAGCTGGAAAACAGAGGGAGTCAAGGCAGAGCTGGCTAAGCAGAGTACCGGATGAGAAGACGAGGGCCGCAGAGTCAGGATGTGGGGACACTGGCACAGTCTCCCAGCGTCTCCAGCATTATATTTATCAGGTTGGGAGGGAAGGTGGGAGTTCTAGGACAACGCAGGAAGGAGGGAAGATTCGGGGTTACAACAATCATTGGGAGTGATACATAATACTTGCTCTCTTTTGATTTTTAGATTTCACACAAGGAATATTCGTATATAAAAATTATTAAGCATGTAGCTTATCAAATAATCACTTTAATCTTAGTGATGTTTTTTAATTGCAATAAAAACCAGGCATGACAAATAGATTCATGGTGTAGGGTCTCATTAAGCCAAATTGTCCTGTACCCCACACAGCTCAGCATCGATTTTGTTTATGTCTCTTCATGGTAGGCAGTGATGCTACAAGAGAGCGAGCAAGGTGCCACTGAGGCAGCCACCCCTCTTACATCAAGATGTGAGGAAATTCTTCGAAAAATTCTAGCAATTTTCCTTACGAGAGCCAAGTTTTCCTCCTGTGTGACTACTTAGTCATGGTGCACTACACTTAAGAAAGGCTAATTCAGTAATAACATGTAAAGCCACAGGCCAGCATCTGTCCTCACACCAAACTTACAGAACCTCCTATCTCTAGAAGTAACGTGAATGCTATGAACTTTTTCCAAGAAGGGGAAAACTGCATGTTAAGAAAGATGTGCGGATGCATGGGGTGAATTTAGCCAATTTAAAACAAGATTTGGCTTAACCCAAAAATATTCTATTCTTCAGGTAGGACATTTATAGGAAACCAGGAGAGCCGGCGACCAAGACATACCGGGCAAGCCTCAGTGGCTGTATGGTACATGTTCCCTGAATCAGCATACTGTCAGTGGGACAAATTTATCTACATTGATTGCTTTCAGGCAGCTTATTTGAGGTAAAATGGGACCTTGACAGCTGACTGAGGGCATTTGGGGCATTGCGTCGGTCTACGTAATATATTATTGATCTAGAGTTAAACCTATTTGAAGGTCAGACTTCTAGGATTTCTCTGTTTTACAGAATGAATCAGGCAGGTGTTGTCTTTTAGGAATGGTTATCACAGTGGTTATGGGCTCACCTTTAGCCAAACAACAGGAACAAACCTGGTGTTGCCGATGTGGCCAAATTAGTGACTCTATATTTCGCTTTGCATACTTTTCCTCAACTATGGTTACAACAGTGACGCTGCCTTTGTCGCTTGAAGCTTCTGTATTGAGAGAGAATTTACCTAAGCTACTTGTTAAACTGGCACTTGGTCCACAAGTCTATATCACCATTTATTTCAAGCTTTTCAGATAATCTACTCTGACCTTTGACATTAAAATGGATATAATTTTATCTCTTATATAAAAGTCTGTGTGTACGAGTGAATTTGAGAATTTGAGCATTTTAATTGGTGAGGTACTTCAGGGATGGATTTTCATTTTACTGAGCATTACATGAAAAAACCTAAAAGTTAATCCAGATTAAAAATAGCATATTCTTCTGACTGAACTGAGTTTTTATCCCATTATCACAAATGCCATCAGCACTTTAAAAAAAAGCAGGGGGAGAATTTCACATGACAAGGATTTCTTCTTTTGACACAAGGAAAACTAGTGAAAACCAAATGAACTTTCAAAGCCTGCTGGATCCCAGCTGTTTCCCTCCTCAAAGGATCACATTGTTGCATGGCTGGCATGATTTAAAGAAATTACTTTAATTTATGAAATATTGGCTATCAAGGAGACTGCACCAAGAGAATTCTCAGAAATACCCACTAAGGAGTGCCGTGGAATTCTAGGAAATGTAACACTGTTCTTATATCACTGGACAGCCACCATTTTTGTTCCATCACATGAGCAGATATCCAGTGCTCTAGGAATTTTGCTGTTCACCATGGAGGTGAATTCACTGAAAATCTGGGAAGAATGAAACTTCTGGTTGCCTCCCCTATGTGGTTCCCTTCCCCAGGCACCTGGAAATGGCTCTAATGGCGGGCTAACAGGCTCAGATGCTTTGGAGTTTTGCGAGAGTAAAATATTTAATTGCAGAAGTTCACCACCAGTATCTACACAAGGACTTTGTTTTCACTGTGCTTCTCTGTTCTGTTCAGTGTCACTGAGGTGACAGTGGCTATCTTGAGAGCTAGCTAACTGGAAGCTGAGTGAAAGTCACACGCACTGCCAAATTCGGTAAAATCTCATCCCTGGGCTTTTCGTTCCCTCTGCATTATTGCTATCTGTCTCTGTGCAGGAATCACTTCCAGTGCTATTCCTAAAACCACAGTGCCATTAAAGGGAAGGTGTAAGGGTGGAGAGCACGTCATCAAGACACCAGCCACGCTCCAGGGACCACAAGCCTCTGTCACGTGGGGAAAAAATATTAGAACATATAAAGCCAGAAATTGGTCTTTGAAAATGTTTCCAAATCTTATAGGTCAAATATAAAAGACAGATTTTTCCATTTGGCCACAATCCTAAGACTACATATGAAATAACTAATTACAGATTCAGAAACTTGATCTAGCTTCTCTAAACTGCCCATAATAAATCATCAAATTGTAGTCAGTTATACTAGAGGGAAGATTATATTATCTTTATATGCTGAACACAGAAAGCACAATGGTCACATGGTCAAATGAAAAAGCAATCACAGAATAAACAGCCAAAAACCATCAAGGCAGTAAATAATAATAATAATAATAATAATATCACAAAAGCATTTCAAAAATTATTTGTTGAATCTAATTTTATAGATTTCTAAACAATTGATTAAAATCTAATTCTACAGATCTTGAAATGTTTATGTGTTAGCATTATTAAATTTGTAATTTATTGTGTGTATAATTAAATTTGTAAATGTATGTGTGCATGTGTAAGCGTATTTGTGTTTATTTCAGCTCTGGGGATCGAACTCAAGACATCCTGCATGGTCAGCACATATTCTATCATTGAGCTTACAGGGTCATCTTATTGTGATGTCATTTTGCATTTAAATAAATATCTATGCAGGTGTCACCTAACAGGGTATATCTTTCATTTACTGTGTTTCTTTCTCTTTTTCTAGCAGGTTCTTCTAGTTGTATAAAGCCTCAGATACTACAAAACCTGGATCTTCCTTTATCAGCCATCACAATCCTGGGAGATGAAGATATAACTTCCTCTATGCCGTGACTAAGTAATAAAATGCATAATAGCTTATTATGAACCCCAAACTGTGTAATTCAGCACTGGTAAGGAATTAATTTTTCAAATCAACCAGAAATGTAAACAGGGCAAATCTTACTGATAAACAGCAAATGTACATAGTACTACCGTGTTGTTGATTGCAGTAGAGTAAAATTACTATTTTACTTGTACTATATTTTGAATTTAATTTGTTTTATAAGTTGTTGCTTTATGTCCTCCTAATACTCCTAATAATTCATTGTGTTAAAGGCTCGCAAGCTGATGGCTTTCAGAAAGTACTCCACAGATATTTTTTTAAAAATTTCTTTATAGAAAAATCATACTTTATATTCTCAACATATCGCAATATGTTTTAAATATTACTTTGGCTAATTATTCATAAACATATGTAAGCTAGGAATAACCCTACAAAGAACTTTATACATTTCTCACCAAAAGAAAAAGAAACTTGTAAGTAATATATTTGTAAGTCTGAATTCTTACTTAGTTCCACAACCTTCCTCAGAAAATACCCATAATCTAGCATAATTACAGGCTTCATATCAAAATTGAAGCTTTCATTAAATTCAGCAAAATTACAGAAATCACACATGAACAAAAATAGTTATTGCAGAAGTGGTGTTATAATTTTCATTAATAATTTATATGATAATGTTGGTAAACTAAGACCATGTATAAGAAGAAATATACAACCAATCAATAGTTCACCTTTAGCTAGTAAGGACAGGGTGTTTTTTTAATGAACTTACATTGCTAAATATTTATGTGATTCAAGCACACATGTTTTATCTTTCTTGAGACATTATTTATATGCACATGTATATATACACATATATAACATATGTACATATATGTGCATATACATATATATATTACATTTAAATTTGTAGTTGAGGATTCAAAAAGTTTTTTTTAAATAAAGAAAGCAATTGTTTCACGTTTTACGGTAGCTGTTTAAATATATCTGTAAAATGCGCAGATTTGTAACATGCTTCAAAAAATTGAAAGTTTGTGTTAAGCTACAGCTTCTACTAGATCACAAGTACAGGCAAAACATAGAGTGAAGAAAGTAGAAGGTTAAGGGTTGAGGAAAGATTATTTAAAAAATATTTTAGTTATAAAAATATTTTAAGAAAATATCCAGAAAAAGTTTATATCATAAGTATATATAAATATTTCCACATTAAGAAATCCATATGAAGATTCAAATTAAGTTGATTTGGAAAATATTTTCACCTTTAAAAATCACCAATTGAAACTACTAAACACATAATTTTTAACATGATTTTACTTTTATATATTGTTGGAGGGAAGGACAAATGGAAAAATAAGGCACAACGAAGTCAGTATGCCTAACCTTGAATTCATAATGTAAAATAGGAGCACGGAGGTGACTCCAGGGCACACGCATCCCTAAAGACCAATGCAAAATTTTCATGTGACTCTACGTATGCGTAAATGCACAAGAGAATGTTGTCAGATCAACTCAGATGCTCACAGGATTTCTTAACTTCTAAAAGAGCAAAGAATGCAAGCTAAACTACTTCATTTTCCAAGCGGAATGGAACATTTCCTAAGAAGGAAAAAAAGAAAACTGAAGTTCTAATTGTCTTGCTGATGACCCAATCCCACCCACATAACGTAAGAAAGAGAGAAAAAAATTCCAAGAAGGACTTGATAATTTCAAGGAACAAAGTGCTCAGGAGACACAGTCACTGAACAATTCCCAATGTGCACCTGTGTGAGCAATTTGAGAAACCTAAAAATACCGTTCAGTGACATCTCAATAGTTCTTCAAAATACCAGACTAAAGAACAAAGTTTTTTTCAAGTCAGACTCTTAAATATGGTTATGCATTTTCATTGAATAGTTTAAATAGACTTGAGCCTATGGTTACTTTAATAGTCCAGATACTATGCATACATTTCTAATCATTAAAGGATAAGGAGGATGAGTAATGTTTAATTATCTTAAGGTTACGAAGCCTGTCTTCAACATTGACTAAACATGGCAAAGGAGAGGCAACTTGGCCTCACCACTGACAGCACGTGACTTGTGCTCATACAGGCATGCCAGAGGGTACCAAGACAAGTGTGCCTAAATTCTCTAAAACTTGGCAACAAGAGGGATTAACTGCATCAGGTTAGGTAACCCCCAAACAGAAGTATAACGAGGATATAGTGACTGAGTTCTGTTGTACTATTAAGGTAAAGTGTGATTATTAAAATAATCATCAGTCCAGCTACACACCTCAAGTACCCAGAAAAGGAAATTGCAAGAAAACAGAATTCAGGCTAGAGAATACTTTTCCTAAACACGAGTCCTATGCAATAAAGACGGAGTTTATCTTACGATTTGATGTCCTCTCCTGAAACCGCAAGGCAAGTTGGATTCTTACATACTGAAAATCACTTAAATTCTATGAGTGTTCGATTTGCGAAGAATATCTGTTAAATAGCTCTAAATGATGGCTGAATAGGTGGTAAAGAAACTGGAACAGAATATTCTAGAAAATTATGCATAAGCACAACATTTTATTGCTAGTTGATTCTATGAATCCTGAAGGATAGCCCAGGTATTTCTTCTCTCAGAAGACCGGGGGAAGAAATTAAAATTCTTTAAAGCAAGAGCTTTATATTAAAATCTACAACATTTTCTTACTTTGGGAATGGGCTGAACTACTGATGTTCCTGTAGAAATGAAAGCAGAAGGAAGAATCTGAGGAGGTAACAAGGGAGACAGGGGCAGAAGCAGAGAGGTGAGTGGTCTTCAAGAAAAGGAAAAGTGATTGAAACCTGTTAGGAAGCAAGAGGGAGTCAGGAACAGAAACTGGAAGAATGAATAATGTGAATTTAGAAGACAGAGAAGCTAGACAAATTACCTTGGGAAGCAGGATATGGAAATACTTAAAGAAGGTAGGGACCAAGAAGAGATGTAGAAATGAGATAAATACACAAGACAAGGATGGACAAAGCTATTCCCCAATCATGAATAGCATACCTCATGAGGACCTGGGAAACATTTGTAAGCCAGAGAAATGAGACAGAGAAATTGATCTTTGAATGTCACATGCGTTTTATCCACAAGTGTTTGTGATAAGAATGAAGGAAACTATAATTCTATTCTCATACAAAATAATAATTTATAATGATCCAGAGCTATCCCTTCAAGATACGGATAAGTGATTGAAATCAGTCAGGAGGCAGTAGTGTGCCAGGAGAGGAAACTGGAAGACTGAATAATGTGAAATTAGAAGATAGAAATAAAAATCAAGGAAATAAAACTTGACCCTTGCTGTGGGTGATTCGTGTTAGACTTTTGTCTATATATTAAAGAGGAATATCAGTACTTAAGGCCTAAGACTGAAAAAATACACCTCATTTTGAATTTCTGTTCAATCTATAAAAAGTTTAGATAAAAATACAACCAGATCAATACTGCAAAGAGTATATATTTTCTAAGAATAGAAAAAAAAATCTCCAGTATTCCACTCTCTCACTGATGCACACTTCTCAAATTACATTCAACAACACAATTAACTTTTACCCTCAAAATTTTAGAATTAAGATAAATTAGAAGAATGTTTCATTTTAAAACATTATTTATTTTTAGTAAATTCAACACTTAATCAAAAAAGGCATTGCCCTTTAAGGCAAACCTCAGAAGCTCTCTCAGTTTCTCTAGTCTCTGGATGATGGCAATTATCTGGAAGGTGAATTCTTTCCAAATGGAATGAGGAAGCTAAAGGCAGAAATCAGAGCCTTGGATTGCTCTGTATGCCTATGACAGCCGAGTCTATACTCAGCTGTGTAATGATGAATGACAGCTATGAATATGAGAAACAATCTGAAGACATAAATTCATGAAAATCTTAAAGAACTCAGCAGCCTTCAGGCAATATTTGCTCTTTAATGCCATTTAAGTGACTTCTGTCTTCTAGGAAGCTTTCTCATTCGTAAATTCTATATGTTTATTATAGAGTTGGTTTTATTGTAACGTCTAGATGAAAAATCAGTAAAGAGTAAGGTCAATCTGTTGCCAGTTTGCAATGTTGATTTCATATATCGCCACATTAGATGCTCCCCAATTTCATGTGTTGCGGATGTTTTCAAAGCCATGAGATTGCTAACCCTGGGTGGAAAAGGTGTGTGTTGAGGGGGGAGGGAGGGGGAGAGAATAAACAGCCAACCACACAGCAACCCAGCTAAAGTGAATATTCTATACTTTTTCTACTTTAAAAAGTATATTTACACTGTTTCAGCTTTTTAAATACTGTACTTATATATTAGTTAACATATTTTATTAAAAACATTGGTTGTGAATGAATCATTTCAAGTCATTGTGATGTTTCATTTGCTACCAATTTCTAATACAGATAAGAAAGATCTTTGATATTATGTTGAATGCTGAATGAGCCCTATAACAGATTCATTTCCTGTTTTTTTTAAGTCTGTTTTTTTCTTCCCTCTGGCATTCTGTCTGGGTATCAAGATCCAACACTGTACAGACAAAGACTCTTACAGGAAGACATATAGATCTGACTTTTCCATGGAAGATACATGTATTCTTGAATATAATAATAATTAATATCTTGACATTAGAGGGATAGTGGGATGTTACTGAAAATGTTCATTGCCTTTCCTCTCACATGGTAACTAACAGGCTAGTCCTTCTAAGCATTTTTTGGAGAAGCATTGCAGGGAGGGAAAAAGTAGAAACAAACAAAGAAGAAATGCAAGAAGGAAGGAATTTATCTGCCTGACATTTCTCAATGTCTTACCTATTGTAGTGGATACTGCAATGGCTTCTCCTCAGGAAGAAAACCTGCTTCTCCAGGTTTGGGAAGTGGTCTCAGCTCTTAGCCCTCTTTGCAAATTATCTCAGCGGAAGTACACCTTGTCCAAGCATCTAAGGTCAGTTCAACAATATGGCATCCAGGTCCAGCCCCTGAGCCAAATGGGAGCCACGCCAAAGAACATCACAGCTTCGGGTCCTCCCAAGTAGCAGACTAAGTTCTTCTACCTTCCGCTTTCTTCTCATTCTGCTTTCTTCCCCCTGCCTCCCTTCCATCGATGGTGGTCCTAAGAATGTCTCTAAGCGAGCCCCTTGTTACCTGACCTTGTTATCAGCATCTCCTTCTCTGGCCATTTAATCTGTGAGTCAATCACCAAAATTAGTCCCTTATAATCTTCTTTATTTTTTACAAGAGCTTTTTACTTAAATGAAACCACTGAAAAAAATGAATCTCGGAAAAAATTTAGTTGTTCATGTTTTGCCTTGTGTAGATCAATTTCCATCAACAAACCACACAAGTATTTCCACGTATCAGCTCAGATTCTTTGCGTGCATAATATGTTTGTGTTATGAGCTTAGGACATCTCGTGGCAAGTGTGCACAGTACACCAAGAGAATCTCACTGTGTAAAATCCACAAAACTCTCGTAACTAGTATTAGCCTCTGTTTAAAGCACACATCAATGCTGATCTAATTAAGAGGTAAGTGTTTCACTGCAGTCTTATTTCCTTGTGCTTGTGTATTATTCAGCAGTAGAAATCTAAGACTGCGTTTTGTCTATTTCTTTTTACCAGAGGAGAAAACGTAAAACATATCCTCAACCATTGTTGAAATCTCAATACTTCCAATAACAAGAGTTTAGGAAATACTCATTTCAAAGCACAAATGTATATATAACTGCATACTTTTAAAAATCATGAAAACTGACAGCATTGTAAATACAGTTAATGCAAGGTTGACCAGGAATAGATGCTACATTCTTTTATTTGGTAATCCAGCGATTTTCTTCTGTCAAATATGTATCCTAAATTGTCTTGCTCAATACATAAATACCACCTATCTGTTTAGTTATTTGAAAGAAATTCGCCAATATTTAATACTAGTAATTAGAACTGAAGTGTCAAATTTGAGAAACTTCTCAATGCAAAAATACTTTATAGAAAAGATTAGCTTCATAAACTCAGAGACAATATCCAACATTTCAAACCTGAAACTTGTAAAATACATCTACTTATCTGGTTCACATGGTTGCATATTTAACTGGTTATTCTTCAACTAACTCTTAAACAAAAAATGTTTTAAGTGGCACTGATTAAATGTGAGCATATAACAGGAGTATACATTCTGTCTCCAAGTGACTGAAGCCACGTGGGCATGACACACGTACGTGGAGGTGGAGGGGGTGGGACTGACAAGGGGACAGCGGAGCACACTACTGGGTAAGACTGAAGATGCCAGTGACGAGCTACGGAGACTAGAAAGAAGGAAATACTCGTAGGAAAAGTCTTCCTGTTAGCAACTGAACCCCTGAGAATTTGCCTGAATATCTCCTTTCCCAAGCTGATCGCGGGAACTATCTGAAAAATTGATAAAACAGTTGCTTTGACTGTGTACTCACCTGTAAAACCAAATTAATTCATCATGGTATCCAGTTATGGAGAAGAGGGAAGGCAGAGAGGATTGGACGTGGAGAGGAGGGCAAGGAGGAAGGATGGAAGATGTGGAGAAGGACAGCAGGAAGAAGGAAGTGGAGTGGACAGGACACAGGTGAGGAAGAGAGCACCGCTTTCCCCTCACACGTAGCAAGCCTGCTGCTTTGGGCTAAAGTGACGTATAATTATGCGTTGAGGGTTGAATATCTATCCCAGGCTCTAGTCAGTCGTTTGCTCTTGATAAAGCTATCAGCTTATGGGCAGAATTTGCGACTTGAGGCACTTTTTGAGTAAAAGCGCCTCCTCCTTTGTCTTTGTGTGTTGATTTGTATCAGGAAGGTCATGGCTGTCTCCTCCCAGAACTACTGGATCAGTACACAGGGAGTGATGACTGCTTGCACTGTATTTTATTTTACTAGCTTTATAGAGATATAATCCAAATACCACACAGCCATCCATTTAAAGGATATAATTCAAAAAAAAAAAAAAAAACATCAGTGTATTCAGCCTTGTGCCTCCATTACTAGTATTTAAAACAGCTTTATTACCCTGTAACAAATTCTGTCAATCTCTAACCCCTTCCTCACCGCCTCCCAGCGCTGGGCCCCAACTAATCTTTCTGTTTCTCGAGGTTTGTCTATTCTGGATACTGCATAGAACTGGAATCATGCTACATGCCATTTTAGTTGCTTTCATTTAACATAATGTTTTCAAGACTCTTCTATGTGCTAGTATGTGTCAGTACTGACTTATTTTTTATTACGGAATATGTACTGTGAATGAATGCATTTCTGTGATGTCATTTGTTGGACGCTTGGATTGCTTTCACTTTTCGGCTATTATGAATAATGACTACTCTAAATAACTGTGTATCAGTTTCTGGCAAGATATATATTTTCAGTTCTCTTAGATATATACCTAGGGGCTGAAGGAATGGCACAGCAGTTAAAGTGATTGCTTTGCAAGTGCAGGCCCTGAGCTTGATTCCCCAGCACCACAAAATCTGTGTGTGGTGGTGCACACCTGTAAACCTAGTACACGGGATGATGACGCAGGAGGACTGCACTGAGTCCAAGCCAGCCTTGGTTCCATAGAGAATTCAGGACCAGCCTGGGCTGAAGAGTAAGACCCTGTCTCAAAGAGAGAGAGAGAGAGAGAGAGAGAGAGAGAGAGAGAGAGAGAGAGAGAGAGAGAGAGAGAGAGAGAGAGATCTAGGTGTTGAGTTGATGGATTCTGTGGTAACTATATATTTGAGGAAATGAAAAAGACTATTTAAAATTCTTTCCTAGATGTCTAAAAATAATTATCTGGAAAAGTTTTCTGGAAAAGTCACTGCCTGGTTTTTCTAATATGATTCAATATGCTTCTTCAAATTTTAGGTCAAAGCTTCCACCTAAAATGACACGAACTTCTTCTAGACTTAACCCCTAACTACCTGGTGACTAAAATCATCAACTGGACAACATTGCCTTTCCTTGACACAATGTCCCATACATTGTTTAAAAATTTTTCAAATTTTCCTTTAGGGTAGAAGCACTTAATGAGAAATTGCTCACTGTAATATCCCATATAGCTTGTTATTCTAGAACACCAATAAAAACACTCAGTATAAATGATGTTTGTAAAATAACGCCAATTCTAATAAAAATATGCAATATTTTACATCTATGTAACTTTGTACACTTTATTAGCAATTCCAAGCTGAATAATCATAGTTTAAGAGCATTTAAGGTAAAATTTCTCTTCTTCCACAAAAGTGCCTAAGATGTAAACAGGTTAAGCTTGCAAATATTTGTTAGTTACAGAGCTGGGTAGGACTTCACCCAAGCCTCCAAAGTCCAAGTCAACAGCATGTTCAGTAAAAACTATTCTAGTGAACACAGAATTCCCAAACGTGCCTATTCATCCAATTTCTACTTTTATCTATTCCCCCACCCCAATATAACATATACCATGACTCCAACCACATAATCAATTCAGGCACATACATACACAACACCCCAACACACATACTACGTATTCCTCACACAATACAGAAGTACATACTAACTTCATATCCAGAACACATTCACATGCACACACCTCACATACACATATACCACAACACATCTCACACACAGTAACTTCACAGGCACACAGAACACATTCACATATGTTCACTTCACACACATCCAAATACATTTCACTCATGCACACACATCCACATCACAGATACAGAAAACACATGTATACATACTCCATACATACCAAAAAACCTTATGCACCTAATATTCATATATACCCACATCACACATAAATCTTATCAGACATGCAATCAACACACACATGTTCACACACAAGAAGTGAAGCTGTGAACTTGCTCTCCTTAGATGGCGTCAGTAGTATAGTACAAGGCATTAGACCATGTACCGTAATCCAGGAAGGGCATACTGAGTGCTAAGGTGACCTGTCACACTCTCTCTTAACCTTCCTTTCTCCAGAATTAGCCAAGTAGGTGGAGTTACGGTCGAAAGCATCACTACAGCCCAAGTGTCATGCAGCTGGTCAGTAAGTAGTTACGAAAAAAAGACGAGGACTGGAATTCAGAGCACAATGGCATCTCTGCCTCACACCAAGCATGCTGTGAAGCAGTAACCCCTAAGCCATGTGATCATCAAGTTTTTGTGAGAGCTGTAGGAGGCTTTTTCGACTTCTAATCATCATTGTCTTTTTAATGACACTAGCAGAACGTGTCTCTAACAGTCACCGCAAGGACTAAAATATCCAATGTAGAAAACTAGGTGCTAGGTAAAATTCCAGAATGGTAGCAATTCCTATCATAATTATTCACGATCCTCACAAAATATATATGTAGAAAGGCAGAAGTAACACAAGTTGTTTTGAAAGGGCAAATTGAAAACACAAAATAGAGTAGATGAAAGTGATATAGATCTCCATGAAATATGATAGCTACTTGCTATGTTGGGAAAAAACTGTTCTGAATAATCATAATCCTTTGCTGTTATAATTGCTGAAATTGAATAGTTCTCAGACAGCATAATTTATTCCTCACAATTGTTAGTGACAACTCAAATCCTGGGGAATAAATTCCATAAAATATTTTTGATTTCTTTTTCTTCCATCTTGCCAATAAGGACTTTTCATCACCAATAAATTAAGAATGTGTCTTTGTCTTAGTTTCTGAATCATAAACACTAAAATGGATCTACTCCCTTAAACTCACAAAAGTTTTAGATTAAATTTCTAATGAAAAGCAACTTATCATTTATTTCCTAAAATAACAGCAGCTGTGTATTTTCATATAAGCTTATGGAAGTCATACTGCTCATATATACCTGAACATATTTATTTGTTGGAACACCTACTGCACAGGAGATGAAACAAGAGTCAACAAGTGGGATTCCAGCAGGTTTAAAAGCTTCTGTGCAATAAACGACCAATAGAATGAAGAGAAAACGACAGATCAGGAAAAAATTGTTGCCAGTTATTCCTCAGGCAAAGAACTAATATCTAGAATATATGAAGAACTGAAAAAAACTAGACTTCACAGAACAAAAAAAAAATACACAATAAAAAATGAACGCTTAAAGAGTGATATTTCTCAGAAGAAGAAATACAGAAGGCGAATAAACACTTGAAACAGATTTAGCATCTTTGGCCATTAGAGAAATGCAAACCAAAACAACACTGAGATTTCGTCTTACGCTAGTAAGGATGGCTATTATTTAAAACTCAAAAACAAGTAATGCTGGTGAGGCTTTTGGGGAAAATGAATTTTTCTATTATACATTCTTGTTGAGTCTCTGAACCGGTATAAACATCACAGAGTAAGGTAATTTATCAGAAACTGACAATAGAAATGCCATTTGACCCAGCTATACCTCTTCTAGGTATCTATCTGAAAGAGGCAAAGGCATCATGTTACAAGAGATACTCGCGTACAGCATAACTTGTAGTAGCTGAAGCTTAGAGCAGCCAACACATCCACTAACGAATGAATGAATAAGGAAATGAGCTACACAGGCACAATGGAGTACTACTCTGCCACAAAGAAGAAATTTGAGTCGTTTGTAGGAAAATGGGTATACTCGAAGACTATGATACTTAGTGAAATTAATCAGAAATAGAAGTTTAAATATTACATGATTTCCTCTGCTATGAGAAGCCCAACGTATACATAAGTAAAACAGCAAAATAAAGGAGGGAGATACAGTGTGGGTCAAGGGGAGGGTTCGCTGCGAAGGGGTGGGGGCGGAAGCAGAAGTGGGACATGAAACAATTAAGATGTGACGCCAATTCACCAGGTTTAATGTAACTATCATGTATCACAAATACGTACTACAGAACCTTGGCAAAAAAGCAGATTTATAAAACAAAAACGAAGATATGTAAATGCTCCTCGGTTCAAAAATTGCTAATATATGTTACATGTTATGATCAGGCTCTATTTGAGACACACTTTTATTTTATGATTATTATTTAACATTTAGCTTCCTGAATTGAATCAATGTCTTATGTTACTCCTCTCTGCAAATTAACACTTACTTAGTCATCACCGTTAGGAATACATTTGAAATTTCTATACTGCAAAAACTCCATACGGGCTTTAAACACCCTAAGAAAATTTATATACAGGTTTAGAAGAAAATTGAAATTATTATTTCCCAAGCTTAACAATAAATTTTAATCAAAATGGAATCACTATATTCAAAAGTAATCACAAATATGATTTATTGTTTGTATACTCTATGCCCAATCTAGGAATAACCAATTTTAAAATATGTCATCGTATCTAATGATTATATGCTTACAAAAATCATGGGAGAGATTTTTTCAAAAACCATACTGACGGAAACAATAAAGAACTAAAGCTCATAGGCATGCTATTTAGTATAGTTTCACATTTTAAAAAGTATTGAATGTGGATTGATGAATTCAAAACCTATACTTTGAAACTATTTCATCTAAGAACCCCAAATGGAGAAACAGATTTCCCAATAGCAAGTCAGTGTTGGAAGTGACTTGAGTGACTTCACTGGTCAGTAATTAAAAACTACCAGTGCCTAACATGCTCTGTCACTTCACGGCTACCACCCTGGTTGCAATCCCTCAACATGTATGTATTCATAATGCATGTATGTACGTATATTTTAAGAAGAGCTTCATGGGACTTAGACTTTTCAGGACTCAGCTACACACTCCAGGGGGAGATTTATTCTCACATTTGATCTCTGTGCTGAGAAGAAACACGTTTAGTCAGTACATGAAATTAATTTTCACAGATTTCTAACAAGTGTTTGGCAGAATAAATGGGTTAGAGAGAATGACTTAGAAGATGAATGAACACACTGGTTCCCCATCAGCACATAAGTGTTCATGGAGTCTTCATCTTTCCAAGAACTAGAAGAGGTCAACACTGAACAGAAGGAAAGCGAAGTCCTGCAGATATTGTCACATACAAAGTAGAAGGAGATGGCCAGAAAAGACTTCTCAAGTCAAGTGCCACGGGACTGGGACAGAGTGCTGGTAAAGAGAAGTGATTAGTCGCATTTTGGTTTCCGCTGCAAGCTAGCTGAGTGGAAAAGCTATGACGAAAATCAAAACCACAAGTGAGAAGTGCTTCTCCCTTCAAAGTGTGACTTTCAAGCCCCTCCAGTAAGAATCCTATGAGAGAGATTAACAGTCTTAACAGGTAAGCAGTCTTAAGAATAGCCTATTCAAATATTGTTTTTACGTGGCACTGTATTCCAGCTATGTCCTTTCTCTGGCACGGTTCAGCCTCACTAACATCTGTATCCAAATGCCTAAAGTCTAACCACATCTGAGTAAGTCACTGATCACGCGACCCCCTTTTCCTATCCTGCCAGCTTCCTGCTCTCGTATACACAAAACAGCCTTAGCCACGCTGCACATCCTTGAGTCTGCCTGCTTCAATCTGTCAAAACAAACTTGATATGTGTTTTTTGAAGACGCATTCAATCAGAAACTTCTACATTTCAACTCTTTGGTAATATATCCAATTCTGCAGGTGACAGTATCTTACCCCAACGAAGACCTTTTGTCCAGTATTCGGTAAGCAGAGCTGTTGTACCAACTTGGGCTTCACACAAAGCTTATCTGTTGCAAGTTTCGTTTTCATAGAAGGTGTTTTAAACCACTTCATTCTAAACGTTGTCTCTTTCAAGGAAAAAAATGACCACATTTTTTTTCTTTTCTCTCTAATTTATTCTTTTCAAAACCTATGCCTTTCTTAGAATTCAAGAGCCATTTGAGAAGCAAGCAGTTAAAGTATATTTTTGCTCTTTAAGAATGTGTAAAAATTTGCATTCTTTATGGCTCTTATTTTTTTGAGGATGTCTGGAATTTAAAACTCAGGGATTAAGAATACTGCCCCAGATAAACAATGCCAAATTGGATGAGGGAGTAAAAATTATGATCTATAAATTTTACTTAATGAGAGATAACCAACAAAGATAGGAGAAATAATTATTAAAATATGCCTCATAGTCATATAATGCTATAAAATCTGGCTTAATAGTGCTCAAAACAAGTTATCACAAATTTTAAATTCTGAGTATTGGTCCTAAATTCATAATGAGGATCCTGACTCTGAAAAATACTGTTCATTATTTTTATCAACTCCAATTTGCCACTCAGATCAGAATGCTTTGAGTTACCCCTACTGGCCAGTCCAGCTGCGGCAAAGGGTAGAGGACCCAGAGGAAAACGAACATGCGGGAGGCGGTGGCTATCCCAGGAGCCTTCTCCGGCAGTGGATCTACTTTTTTCTCTTTGCATCATCTAGCTCTCATAGTGATTCTTCTTAAAGTTTCCACTGCTTTATTTTTACAGAGACAAGTTTTAATGAACATGCTCATGTTTGACGATGCCTGGTAATGTAAGCAATATTTAAACATCAACAGGAAAATGAATTTTCTCCCTTTAAATGGTTTGTTAAATTATCTTTTTATTCATAAGAGGGAAATGTATCAAATGATGTTTGAAAACTACAACTGTATGTTATATACACCTCATCCAAAATGCTTAGGACCAGAAGTATTTGGGATTTTAGATGTTTTCAAATTCTGTAGAGTTTGCATACATAGAGAAGGGTATCTTCAGGATGAGACCAAGTCCAAACACCAAACTTACTCATGGTTCATATGCACTTGATTCACTCAGCCCGAAGGCAATTCTGTCCGCGGAATGCAGTATACCTGCACTTTGACTGCAATCTCTCACACGAGGTTAGTAAAGAGGTTTTTCCATCCGTAGCGGCATGCTGGTGCTCCACGTTTTCAATTCTGGAATAGTTTGATTTTAGGTTTTTAGAGTAAAGTTGACAACCTGTGCCTCCTCCTAGTGAAGGGGCTAAACGGAATGGGGAAGGAATAGCACACAAGGGATGTCTTTAGGATGCTAATTTACATGACAAAAATTAGTGACAAAATGAGAAGCCTAATCCAACTCATACGGCCTATACTTTTTTTCTACTTGTAAAGCATCATACATGGCTCTAGACTTTGGTATAAACAGAATGCATATTTTCCTCTTTTTAGAATGTTTTGTGTAGCTAGAATTTGATTCACATTCCTTCAATTAAAATTAGGTTTAAAAAGTGTACATAAGGGTGTTACCATGAAACCTAATCAACGCTCCATATCACCGTGGCCATGCAGAACTTAGAATCTAGAACAAAACACACACAGCGGTATTCTTACTTTCTCACCCACTACAAGAAGGCAGTACAAATCAGATTACAGTGAACTGTGAGTACTTCCGTATAAGAAAAAATATGCAAATGTTCATCACATCTCAGGGTAAAGCTGGAGCTGGGGACGGGCCTTTGCCTTCCCTGCCTGCTAGAGGCAAAATCTACGAACATCTTATGCTGCAATACATTCATCGTTGTTCTCAATTCCTGCAAGATGATTTGCCACGTGAGTTTTCCAGCAGTCTGCTACAGGCTACCCCATTGGCTGGCTATCAATGGACTGGGAATGGAAGTGACAACGTGTTATTTCACAGCAAAGACTTTAAGAAGCATTGTGTTCCTTCATTGGTCACTTGTTCCTTTTCCTCTGCCCAGCACAGTGCCCACAGCCCCAAACAGCTACCATTGGAGGAAGGTTGGGCCACTTCTCTAATTTCTTCGCACGGATAGAATGGCCTCGCCTACTGAATTAGCAGGAAAGCCAGAACATAAATTGGCTAGGAGGGATCCCCTCTACACAAATTCTGGCTGTTCTTTGGAAACCTTGGTTGCAAATGACCAAGGTACAAGCAAAAGAACAACAGAGCAGAAGGGGTGATCATCTGCGGAGTTCTTTGCACCGACTGTGAAGATCCGTTTTTGTCAAAACTGACTGCGAATATCTGGTTTGAATGCTTTTAGTTTCAGTTTCTCACACATATAATTAGACTATTCATACCATACACTTCCAAGAAAAGTTTAAAATAGCATATGAGAGTAAAAGATAACGGGTGGACTGAGGTTGCAATTCCCAAATTAATTTCACAAATTTTAAAGGACAAAAGAAAGGCTTCTCCAAAGAAAACCAGCTCTCTCTTCTGCTTCCAATTGCTTCTAGGAAATTGAGAAAGTTATTCACAATGAAGACAACCTACATCATTAGACAGGCATTATTTGATATTTAAATTTTGTGATATTTCACATGTGAAATGATGGAATAAATATTAAAATCAGGGTTGAGAGATTCCAGGGTTCCAGAGAGCTTTTGTTTCTATTATTTATTTTCTTTCTTTCAAAATAGAGTTTGTGAATCACAGCTATTTCTAAGTCTGCCTGGTAACTTTTATGATGAAATAAACATATGTGGAAGCATATCAATTTTCTTTTATAAATTATTCAGTTTTAAGTTGGAGAATATTGTCCCTTATTTAGAGCCTTAGGTTTGAAGAAAATGTTTATCATGATCCAATATTTCATGTTAAACTATTTGTTTTCCTTGTGTTTCTAAAATAAGTATTTTCTATCATTTAGATAGAATTTCTTAAAGTATCCAACTTTTCTTATTTTCACTGACATTTTAAAAATAGAAAATAATGTTAAAAAATTCCTTTCCATCTGAAATATTAAATATTCATTTGGTTTAATGTTTGATGCTTGCTTGGGTTTATTTTGACATTTGTAACTATTTATGTTTTTCCAGACAAATGAACTTTTTGCCATATGTTTAACCTCCCACAGAACCGCCCATAATCCCCTAAATAATGGCATCTCTACAGTAGGAGGATCTATTTTTAATGGAACCATTTTTTCAGTGTCATTTTTGGCAACATATTTCTAAATCAACTGCTATGGTGAAGAAGGATCAAAATATAGAGGAATAATTTGAACCCGTCGATCCTGAGCTGCCCGACAGAGGTTAACAGGACATCTCTGCACTGAACTTTGCCATTTCTTACTCTCAACTCATCTCGAAACATAATTGAGAAAAATCTCACTCTTCTCTTTTTCTCTCATTCTAAAAATAATATAGACCTTCATTTAAAACTCAAAGAAAAAATAATCAGTTTGCTCATTTTAAAAACCATTGCTTTCATTCTCATGTGCTTTAGGAAAACTTACACTCTTCACAGAAATAAATCGGTAAATTTTGGTAAAGTCAGAATGCTAATACCAATAATTATTATTTGTTTATTCACTCAATTCCCATGGGCTAAAAAAATACAAATTCCACAGAACTCCACGTATGGACTTTCACTCATTTATTCCCTCTCTTGTAAAAGATTAACAGTCTTTGCTTATGGATGTTTTTATAGAAAAACTGATGCAGATAAATATTTCAAGCTATATATAATAACTGGGCTCCAGTGTAAGCCTTACTGAGCCTATAAAACAATTCTATCTGGGATTGACCAAGGTGTTATGTGTGGATGTATTTATTTTGACAAGTACAAATCATTCAATATTTTGATAAGTATGGATAATTTAATAAGAGCTTTCACATATGTCATTTCATTTTAGGCTTGAGAAGTAGTCAATAGTTGATACTTCTGTGTTTAATATTTGGATTTTATAAAATAATCACTGAGAGCTGAAGGGAAACTTTAAGCATGTAACCATTTTCAAGACAACTTCTCTGATGGGCCTAGAACGATGGTCTTGCAGGTGTGCAATGCACACATCAGAGGGTGCTCAAAATCATCCACAAAAGATGAGAACAATATAAAAGTGTGTCTATTCATATGTATGCACATATATGTACTACATGCACACATATATACATAAGTCACATGCCTTACCATTTAATTTTGATATTTATTTTTCAATCTGCGTGTCAATATTAACATACTCATATAAAATTTAGATTCATACCCTCTCAAACAAAACCTTAAGTTCACATTTAACCACTTCTTTTCCCTTTGCTGAAGACATGCAAGGTTTAAAAATTTAGAAGCTATTAATAAGTGAATCAGAAACACAAACAGTGAGAGGCCCATGGAAATAGCCTAACTAAGAAAAAATAAAATAAATAAAGAGGACTCGCAGTAAAACATCAGCAATGAAGCAGAGAGGGGAACGTGGCATTATCTTAGGAATCACAACGACCAGCTGACAGCGAAGAGACAGCATGGCAAGGGAACACGAGTCGAGCATGGGCCTATCTTTGAGCAGAGACCTAGCGAACAGGGCCGAGGACCTGAGAATCAAAGACTATTTCCAAGCCAGGTGTGAGGGCACATGCCTGTAATCCTAGCAGCTGAGGCAGGAGGATTGCCATGAGTTGGAGGTCAGTATGGGCTACATAATGAGCCCATAACCAGCCTGGACTACAGAATGAGACCGTGTCTCAAAAATAAATAAACAAAATAAAATAAAATAAAAACTTTTCTCGTTTCATGTAAAACCTTTTAGAGAAATTGCTCTAATTCCTCCGTACTGGTGCCGTTTTCTCCACTTTCATATATTGGAATTTAATGCAAGAGTATATCTGTATAAAGAGCTTTTCTGATTTTGTATGTGTAGATGTGTGTGGTATATGTGACTGAATTCGGGGCACCATATGTGCTAAGCAAATCTTTTTACCCATGAGCTACACTTTCAACCTGGCTTGTTGTATTTTTAAAAAACAGACTTTAAAGTCAAGCATGGCGATGCATACCTGTAATCTCAGTACCTGGGAGGTTGAGGCAGGAGGATTGTTGTGTGTTTAAGATCAGGCCAGCCTGGGATCCACAGTGAGTTCAGAACCAGCCTCAACCACAAAGTGAGATCTTGTTTCAAAAAAAAGTTAAAAAATATCAATCAGTCAATCAATCAATCAATCGAATTTGAGCCAGATCTGGTGATGCACACGCCCCATTTCAGGTACTTGGGGAGCTGGCGTGGGACAATCAAATAAGAGTTCAAGACTAGCCTGAGCAACACAAATAACCTCACTTAAAAAGCTTACAAATTATTGGCTTAGAGTTTTTCAGCCCACCCATATCTAATTCTGAGAGGATATTTAAGGGCAGGGACAAAATCTACAAAAAATTAACATCTATAAATGATAAAGCTAATCTTTTATGTGTAAGAAAGACCACGATCCAAACTTCTTAAAGGCAAAAAAAAAAAAAAAGTTTTTGTGGGAAATAATTGCTTTTTGTTATCGCTATCTCTATAAATGCTCAGTCTTTTATGGGCAGAATTTTTGGAATGCTATCTTATCTCCAAAATGAGTATAACTCATGACTAAGGAAAAACAAATTGTGAAGTCGTACATCCAATGACCACTATGAGGTTAACTACTTTTTTTCATCACCACGATCCCAGATCTTCTATAGTGACGGGCCCTTGCCAAACTGGACTCAAACAGTCCTGAAAAATAACAAAATTCAAACGTCACCAGAAGAATATCAGCAACAGGTCGGCTCCTTGAAGTCTTCCTGGGGTATCAAATAATATATTTGCCATGGCATGAACTTGGGCATGGACCTTGAGCTACCTTCAGGTATTCTGGCATGCAAAGTGCAAAAGCAACCCTGACCTTGTCACCAATAATAACAGACAGACTTTTTGGCTCATGTTGGTGTAATTGCCAGATTAAGGTTACAATGCTCCAAGGATTGCTATAGATGCTGACACTCCAAGCAACTTTAAGTTGATGGAATAATTATCTCATTTTCCTGTCAACAGACTTTGTATACCTCAGGCCATGGAACCTCTTATTTTTTTTCCAACATAAAGTTCTATCCGAAAAGCAAGGAAATACAACTGATAAAACTATTACAACTACATTATAGTCGGAAGAATTCCTCCTCAGACCGTCTAGCAGAGTTCTGGGATGGCATAGCTTATGTGTTTTTCATGTATAGAAGCATGCAGCTATTGTGGCAAAACTTAGTATGTAGCTGAAATGACTAGCTATGATCTACACACTAGGGTCCCCTCAAAATTCATATATTGAAATCCTTACCCTCTGTGTGAGGGCATTAGGAGTTGGGAATTTCAGAAGGTGGTTAGATCATAAAAGAGAAGAGGCCTCATGTGAAAATTAGGGCCCTTTAATAATCCCCAGAAAACTTCCTACCCCTTCCACTAGTAGGGACATAGCAAGAAGACATCACTAATGTGTTAAAAAGCACATGCTCATCAGATGCCAAATTCACAACACCCAGGTCTTTGGCCAGTCAGGTCCCAGAACCACAGGAAGCAAATTTTTAGTGTTTGTAATCTAATGCAGGTAATGATATTCCCTATAGCAGTCCCAGCAGACTGAGGAATGACCTACGTTACTCCCAATGCCATCTTCATTTCTTCCCTTGAACATGACAACAATTTAACAGGCCTGTCCTTAAAAATAAAAATATTACAACAGACCTCAAAATGGTTATGGACAGAAAAAAATAATGTATGTGGATTTCTATGGAGTTTAGTTACAAATTATTAGGCACAACCCAAATATTTTAGAATTAGTTAGCAAACAATGAAGGATCTCTGCTAAGCAGGTTTAAAATAAAATAGTTAAGCCACATAGTCCTTTCCCCCGAATTTGGAGGCAGCCACTGTGCATTTTATTCACAGGAAAGCACACTATGGCATTCTGGAACTGAAAAAGACTGCGGAAGAGCTGATTTTCAAAAGAGTAAGCAACTGATTATAAAAGGTTCTAGCAATGATCGATTTCACGATCCCTTAACAGTCTGCTCCCTTGACCTTCCTGATTTTAGATTCCAAGACGAATGAAAGTGAGGGCTTATAATTAGCCCGTGTTAGGGGTGTGACAGGTCTTGTTGGGCAGCTCTGGTGTCAGTGAGATCAGTATCTAGTTACTATTCCAGCTCCTTTTTCACATAACAGAGTGCAGAACCCACTTTCTCAGTGCAGGTGCTGGGTTTCCTTGTATATTATAAACATACATGAGGCACAACCTCTGTCCTCTGGAGATGAATAACATATCTCTCTGGGTCAGATGACAATCGAGGAAATGCCAAGGGAACAACAAAAACAGAATAATGTGGTAAAATCGACAACGTGGGGGAATATTATGTCCCAATATTGTTTTGTGTCCAATTCAAATATTTGCTTTGCCAGCTGAAGCCTGTTTAGCAAGACCCACACACTGTCAGTGTTAGCCTGAGAATTTTTACCAGGCTGACTTGCCTCTCTGCCATAGATCTTTGTCTTAAGCGTGTTATTTCTTTCACCAAATCCTCCTCTGGGGCCTTCCTTATGTACAGGCCTTGGCAACGTCACGATGACAAGAGCAAAATTACAATGAACACTTGCTATCTTGCGTCAGTTGGCATGTTTGTGGCTTGAAGTAATCGAAAACTGCAGGCTGGCTTTCAAAGTTAGGAAAAATCAAAACTCAGCCACTGCAAAGTCTGAAGAGCCATGACGTGACTGCAAATTGGATTAAAATGGCATGACTCTTACATCAAGGAAGCCTGACCTTCCTGTCTCTCTGTTCCACATCCCCACCGTGCCAGGATTCCACTGATGAGCTTCCTCAAGGCCACAAGGTCCATACTCCAGCAATAATTTGCTTCTCCCGAGCACCTCTCCTTATGAAGCCCTCTACCCAACTCCCCTATGCCGCATTTTATACAGTTCTGTCCCCCAGTGCATTGCAAGGACAATCACTTTCAATGGATAAGGAGAACAAGCTGTCCAATGACCACAACGCAGCCTCGAGCTGTTGACAGGACAGCCTTTCCTGCAGAAGGTGACACCTGAAGAAACAATGGGTGGCATCAGCAAGGGAAAAGAGAGAACGCATTCTAGAAGAGCAATCATCAGGGGCACACATCAGATTGCATATGAACTTAAGCAAAGCAAGCCTACCACGTCTGTGTTTTTAATTGAAATATGTACTGTAAAAGGTGGGGGTTCCTAAAATCACCCCCCTCATGTGATCAACAAGACGGTCCTGATTTGTTAATTGGTTGACATTAAAGATTAGGTAGCAATCACCCCCTCTTTTATGCAGCTATGCTGGCGTTTCCAGGACGCCACCCTCTTCCGAGCCTCTGCTGGTGCCTACTTGTGTCTTCTCACAGGTTTCCACCTATGTCATGTTTCACAGACTTCCCGTGAAGCCCCTGCTTCTCTCCTGCAGAGTTCCTTCCACCAGTAAGGAAAATTCTTCTGATCCCATTTCCAATAAGCACACTTACTCTGGACCCAGCTTATGATCAAACTCAACAAGCCATGTGTAGCCTTTTTCTCTCAATTTACCATCTTCTCATTTTCCGGTTTCTGACTCTGGGTTGTGATTCTTCGAATCATTCAGGCTTAAATCTAGCAATGACCTTAGGCGTCTAACTCTTTTGTCATCAGTACAGCAATATGGGTACTAGGGTCATATGTCTTTGAAATAGCTCTAATATCTATCCCTGAGGCAATCCCCTGCCAGGATCAACAGACTTGACTCCACATTACCTCTTACCCTAGCTAACCCAGTGGCATTAAGATGTCTTAGACCACACAGTCAGTCAGTGTTCTCAAGAAATCATGCCAGATGGATCTTTGTACTGCATTCCAACAACATCCGCCCATTCAATCTCTCCATCCTGTACTTGACCTCACTGGCTCACTGGCATATTGTCCAAAGAATACCATTTCCCCCCTGTGTTTGTTAAATGTTCTTTCTTCTATCTGGAAGTTTGGTTTCCTTCCTTCTGTTGAAATCTTCCCCATCCTCAAATGTTAATGTCTTGGAAATAAATGTGTCCTTAAGATTATATACAATGATGACAACAGTTTAAATAGGCTTACTGCTTAGTAACTGATATTAAAGAAGTCCTTCAACTGTTTAAGATTCGTGTGTGCTCTATATTTGCAGGTAAGGAAGAGGATAATATTTTTATTGTTATTATAGAACAATTAAAATAAAAAACTTTTACATGATACAAGTACGCAAAAGTTAAGTACCATAGACTAACATGCTTTGTACAATGGACCACCTGCTATCGTCAATCTTTTAAATTCTACATAGTCGCTGGACACTCACAGGTATTCTGGGCTTCTGCTTATGCTCATGAGATTTTTGGTCAACACCACATCTGATTTCTCTCTTAGAAATAATTTTCCATCCATATGTCCATATTTTGAAGGCATTGAGTTACTATCTTTTTGACATTTTATTAGAAAATGAAAGAAATGAAAATCAAGCATACAGATAATCATCTTCATTCTGATGTGAATAATTATTTTAAATACTCCAAACAGATGCAAAATTTGAAGTCAATCTATACATAAGTATTAGCTAAAGAGGTCACCTCATCATCCTTTGAAGTGAAGTGCTTGTTGTTTCCTTGTTGACTCCATGAAGTGGTTCCCCTGCAGCCATTTCTGGAGGCTTTTTTTTTTTTTTTTTTTTTTTTGCCATGCAGGGCATGATAGGAACCATGGAATTGCTATATCCCAGTTTACGGGATTTCTTTTTAAAACTTAAAAGATAGCATGACTCAGTGGTAAGTGCTTACTTGCCTAACAAGTGCCGAGTACCTGAGTTGGATTCCCCAGCATCATATAAGCTGGGTGTAGTGGCGCACACCTGTCATCCTGGCACTCGGGAGGCTGAGACAAGAGGATTACTGTGAGTTCAAGGCCAGCCTGGGCTCCATCGTGAATTCAGGACCAGCCTGGGCTACAGAGTGAGACCCTGTCTCAAAACAAGCAAACAAACAAAAATATTGCAGGAGAAATTTCGAAGACCGCAGTATACATTTCATTTTTTGAGGCTACAACATTGCCCTAAGGCCCTTGTTCTTTCCTTTTCTTCTTCTTGTATGAATGCGGACCCACTACAATCACATTTTCTTCCTCTTTTATTTGAGAATATAGATGCATTATATAGCTTTTGATCTATACTTTATCATTGAGTACCACCCATTTCAAACAGAGAGTTTTAGTTACGATATGACATGACCCTTAATTTTAGAGTTACATATCCATAACACTGCACATTGTATTTTACTTGGAACTTCCATAAGTTCCACATTGATTCAGGCAAAATTAATCAGTGCTTTTCTACCTTGTCAATTTTTGTCCACACAATCCCCATCAACAAATACAGAAGAGGTGATGGTAAGTTAATAAAATGTGATGTATCAGGATGGCAAAGAATGTATTAGATAACTAGTTTCTCAGATCTTCACCTGAAAAAAATTAGAGTGGCAACTGTGCATCTAATTTCAGAGTTGTTATGAGGTGTAACTGTGTTAATACATATACTACATTAAAAACTGAACTGAACATGTTGATGAGACATTTGCACTTCCATGTTGATCACAGCTCTGATAAAAACAGCCAAGAAATGGAAATAACATAAGTGTCCATCAACTCATAACTAAGTAAAATGTAGCACATATATACCATGGAATACTATTTAGCCACATAAAAGAAATCTTGTCCTTTACAGCAATAGGGATGGAACTGGAGTAAGCGAAGTAAGTCAGGCACAGAAACACAAATGACGTAAAGTCCCACTCATATATGGATTATGAAAGAGTGGGTCTCATAGAAATTGAAAAGAAAAGGGTGTGTGCTGAGATTAAAGCAAATAGGTGGAAGGGACAGATACGAGCAGATGGCAAATGGGAGCCACGTTAGACAAGACCGGGAGTTCTAGGTGCTGTAGTGCACAATAGGGTAGCGATACACAGGCACTAGCCACTGTCAAAAGCTAAAAACAAAACAAAACAAAACAAACAAAAAAACCTCAAAGTTTTTACTATTAAGAAATCATAAATATTTGAGAAAATATCTATATTGATTTAAACATACAATGTACACATGTATGAAAATATAACATATATAACCCATTAGTATCTATAACTTTTGTTTTCATGTATTAGCTTAAAATTTTCAATGCTTAAACTAATACTTAATACTAATACTTAGTACTAATACTTGACTTGCAAGTACTCCAAATGTCAGCTATTACAATTCTTATTGGTTTGGGTATTATTATTACTGCATTTTGCTGTTTCAATATATGTGTTAACTGTGCATTAACTCTGACAAATTTTTGAGAGAGATGAAAAATACCTATGTCAGGCAATAATATTAAGATTTATATATCACTTAATCATGAGATGATCAAGATTGCTCCTTTAATTATCTTTCTGATTTTTTTTTTTTTTTTTGAGACAGGTCTCACTTTGTAGTCTAGGCTGCTCCTGAAGTCACTATATAGCCTAGGCTGGCATGGAACTCACAGCCATTTTCCTGCCCTCAGCCTCCTTAGTGTTGAGATTATAGGCATGCCCCACCATGCCCAGCTAATATGTAGGTCTGGGGAAGTAAATCCAGGGCCTTATGCTTACTAGGCAAGTGCTCTAAGTGTTGTCCTATTCCTGCAGCCCTGTCTAATACAAAAATTTAAAGTGCATTACACCCAACATAAGTGAATATATTTCCAACACAGTTTCACAGTACAACATGTTTCGGTGGATGAGCACCGAGCCCTGGCTGATAAGTCCTGCCGACGATGACCGAGTCAAAGACTTTCAGTGTTCCGGTCCCGGTTCAAGTCCACCCTTTCCAACTATTAACCTAGGAAACTATGTGTTAATCAAGATCAGTTTCCCATCTTGCTAAAGCTAAATACATAGCTTTGTCTGCCCTGAGTCAGGGACCACAGAAAGAAATCATCAAAGATTCAAACAGCAATTGAAGTGGCTAGATCACCTCTTGAAAGAATAGTAATTCTATCTCAAGGAAGGGTAACTTGTTTGGGTAGCTTGATGGTTTTCCAATTATCCTGAAGCATGCGACAGACAATAAATGCACAAACCAGCATACAGAGCTTCATAAAGTCAACAACTATGATAAATCAATTATCTATCCAAATAATAAGAAATCCACTGCTGCTTCATTATCTTACAATAAGAAATAAATTTTTTAAATGTGTGTATCAAAAGCACTACTCACCGCACATTAAGCAAATGTTAGAATTTGTCCTTAGAGCCTTTCTAAGTGATTAAAGCCTTCAATTATAAGACATTTTCTATGTAAGTATATTATTTTCAAACTCAGGATCATTAAAAGATCTATGTGACTCCTTATCTATATAGGACATTCAGAAACATTACACATATTCATGAATTCTCCCTAAATTTTGGGAAATCTTTAGGCTAAACGACAAGGCCGGAGCCCAAGTTGAGGCCGAATCTTTTCCTGCCAATGACAACAATTCTAGCCAGGCCTGGAAAGATTGCCAAGACCACACAAAAAGAGAATAAACAGCAAATTAGGTTTATATTTCTTTTTACAACTGGAACCTATTCTGAACTCCTTCCTAAAGTTGGAGAAAATAAAGAGGTGCTAAAACCAGAAAATTTTAGTGCCCAAAGATAATTAGGCAGAAAAACAAGCGTTGACCTAAGTATTCCCAAGAACCACTCTTAGCCAGAGGAAAGAAAGAGAAAAGCTGACGCCACCCACCACACAAAGCGTCTCTGTAGTAGATGGACCAAAGGAAAAAATCAGGTCTCACATATAATAATAACTTGACATTACTCCCTTCCAATTTTGAATATGGGGCTACAAAATTGGTTTTGTGCATACATTCTTAAACATCAAATAAAAACACCACCTGGAAAGATGTTGTCATCAGTAATTCTTCTCACGTAATCTCTTTTAGTTTTTTTTTTTTTTTCCCGTAGACTGCTTTTTGTTTTCAAGTTCACAAAAGAAATTGCTCAACAGGAGATAATAAAGTTAAATATGCTTCACAAATTAGTCTATCTAGTATGTATTTTCTACATATGTAAAAAGAAAGGACTGCCTGTAGTATTCAGGGTCTGTTTTAGCACTGGAGTTGTATGAAATGAGTTATCCAAGTAACAGAGGAGAAAGTTTAAACATTCGGAGCTGAAAACGCCTCATCTTCCCAATGTATAGCCTTCGAGACTGTACATTAACAGTATGAACTAATAAGATGAAAATGTGTCAAAAATGTACATTGTTTGGGTGTGCTGAGGCCTTGATCATATTTTCATTGGTCAAGTGGGAGCATTAGAAAGGACATGCTTTGGATTACATGTAGCTTAACTTTCTAAGAACCTGTAATTACATACACATGAATAGTGCTTCCTACAAAGAAGTTTTATGCTTCACTTAGCAAATATAGGTTGATCAAAAAGGTTAAATGAATAATTTTTATATACCCTCGTGCGTTATGTAACCTGGCAATGCTTTCTTTGGTGGGAGAAGAAATGGTCTAACCGTATGCCCAAGGCTGGGCCGAAGGCAATCTCTCCTTTACTTGGTTTACAGAAATTGACTCTGTAACCTTTCCAGCATTTCCCAGTGTTTCCACCTTCTTAAGATGTAGCTCACTGAGTTGGACTCAGTTTTCTGAACAGCTATACGTGCTTCTTTTTTTTTTTTTTCTGGTGATATTTTGACAGATGAAACTGACATTCTGAATTGCTCCGCCAGGTACGCTCCACAATGAAACCCAATCGCTGCTTCCTTTGGAATGCGAAATAACATGTGCTTTTGGTCCCTAGGACAAGTTTAATAAGTCAAAACTCTATGGGAGTTTTGCAATTGTTTCATCTTCTCCCAGGCGACTACATGAAATAAACAGAATGCAGAATGCACTTAGAGATTCTGGAGTAGCTTTGTTCTAAGGGAAGCATACTGCCACCTAGTGGACAGAGAGCAAATCATACCTGCACAGTTCCAACATACTGCACTTGAATCTTACATTGGAATCAAGAAAAAGGTAAACAAAAATTCCTCGGACAGGAACATAAGAGTTTTCACAGCATATTTCATTAGTATTAATAATTGTATTAATAAAATGTGTTATAAAAACAACACAGTATTCTCTCGGTGTCAATTTTTAATCTTCAGCCTACTATTGGTTTAGCCATGTAGTTTTCAAAACAAAGGATTCTGCAAGGAACACTGAATTCCAACAAAACATGGCTTTGGTTCATGAAACATTAATGCAGCTTTTGAAACGTAATTCAAAACATCGCCCTGTAAACTATGTATGTTTATTTTTAAGTGTTTCATTTTCTTGACCATAAATGATGCCTCTCTAGATACAATGTAAAAATATTAAAACACAGAGAAAATATCTAGATGAAATAAATGGCACACTATTTAAAGTTAAAATATTAGTCAGTATGAGGTCAAAAGTATTCCTCATTGTCAGGACAGCACTTGGTTTTGTTGTTGTTGTTGTTTGTTTGTTTAATTAGAGTACGATCCAGGCATTGATACGATAAGATACCCTTCTAAGTCAGGTCACAGTCCTACATCGACCCTGGGTGTTTAGCCAGTTTTTTCTCTCTGGAAAGTTCTACAAAGACAAGCTTGTGTTGGATGCATCTTTTCATCTTCACATACCCCGCCCACCCACCCCTTTCCCCACAAGCAAACTCCTAACACGTGGTAGGCCTCAGCAAACTTCTAGGGAACCAAAAAACTTATTTCTCATATTATCTCTTATCTTATTTCTCATATCTCATATTATTTTAGAGCTTGTGTTTACAACAGAAAAATACTTTTTTATGACTTTCTGCTCTTCAGAGATGCTCTCAATACAAGCGGCACATGGACTTGTTTTCTGAAACTGCTGCCCTCTGCCCTCTGCAGAGTTCTGAGGTCTTGCACATGGTGGTGGCCTCCCTCCCGCAGGCTGTCCCTCCAACCATCAGGTATTGTGGCTGATGCACCACTTGGTGAACTCAACCCAAGTGAGCAGAGATGAAATATTCTTATTTATTGCAGTTTTCAATAGAGAGGATTAATATGTGCTAAGGAAGCTTTAATCCCACAATACACTAGGGTGGCATCTTGGCATGACTTCTCCATAACTCATGGCTTACGTGCATCAGTATTAAATCAGCAGCATCTCTACATGTGCTGCAACTCAGTGTAAAAGTAGGCTGTGCTAGGAGGCAAATTACAATGATGAGAACATGCAGATATACCATTTCTTAAGTAAATATTCCAAAAATATTCAATTCCTCTGTCAAATAAAATTTGAAATAAAATAGATCCACCTCTATCTTGTATTGCTGATTCAAGTCAGTCATTTTTCTAGTTGCCATAGTAAAAATATCACAAATTCTGAAGAACAAAGATTGTGCCAGGGTTGGAATGGACTGCTTTTGTTGTTTGTGTGTTTATTTATCAACACAACCAGAGGAGCCATGAAGGTCCTACTTACAAGTCACAATTGTGCATTCCTAAGGTAACAAGTGTGTCTAAGAATTGTAATGTTACCCCCTATTCACGGACAATTTAAAAAGTTAGGACATGACAGTGAGTTTCCAAATAATCATAATATTTTTGCAAATTAGGCAATTGTTTTTTAATAGAGAGTAAAAAGACTTTGGAGTTCTCTGAGACGGTTTCAAATCCTGACTCTTCTACCTTCTATTGTGAGCAAGTCCCAGGAACTCTCCAAGCTTACTTATATGCATGTGAGGCCATTCTCAGTTTATTTTGACCAGCCTAGATTCTGATCTTGGCACTTTTATATCTTTCAAAAGAGCAATAATTGAAGTACTTTTAAAATCTGTTATGAAATACATGTGTAACAAGTATAGTTTTGTCATAATATAGTGTGACCTATAAAGGTTTAAACTTAGAGGCAATTGGAACCTGGGTTTAGGTATCAAATTGCATTTTCAACAACATAAGCTTATACTTCTGTGAAACAGCAGATGTGAGCTTTATATAAGGAGAGTGTGAGCTGCATTTAACTTATTAAAATAGAAAAACATAATAAAATAGAAAAGGTTTTATCGTTACTTTTAATAAAGCATACGATTATGTAACTGAAGTGTTTAGCATCGACTTTGAGTTATCTGGTAGTTTTTAGACATTTTCATATACACCAAAGAGCTAAAAAAGTTTTGCTCCTTCCACCCTGTCAACAGACATTTGCTGAAAGCCTCCTCAGTGTGAATCATAGGAATAGTCCTCACACGGTTTACAATACAAATCTAAGCCAACGGGTCATAGGAACTTTGTTACAAACTGACAAAGCAACAGAGGTCTACTCACAGCTGGAGGATTTTCTAGTTTCATCTATTTGAAGTCAAACTATTGTGTATATGACAAGAAACAAACAAGAATTAGTTCAAGTATTTATGAAGTATTTCTGTCAACGTATATATTTCATTACATAAGAAAACAGAAGGAAAATGTGGAAGCCTTTAATGGGGACAAAAGGAAAGAAAAAATTGTCATATCTCCAACGCCACAATCTTGTAAATGATGCTTAATAGTTTAAAGAGACCAGTAACTAGGTACACCTATTCCCACAAAGAGATATAATTAATACATAGGCATCATCATTCCAAGACATATACATAAAAAGGCAAACGCAGGATGGGGCATGTCAACACATCTCTCCATCACTTCACAGTCCCACATCAGTATGTTTAGTACTAATTTATCTGCCATCAATATTCTAGTGACCTAGCCTCTCTTGATCCACCTAAACAACACACTTCTTAATTTTATTTAGCTTTCTGTAAGTGGAAGCTTAAGGTTTGCTTTCCGTTAATCATGTTATTGACTTTTATACTAAGAGAGCAACCAACCTGGGCCATCTGGGACAGACGAGTAAAGCAGCTGCCCAGAAAGCCTAGACGCGCTGGGGACCCTTCTCCAAGACAGAACAAGGGGAGACACTGGTTCCTTAGAATTGGAAAGTTAAGCACAATAGCTTCTTCTGTAGTATACGCAAGACAGATGCTCAGAATGGCAGCTCTACATGACTCTAAGACTCTTGCTGATCACAGACCCAGAGCAGGATGTCTACCAATAATATTACAATGGTGTCTAAAAGAATTTCAAATGGAAAGGGTACCTGAATTTGTCCTGGGGAACCAAAAATCATATTTATGTTTGTATTGGTGAGAACTAATAAGTACATAGTGTGTTCTCAATAAATGCTAATTAAACAATATCATGATTGTTTAAAATTGAGGTGGTAGCATAATTGCTATGGCATTAAAGTGGTAAAGAATTTTTTTAGCCTGCTCTTGCTTTTAATAAATGTGTGGTATTAGGTCAAGTTCTTGCTAGACTTTTTGTTATATTATTTCATAACCTTATTTTACAAGCAATATTAGTATTCTCAAATCTCTGTAAATTAGACATACCTGATGCTATACATTATGTGATTCTCTAATATACCAAAAATATAAAGCAGATTTGAGCCATAAGATTACATTCTTCATTTTTTGTATCTATATTTAAGAACCTTTTAATAGCAATGAGCATAGCTATTCCCCAAATTCTGATTTCTAAACACATTCTCTATAATCAGTATCCAGGGATTCTTAGAAAAGTAGCTGACTCCAAGACTGAAGCAGGAAATAATTTGGAGAGTTTTAGGTATCTTGTGCCAAAAATAAGAAAATACACAGGAGCTGATATATCAAAATGCCAACGAGCCAACAGCGAACACATTGCTGCTGTCCAAATGTGGGGCAGTGTGAGCATCAAAACAAATAATATGAAGAAACAATATTAAAGGGTCAGTATTTGTGAAGTAAAAACTCTATGGATTCATATAGAAATCGGCAAACATGAAAAGAACATTCTTTTATGTAGGAGAATATCAATAAATGAATAGAAGATGAATTAATGAAGAAGCAAAGATGGAATTAGGAAATATCACCTTAGCAACTGCAGTGGTTTCAATGTGTATTTCCCACCCAAGTTTGCATGTTGGAAACACTATCTCCCACCGAGAAGTCCAGAGAGGCGGGACCTTTTGGAATTGAGTAGGCCATGGAATCTCTGCTCTTATGAACACCATTATTATGAGATCGGATTCCTTGTAAAAGGATGAGTTTTCCTCCTCCTCCTCTCTCTTGCCCTTGCCCATGAGGTATTTTCTGCAAAGGTAACACATCAAGCCTGCCAGGGATGATCCCTAGATCTTCTACCCTTGAGCCTCCATAAATATGCATCAAGCATATTTCTGTTTATTATAAATTACCCAACCCACGGTGTTCTGATGTAGCTGGACAAGACAAGCTAAAATAGCAACCGTCATAATTATAGTTGACTTGGGCAAGAATCTTCAGTAGATTTCAAATCTCCAGGGAAAAAGACACAATTTAAAATATTTATATGGTCTGACATCATTCTACAAAACATTTTTTTTCTTATTATAAAAAGGAAAAATAGTTACCTTACAGTGAAGAAACCTGGGTGACACCACTGTAAACAAACAGTCAAAGTTGAAATTGTTGGGAATGGTATTCAATAATAAAATATGTCTCTGAACACAGGTACTTAGCATGGCTCCTGTAGTGTTCCAGCTGACATTGTATGAACTATGTGCTCATTTATAAGTAGAAGCCAAAAACAATCTTAGAGAAGTATACAGTTGTAACAGTGGTTATGAGAGGCTGGAAAGAGTTCCAGGGAAGGGGGACAAAGAGAGGGTGGTTAACAGGGCCCATGGGTACAGCTGAACAGGAAAATGAATTCTAACTTAGAATAATTATGGTAAAGAACAATTATATGTGTCAAAATAGCTAGTAGGGAGAATTTTTAAGGGTTCTCACTGCAAAGAAATGATAAATACATGTGGTGATGGATATACCGGCTACTCTGATCTGGTCAAATTGTACACAGTTAAGGAAATATTACACTGCGCTCTGTCAACATATAACATTATGCATCAAAAATTATAATTTTAATGTATGGCCTGAAGCTGATGCAAAGGAAATGTGAAAAGTAATTTCAAATTGAAGGCTAATCTATGCGGCAGAATGAACGTGCATGCCTCTTCCCCCAGCCCCGCCCCTAGGTCAAATTGACACTGAAGCCTAATCGTTTCTCAATCATTACAAAGCACACTGACCATAAAATCCTGGTATTCGGTACTTCACATATTTCGAGTACAACTAGATTTTGGACCTATATCTTTATAACTATTGAGTATGAAAAACGAACATACATGTGGCAGGAAATGGTTACTTGTGACAAATGTCATGCCTGAGATGACGTCGGCTAAATCCTCCCACACGGGCCTTATGCCCTATAATTTCAGTTTATTACAATGTGATTTCCTTATTGTAATTTACTTACTCAGTTATTAGATATACATGACATTTGAATATATTGTAATCATTTTTGACTGGAAATTAGTATAAAGGAAATTAGTATAAATTGGCATAAAGTATGTATAATATATATAATATATATATGCATATATAAAATATATTTAAATATGTAATTACATGTAAATATGTATTATGTGCAATCATATATTACAATTATATGCAATAATATAATGAATCATCAAGACCCAAATGACTTTGAGACCTTTTGTATTAAACTAAAGCTCATAGAAAAAAGCCAAAACTGCTTATCAAGACCAATATAACCTGGTTTTAGGATAATTACGTAGACTCCTCTTTTCTACGCCAAGCTGTCTACACCACACGCATATTTTCTGTGCCCCTTCATAAACTACTATGCCTTTGACCACATCGTCCACTCAACCACCCACCCCTTCACAGCCAATCATCCTTCAAAACAAGGTTCAGCACCAAATTTGGCACAAAATTTTCCATTTTCATTCCTGTAATAGCTCACTCTTCCTTTTGCTGTCTCTGAGGATCTTTTTGCTCATCCGTTTAGCACTTCTCCACTGTGTTTTAATTACTGTATTTTATAGCATCATCTGTTCCCATGGACTGTCATGGTTATCTTTGCTCCTTTATGATCCCCGCCCAACCCTAAGAGCACAAGTAGATGCTTAGCATGAGCACAGCTGTCAGAATTTTTAAAAATAAATATCAAAAAGTAACAAACACCATAAAAAGAGAGATTATGAAATTTCAAAAGGTAGCGATAATCCCCAGCTATTATATTGTTTAATCTTTATGAAGAAAACTGATTCAGATAGGAACAAAGGTTTGGATGTGGACCAGAAATGATGGTGGGATAGGTACTAGAAGAGAGGACAAGAAACAAGAAGTGCCAGCACCCAGGAGCCTTGTCGTGTACAGGGACGAGCTACAGCCCATAACTTCAGATACCACAATCGGCCCATGGCCCCGCTATAGCCCCTGACATCCGTTGCAGCACTTGGGCAAAGAACACGCCTCCTTTCTATTCTCCAACATGACTGAGAACAGCGAGGATACTGACTTACTCCCGGGAAAGACGAAGTTCCTCTAATAGCCATTTTTGGCTTGAGGACTCTCTGTGGCTTTGCCTACCCTGATCTAGACTGCTTCCTCCCAACCCCCCCCCCCCCCCCCCCCCCCCCCCCCCCCCCCCCCCCCTTCTCTCCACTCGGTGTTACAACTGAGTCATGGTCTCAGGCGTCACTAAGCTTCATACGGACCCATGCTGTTTTCTCTAGAGAAGGTATTTCCAAATACCCTTAGAGTTTTGATCTCTTTTTAGCATCTTATTCTTGGAAGGCACAGACAAACTGATACAGAGTACAGACTATGCATAGAACAAATGGGATTTTAATCTGAAAGAGAAAATTGGGCCTCCGTCACTGAGGTCAACCAGCTAATTCAATATTTTGCCTCAGGGCAGGATTAAACTTACTTTTTTTTTTACTGTCTATATCATTTTAAAGTTCACCAGTAACAGAGTTGTCTTAACTTCCTTTTGCAAATGGTTTCACAGTTTAATGACCTTACACATCTGACTTATATCTAAACTAAATCTCTTGTGATTTAAGGCCATTTCTTCCAGTCATTCTTGCACAGTGATAAATTTCAGCCAACTACAGAAATACCAACATAACTAGGCCAACTTTCACTCATAAAAAGAACTGCCTCTACACTATCATTCACACACAGTCTTGTAGGGCCCTGGGCCATTTTTTTTTCTCTTTGGTATGAAATTATATCTCATTAAAATAATCTTAACCATGGAGCACCTGCTCTTTATGCACAAAATTCTACATTTGTAAGCAGGATAATAAAGATCTGTATGTTTACTTCAGAGAAGATTTTTTAATGATTTTTAGTAGAAAGAAAAGGCATATTCTATTCTACAGTCCTTCAAGTCCTCTCCCCTCTAGCGACAAAGTCCAAATTTCAATTAATTAGGTTAAACTTAACATTTTATCCAATTTACAATAATGAATTTTTTTCTGCCAAAGATTTGAAAATGAGATGGAAGCACGTGCAAAGTGCTGCTGTCTCTCCAGATCTCTATGAACAAGAGGAAGCATTTGCCTTCCTGCGACAAGCACATTGTCCAGCCCAGCTCCTACAACTAAGGAAATCAATAGCGAAAAGCTCTAGCATCAAAACTTACCCATCTGCAAAAAGCTTCAGAAATGGGGATGTACTTACCTAAAATAGAAAGAGAGATGACATTAGTGACATTCACTGCGGCTCAGACACAGTGACAAACACATTTGCGAAGGCATTTAGAACATCTGTTCCCCTCACCACTGCCAGACCCAGTTTCAGGGCTTTTGTGTACGACACACAAGCCAGATGGTGGTGACTCTCTCACTGCCCGACTTTACTCTGAGTACACGTCATGGGTATTCGCTCAATAACTGCTGAAAAAAGGCAGTAACAATCAACTAGCCAGGAACTACAATTTAATACCAATGGCAAATTGCATCTATGAAGTGCTGTCTCTGGAGCTCAGTGCAATACATTGTAGGTTCACTTTTTCTTTTCCTCACCAAAAGCTGGAGGTAAGTAGGATTATTATCCCTACTGTAAAGATAAAGTGAAGTTCAGTAAATGTCATTAGATTGCCTAAAGTCACATGACTAAGACGTGCTAACACTGAGGTTTCTTACAGATTGGCTCTAGCAGTTGAATTTCAGTCTTTATGCTTTGATGTGAGTAGCGTACTTTGTGGGGCAATACATTACAAAACCAGAACTGACCACACTTTTAGGACATAGGAGAATTAACATTGCTTATGCATTGAAGCTATTTAGTAATAACTCACCGAGTGAATAAAATAATGCACAAAAAACAACTGAAACTATTGGTATTATACATTCTAATAAGGCACACCTTTGCACAAATACAAATGTACTCTAGGCCTAAGTTCTCTCTTTCTCCCTGCAGATGGCCACCTACTTCCTCTTTACTAGGCTAACTGCCAAGAAATACGAACTGTATCTTCTCGAAGGAGAAGGATGATTGTTGGACTTCTCAGGGGCACCAAAGGCCACCATAAATATGAAAATATTTTTTAAATATCATGTAAAATTTCTCATTAACAATTTGATAATATCTGAAGTAAAACTAATGTTATGAGAAAAATATGAAAGCATTAAATTCAATGTATAGACTAAACTGGAAGTCACCACGCATAGGAAAAATTAACAATTAAAATTGTTGATTAATTGTAAATTAACAATTAAAGTTGTTCGATAGGGGACACCTTATAGAGCACATAGCCAGGTTGATATAGGTAAAGGATGGAGTTTCTAAGTCCTCAACTGAATGGGTCAGATGTTGCAAAAATAAGAAAGGAAAAGAAAAAACTTCCAGGAGCTCAGAGATTACTTAAAAAACACCATTGTCTAAGCTGTCTTATTCTGGTTTTCTGTGGCTCTTTTGCAAAGATTTTGACAAATGACAAATTTTTAAGGAATATAAGTAGCTGAATGGAGTTCAAAATATGGGACGGGGTGTCTGAAAGAACCCGGTAAGTTGAAAAGCAAAACAAATCACTGGTGCCTCAGATTCTTGGAGAGAGGGCCACAGGGTAGTATCATGTTTTAATAATGATAACCTACCCAAAGACTTAATTTTAAGAATAATTAACATGAAGAATAAGTTCTCCCCACCCAGAATCCAAGCTTCTACTTCTGTAACGGAAGCGGGATAAAACAAACCAATAAAATAAGGTGTTATTTTCAAATATCTAGACCTGTTCCCAAAGAATTCTAATCCTAATCTATTTCATGTATAGTTTTTAGACCTGAAGTATTTTCTACTATTTTTAAATATTTCCATTCCTTAGTATTGTTTATGTACACAGGTTATATACTGAACACAATAACTAAAGTTAAGCCTCAAAAAATACAGAAGATTAATAAGGTTTTAAATACCTCGGTTTATTTGCATCAACATCAAATAGAAATAACATAAAAAGGAAATCACAAATAATCGCAAATTTCAGTGAAACACATGAAAGGAACTTTTATTTTGGATTCGTGTTTACTTATAATGATAATTAGGCTCATGATACAAAACATTAGTTTTGAGCAAATTAAAATAATATGGTTTGTTCTATTTTGATGAAGACCCTGGAGAGGATCTAATGAATGAAAGTATTAGGGTGCAGTCAGGCAAGGATGGAATATATTTTTTGAATAAGAATAAACAAAAGGCTTTTGCTTTCTTTATTCATGTCCTTGTGAAAAAATTAAAGTTTGCGAGTAAAAACAATTAATATGTTATATGGACATGAGACAATTTCCCAAGATGAATATTAAAATATATTACAAAAACATACTAGGAAAACTAATAATTATGGGGGCTTTATAAAAACAGATATATAAGTGAATAGCTAAAGGAAAACAGCTTCTATCATAACTATTACAATAAGCCTGAGGTGGTCTGATTAGGATTTATACCACTGTTCCATTGAAAATTCGGATCATTTCTAAGACATAAAAGTAAGACATCAAAGTTTGATGCCTTAGGACTGAAAGAAGGTAGAGAAATTCACACATAGATATCCTCTGAATTTGTAATAGGGGAAAAGACTTCCAAGAGCAGTTCTACTTACTAATTAAGCAGATTTTTTTTTCCAAAACTAAGTTTGTGACACAGGTCTTCGCCCAGTCAACAACAAATTTCCTTTCCAAATATCTTAGCCATTTGATAGATTCTTTAATAGCCTCAATGACAACAACAAAAAAAGATTGCATCCTCTTATAGGAAACCCAGTTGCTTTATTTACAAATTCTCAGTTACTCATCAAATTCATTGTTCAATGGCATAGATGCAGGTCAGAGCCTGAGGAACTCACAGGCTGGCCTTCCTGGCTGCAAACATGGTTAAATCACCCTGAAACAAAATCAATGTTGGTGGTTTGACTTGGGTCTACACCTCCTACCGTTCAGTGAGCTCCTGATCTTACAGGAATTTTATTTTAATCTCTTTGGGAAGGCAAGACACTCATACATGAAACAACTATTAGATGATGCAAAGTAACTTATAATTAAATGTTAATTACATGGTGGAAGCATCAACTGCTCAGGAATTAAAAGAAATAAGAAAAAGATGTTTCAGCTGTTGTACAGGATTACAGTAATAATGTTGTAACTGGGTTGAAAACCACTAAGATGGCTTCTGGACTTCTGGTAGGAAAGGCGGAACCGATTTCATGCTGCTGTCACCAGTGTTTGGAGTCCAATGTCAAGGTTTCTGGACCAGTGGGGGAGCTGCTTCAGAAGCCAGGCCAAAACTTGGAGGGACCAGGAGCCTCCAGTGACTCCTGAGCACAAAGAGGTCTCATATTCCTGTGATCCTTTTTCCCTACAAGCCACAGACTGATTAACTGACTATCACAAGAAGCCAGCATAACAAGCTAGTTTTAAAGGATCTTCCCGAACATTACTATTAATGAATTTTGATAAAGGTTGTTCAATAATTCACTCAATAGCCACTCAAAGAGTAGTGGCTGTGTGCCATTAAGGTATATAGAGCTGCTCATAATGACAACACTTTCAAATTAAAATCAAATTCCCAAATTAAGCCCACCTGGAAGACAGAGACTGATTTTTATGAAACCAGTGTTTGCCACTGAGAAATACCCAAGATCTCTAACCTTCTGCATTGGAGAATCGAGGACAAAGAAAAGGCGAAACAAGGAAAGGGAAGAGGGGAGGGAAGATTTCAAAAAGGGGGTATATATATGTGCACCAGTTTCCCAAGCTGTCAATAACCAGTATATAAATTTGTAATCCAAACATATACAAATAAAAAGGTAAGCCCTCAAAAATGCATTCAAGAGCTTACCTCATATTTATTGCAAACTCAAGCATTCATGTACCAATGAGGTTACTCGATTTTTTAAAAAACAGGGCCAAATTATAATTCTATCTTCTAGAGATTTTTATGCTAATTACCCTTTCACTTTTCTCTAACTTCCCTGCCCACCTACTCTTCACAGTAGTCCTTTCTCTACTGCTAGGTCTTCATAGTATACTACAATCACTTCCTCAAGGCAGGAGCCACATCCTTTACTGCGATAACCAGAAATCCTCGCTGCGCCTGCATCATGTTTGCTAAAATGACCACATTATTATGTCATTAGTTACCCCACGGATCAATTCCTCAGGCCAATAATCGGCTCACTCTTGTTTATGGTATGGTAACTCCAAACAATATACATTAGACCTTAAAGTTCTTTTAAATAAATTACATAGATCTTGGGTATATTTGAAAAATAATATATATTTTATCTTTTTCTGCTTAAATTGATTTAAACTCAGATTTTGTTCGATTCTTCAATATCATTTAAACTCAAAACGAGACATTATTTTAGGAACCACTTGTACTAACACTTTTAGTTGTTATTTTTTCAAGCAGAAAAAATCAAGTATGATTTATGTGTGCATAGGAAAGCAGGACAACAACTTGAAAAGCAGCCAACACCCACTCCTTTTTATGGGTGTGTTGGTGTAAGGCAGCAAGCACTTTACCCTCCCACCAACCCTGGGGGGGTTAATCATTGAGATCACAGACATAATAGTGGAACAGCCAGCGTTCAACCCAAACCATTTGCCCAGAGCCCCACTGTGTAACTTCTAATTCTTAATTTATTTAATATTCACTCAATGACTATCCAAAAAATGCCTTCCACTATCAGATGCTTATTCCAAGGATAAGTCAAGGATTAACATGTCCTTGCTGTCATGAATTCACTTTAATGGAAAGAGACTTCCAGTGAACAAGATCGTGATATATAAATTCATTTTATAGTATTAAAAAAGGCTATGAGAGCTGTTGAAGAAAAGGAGCCGGGGATCAGAAGGAGATAAAAGGTGGTGGTGAAGAGAAAGAAATGCAATGTAGTCTCTGGGGCCAAGTGGCCACGACAGGCCTCACTGAAAAAGCACACCTAAGAAATGACCTTAGTTATACTTGTTCACATTTGTATGATAAGAATCCAGTAAATGGTTAAGACATATTAAGAGCATCAACAGAAAAGAGCTCTAAGCTTGTGATTTTTATCTTTTTAAGGGTGGTTATCACATAGTTTTATATTTCAACTAACCTTACATGTTTTATTTCTTCCACTGTTAGTAAGTTCGCTGACTAGAATAACGGTACTCCGTACATTCTTAAATCTCTCTAAAGTACTTAGAAAAATGCTATCCTGACCATAAGCATCAGGTTAAGGAATGTATATCTAATGGAAAGAGAATTGATGTGAATTTTTTAAGTTCATAAAAAAGTCCAATGATCAAACCAATTGTTACAATCATCTGTAAGTAAGTCCCAAAATAAATCTAATCACGAAAAACATTCATGATCATGGCAATACCATTGAAATAACATACTTTGGTATAGGAAAAGAGGTGTTTTCTTAATTTGAGGGCTAAACCAGGGATGGTGGCATACACCTGTAATTTCAGCACTTGGGAGGCTGAGGCAGGAGCATTGTTGAGTGTTCAAATCCAGCCTAAGCTACATAGTGAGTTCACACAAGCCTGGACTATAGACAGAGACAGCATACCTCAAAAAAAATGTGTGTGTGTGTTTGTGTGTTTATATAGACACATACATGCATACATATATACATATATACATTCAGGGTCAAAATGAGTTGAAGGAAAAGCCTTTCTGACTGGCATATTTGGAATACATCTAAAATGAAGCATACATTTAGCAGGATGAACAATCTCATTTTTCACTTAGTCAGTACTTGTGAGCCAACTCTACACTAGACACTAAAGATAAATCAGTACAATAAATTTATGCATTAAATCCATAGGTTCCTGGATTCTTCTGCTTACATACTAAAAATGGAGACACTGATCAAACAAAAAACTGTGTTACATTATTAATCATCATTGCTTCAACTGGAATAAAAGATGTGTGCCAAGGGCGTAAAGGGAATTAACTTATGCCAGAGTACCATCAAGGTGCACCCAACACCTGAAAGGTGCATGTGGGGGATGGGAGTGCAAAAGTGAGAATTCCCTCTATTTTAACTACTGTGTGTATTAATTCAATGAAAACTTATTACATGCTACCGTACCTCTGTATTATATTCACCCAACACATATTAATTCTCACATACAAATCTATGAGTTACATTTTATTATACATATTTTACAGATGAGAAAACTGAGGCTCAGAGATATCAGATTTTCCTCAAGGTCACACAGGTCATAAAGTGAGAATTCAATCTAGACCTGTTCAATATTTTATCACATGAATTAAGTGTTAGAAAACCTACTACTAAAGCCTCCTCTATTTCAATGAATTGTAATTATATATCTGAAAAAAAAATAGCCTAAATAGGGACTCAGACTTGACTATAGACTGAGACAGGGCAAGCTTCCCTGGGTAATAATAGCCAATAAAATTCTGGCTGAATTGCCAGGTGAAACTAATCCAGAGTCCCACTGGACAGTGTAAACTTTCCTACTTTATTGATGTTATGCCACGGGCACATAATAAACATCAGAAGACATCAGTTTAGCTCTATGACTATGAAAATAAATTATACTCTTCCTCAAAATATTCAGTCTGGTGAAAATAAAGGCATAACTTCGGGACCATGTCCCCAGCCCCTTCTTCTCTGGACCTTTCTCGCTTTCTATTCCCCATGCCTGGAATCAAACTGCTTTTTCTGACACCTTTCTGCCACATTTCTGCTTTCTAGTCAGGCAGCCATAGACTTGAAACTTCTGAAACTGTCAGCCAAAAATAAACATCTCCTTTAAGCTGAGGATGTCAGATATTTTGTCCCAGTGACAAAAAAGCTATTACAAGGGACATTTGAAAAGTTTACTGTGAGCTAGTTTATTATCTGGTGTGGGCCCCTTTAAAGACTCCTACCATCGTCAGAAGTGAAACAGGAGGAAACAGATGTGAAATATCACACACACTCAGATTCCAATCCCAACGTCATACACTGCGTCCCTCAACTGATTTGTTGTTGTTTTGAAAATGCTGAAAAACATAAAAGAAATGCCACCCTACACGTGGTGCTTACAAATACTGTAGATGACCTGTTTTTATTTATATTAGAGAAGCTGAGATACATCAGGCATGTGAATAAATGGGATTTGCTTTATATTCTCAAATCAATCTATGAAAATCCTGATGACACACACCACTCTTATGACAGAAATAACAGCCTCGGATCACCCTTCTGTTTCTGAGACTAGACCAGAAAGTGTTTCTGCCACAACCACCTTCATTAGCACAGATGAGGAGCAGTGAGCACAGATTTATATACGGCTACAAAGCCTAATTTCTCTGATCCTGAAAAAAACACACACACACACACACACTGGAAGTAGAAATTTCACTTGGCACACGGGTCTAAGAGACCTCAGGGTGGGCAATTAGCTTGCTGGATACACAGCGTACTTTGTTCCTCTTCTTACCACATCCTTCATCAGCTCAAGCAGAAGAGCTTTCAATGTCAATGGCTTTAACCATTTGAAATCTTGAAACAGTCTCTTAACTCATTCTTCTCTCTCAATTGAACAATAGCTGGAAAAGTAAAACTCTCATAAATCTATAAAAACATAGTTTCGTAGAACACATGAAAGAAAATATGTTAAATTACAAAAAAATAATTTAAGGGGAGAAGAATTACTATCAGAAATATATGTCAATTTGCAATTTAATATAGTGAATGTGGCCATAAACACTAGCTGCGAAGCTGGTAGTTACAAATATAGTATCTGAAAGATCTTTATAGAATCACTTAAAAATAGTTACCACCTTCCAAAATTACACAAAAAGAGCACAAAGAGAATCAACTCATGGACATCAAATCCATTTTAAAAGTACAACACTATTTTCTTTTCCTGACGGAATCTCTGGTCCATGGTGGTCTGGAAATTTAAAATGCAGTGTGTGGAGCCAGAATACCTGGTTTTTACACAGGAAAATATGATTTTCCAAAAGTGGCTGTCCATGTGACAGTCATGATGAAGGTGGTGAATGCAATGATCCAAACAGACAAACAAAACAACCCCGGAAAGGGTGGTTTTGAAATCGAAATCAGAGGAAACTTGTCTGTGGATACTGACATCTATAGCTTTCCTGATGGACCAAAGAACAGTTTGCATCTCCACTCTCTCCAAGTTGCATCAGAAAGCAATTTATTTTGTTTTCTAATTCTTTCCTGGGCTAGACTGATGCCAATTAAGTGTCAGTAGAGCCTTCATTTTCATCGCCGTACACTAGTTCGATCTTATTTAGACCATCTATCTCCTGAGAGAATTGTAATAGCTTCTTCTGCACAAAAGCTATAGAGTATTGATCAGACAGCTCCAAGCAAGATTCCTGAGCTTGTGGAGATAAATTTAATCTCATGGTGGGCTGAAATTCCAATAGCTGCTCTACAGGGCTCCCTGGTCACAAATTCCAATACTCTGCAAGAAGGAGTTGCATAACCGCTGCCAAGCTTACCTAGGTGCCAACTGGGAATATTTAGAAAACAATTACAGGGAAGAACAAAACATTCAGAGCTGCAGGGCTGAATGATTACAATCTCTATGGGTTCTAGTTTAGAGTGAAATCACCAAGTAATTGCAGGCACCACTAATAAAACTTTGCAGGAGTTGGCTAAGTAGAAAAACATTGTCTCACTTTACACCTTTCCAAATTTGGGCAACAGTATCTTTGACATTTTTTACTGTCCTTGAGTAAATTATTCCATTAAGCTTTAAAAATATTTCAGACATTTTATTACTAATTAAAATGAGACAAGAATGTAACTTTGCAGAAATTAAATACAAATGATTAGCTTGTCATTATTCTCATTTACTGCATACCAAAAATGATGTAAAACTAAAAAAAGATTTCACAGAAATATATGTGCTTAAAATATACAATAACTATAAACAGAAAAAATTTGCAGATGAATAAATGTGTAAATGTATTTATCTTTGGATATTTTTGACATTTATTTACCTGATAGATCCCTCTACCAGGATCAAGTATAGTCTACCAATAGACCCTGAACCCCTTCCTAGGTTTCAAAACTCATTCCACCTACCCTCAAACCTGGTCTTGCCTTATCTTTGAATTGCCAATAACTTTCCACTAAAAGATCCATCTTCCTCCCCAACCGCACTCAAACAACAGGCCAATGCTATCCAATAATATAAAATCTGCATGCATTCCTCTCTCAAGTACCTAGCACCCCGACTCCAATGACTTTTTACAGGGGAAGTACTAGCAATGGAGCCCAGGGACTTCACTCGGAGCTAAATCACCTGACCCCATTTTTACTTTATTATTATTTTTTAAATTTTTGAGACAGATCCTGCTAAGTTACTAAGTTGCCTAAGCTGGGCTTTTACTTGTGATCCTCCTGCCTCAGCCTTCCAGAGTGCTAGGATCACAAGCCTGCACCACCTGGCCTGCCTCTGCACTTATAGCTTGTATGTTTACTGTCCATTCAGCCTCTAGCATCTGATCTTGTCACCTAACTACTTGGAATGCTTCTCCCTGGTTCCACTCTGAGCCAAGTTTCTAATATACATCCCTAGAACCTAGAGTTTGTTGGCCTTTAAGAAAGTATATCGACCTAATTAATCTGCCTTCAAAATATATCTCGTGGACTTCTTTGTCACAATGTCTCTCCCAAAACTCTCTTCTTGCTCCTCCCTCTATTCTCTATTTATTATTCAACATTCAATTTAGATCATACCATCCTCCCCTATGCTAAGTCCTACCCTGTTGACATAGGCTCAGTACGCAGGGTGCTAATCACAGTTCTCAGCACATATTCAGGAGTGAGGTACGTAGCTCAGTGCTAGGGCACCTGACTAGCACGCGCAGTGCCATGCGATGGGTCTCCAGAACCACAAAACCAAGCAGCTGTGCTTTCCCCTCTCAAACTGGAAATACTTTGATCTGACCTAGACAGAAGTCCTATTTATTTACCTTCACGAGTGTCTCCAGTACCTAGGCCCTAGGAGACACATATAGTGTATATACACAATGACTGAATGGATGGTTCACGATGGTTTTGCGTACCACAACTTGTACTGAAAACCAAATTAGAGCAAGGTAGGAAAAAAAAAATGCCACTCCTCAAAATTCAGGAGCAACCATGGAGGACAGGCTACGGGAGATAGGCCGCGAGAGTCTAACAGGTGGAAGAACTCACATGCCCAGCATGATGGCAGCACTGCCAACCGTGGAAGGTAGACACTCCACATGCAGCAGAGTCATGGTGAAGAGACGGCACCAGGAAGATAGCAAGGGGCTGTGTCTACACGCCAAGCGTGAACCTTCCCAGAGTTCTTCAGTGTTTTAATCAAGTAGCCAGAGTCACACATGGTACATGCTTTTGAATTTTGTTTGAAAACTCAGTTCCTATAGAGGTTTGATGCCAAGAATAAAGAGAGAACACATGATGGAAGTGGGCAGTGGCATAAAGCTAGAAAGTTGTGTCCTGGCACAGAGCACAGAGACCATGACCAAAGTTAGCTGTGTCTCCAAGAGTCAGGAGAGCTCTAATCCAAAGAAATATGATACTATGGTACCCTCACCTGTCAACAGCAACTTCATCTGGAAGTGTATCTAACGTGCTACGCATCTATCAATTATAATTTTTAAAACCTGAGTTAATGCTAAGGAAAGAACAGGGAAACAAACTCTTCATTCAAAATGCATCATCCAGGAACCATAAATGGAAAGTGAGCTGCTTAGTAGCCACTATGAAGAGGGAACACAATCTCTTACAATTTGGAATCATTCAGAAAAGAAAAGCATCCTTAATATTGAAATGGCAGGTAGAAAAGTCCCCTGGAACTTCAACAAGAAAAACACGCCAAACAAATAACCAGTGGCAATTCCATAATGATTTGCAAACACATTATGATACCAAGAATTTTAAAAAGGCATTTTGGAAAAAAGATTTAGAAAAATCACCTAAAATCCTGGTTTTGATTACACGTGTATATGAATGCATTACTTCATAGAAAACACACAGTACTGCGTATCTCATGTCACATTTATTTCCACCATGTATATCCCATATCAGCCTTGAGACACAGGTATCAATAAAACAAACATTTTAGTTCTCAAAACACTTTATTCTTACGCTTGATGCTTTTCAGACAACAAATAACATATGTTTAGCATCACTATCACTCCGTGGAATAAGCAGCTCTCACTTTAAATAATCCTTAGCCAAAGCACAGAGGAAATGACTACATGTGCACAACATTTCCCACAGATGATCACTCGCAGAGGCAGGGTACATGCACGCTCCGGAAGGGATTTTCCCTGTGAATATCCAAGGGGATCCGGCTGGCGAGTTCTGTGTTCTCAGCCGACTTCTCAATGAAATGTTTCCACTTTGCACCCTTTGGGTTCAGTTGTTCAACCGGTTACAGTTTGTTAGATTAGTAACTGGTTGAACAACTGTAACCAAAGAGTACAGACTGATGTGTTGACGTGTACTAGGGAGGTTTGCTAGAGGTGTTCAGCAGGGCTCCTCTGTCCTCTTCAATGTTTGCATGAGCGACTAGGAGCAAGGTGCATACATTCAAGATAAATTCATTAAACATCCATTTGGCATCTAGTATTTGCCTATTATTGCAGCAGGAATGGGGCGCACCAGGAAAACATCAATTACATGACCCTGATAACAAGCTAGGAAGAAGAGAGGGAAGGGAGGAGAAAAGGAGAGAGGAAGGGAGGGGGAGAGGGTGAAGGAAATAGGAAAACGGGAAGCGAGAATATTATACAACACTAAATTTAACACATGGTCTCTAGCTACAAAAATTTGAAGAAAAATATTTCAAGCAATATAAGAAAGACAGCCTTCATGATTTACAATTTCCCATTAGAGTGAACATGCAGTCTTTGCCCACATTATGGAACACACACCTTGAATTTCACCATCATTTAGTCAAACTCACACAGAATTATGTACGTGATACAATAACAAGTCTTTTTCAGTAACACAAATATGAAGACACTGAATCTCCACTTCATTAAACTAAAATCAGAGAATCTCATGTCCTCAAGATCAAGGCCACTTCTTGATATTAATTTGCTTTCTTTGAGAAATTCACTCTTTCAAACTAGGATGGTATTTTCTGTAACAACTGCTCTGTTTTTATAATCACCTAATATTTCTGTCATGGACAGATTTCTGCAACAGAGGACACACTGCTCATTTTACCATCTGAATTTTGAAGATTCCTTTTCAGTTCTTTGGCATTGATTAAAAATATGCCAGGACTAAGCTTGAAAATGGATAAAAATTCTAAAGAGCATAGTTATTCTCAAAGCATATTTACCATTGGGTTGCTTTGCTACAATACATAAATCCTGGCAGATTAACAGGTTTATGTTTCCTGCTCCAAACCTGAATTTTGCCTCAATTTTAGTATGGATAAATAGTGAATATTTATAAATTTTTGTGACCATAAATGGTAGTCAGTGGGCTCCAACTCTGGCTCATCCAACATCTCATACATTTTAATCTAAATGATAGCATGGACACAAAAGGACCATAACCCAACTTACATGAAAGATGGGGGGGGGGGAGAACAAAAACAGGGTGCTTCAAAATGCTTTATTTGAAATCCATGTGCGTTTCCATTGGATTCATTTTGGTTTTCAAAAACTGTGAAAACTAAACCCTTCAACTGCAGATATTTATCAAAGCTGTTTACAACTAGGCTTCCCTTATTTACAACAGGCAGTTTTTACAAGACAACTATCAAGGATAAACACAAAATGAGGCAGAAACTTTTCCATATCTAGCAATTCGCCAGAGTAAACTGGTTATATATTGCATACAGCTGTTTCTGTGGGAGATTTATCTCTTTTTAAGATTTAATATCAGCTCTGCTTTTGTGGCATGAGTATAGTCCATGAAAAATTCTTCAGGTCTTGATGAGAAGAGAAGCCAGAAACAATCGCTCTTACAGGTCTTCTCCAGGCTTCATAACCACAGTGGCAGCTGGAATCTCCTGAGAAAATGTCTTTCATTTGTCGTACCGAGTACACCCAAATGAAATGTCATCTACGACTTCTCTTGTCACCTTCCTCAACCTCTAGAAGAGCTAGACACAGCGGGGGGGGGGGGGGGCAGTTTGAAAGGGAAAATTACAAGTAAGAGGTAAAGCACGCAAGCAAAAGCACAAAAAAGGGAAAAAACCTGGTCTCTCTTCCTACTTCATATCCACCACGGAAAGCTGTTTCTTGTGGAATTCTTCAAAAAGATGGGATACATTCCCTCACTCTGCACAAAGTATATATGTATTCTGCATTCGGGGATTTGTTTAATAACAGCACTAATAAAACTGGAGGTTTTTCAGCACCTTATTTAATAAATTAAGAGGAGTGTTCCTGATAATTGGCCTGAGGCCACCTACGTTACTGAGAGTCCTGAGGCAAAACTTTGCAGGTTGAGCAATGCAGACTCTGAGAGGTATCGTAGCCTTTATTCTTCCCTGGGGTCAAATGGGACCATGTTTGGAACAGAAATCCAGGGATTACTGCTTACTTTGATCTTTCCTTACGGCTTTATGGGATCAACTACTTTCAATGCGATCAGTGAAGTTGGACATACCTGAATTCTAGCTAGATGGAAGAGGTTAGACATGACACAAAACGAAAATAATAATGTTACTTTTCTCCTAATTCTGAAGATTGAGCAGACATTTGACTGCTTGATCTTCACACTTTGTACCTTGATGTCTGCTGCACTTACACATTTATTTGATGTTTTTAAAACAGGAATCATAACATCCTCCCGCAGACATCAGTGCCTTAAAGTTTAGTCATGTGGCTGGTTGGGTTCTGTTTGCTGGAAGATGACCAACACTCTTCGCTGAAACTAATCTCTTCACAAAAGTTCACTTCTATTCTTTTACCTACTGCTTAATCAGAGCCAGGGTAAAGTCTGGCCAGTAAGTATTTCAGGGTCACCTGTCCCTTGGGGACTTGGGGACTCTGGCTGAGGATATCACAGGGCCGGATGCTGGAGCGAATAAAGAGCTTTTCTGGCACCAAGTTAAGAATAAGTTTCTTTAGATTCACCTTCTTGAGTGACACTCAAATCTGAATAATTAAATGTAAAAAATTCAGAGATAACGTGATTACACCAAACAGCAGAAACAATAAAATGCTACAGTTATAAAGTGTATTGGGTATAACAAGTAGAAACACCTCTCCTCTAGGCAAGAATGAGAACTTCATTCTACATAACCTCTTTCTTTTTCCTAATGTAGTATACTGAATTTTCATGGATTGCTTACAAGGTTTATGAAGAAAGAAATTCTACAATGCATCATGTGCCTATTAGACATTTATAGAGATACTACCGGTGGTGGAGCTAGTGGTCAGTGGGAAGAGCATAAAATTAATCCTAAATTAATATAATATCCTCGTGGCTCACATTCCTTAAACACACACACACACACACACACACACACACACACACACACACATTCTCTCTCTCTCTCTCTCTCTCTCTCTCTCTCTCTCTTTCTCTCTCTCTCTCTCTCTCTCTCTCTGTTAATAAGATATTGTTTTTTAAATACTATAGAGTAGTTCCCTCAGAACCAAAAGAAAAAGAGGAATTGTAATAAGTGATGCTCAATTGTTTTCAACTATAAATAGCAGAAAAGTTTAGATCATGATGTAGTGCAGGCTAGCCCTGATCTCCTGAGTGCTGGGATTACAGACATGCACGGTGCTAGGAATTGAGCCAAGGGCCTCGGGCTTGCAAGACAACCATTTTAACCAGTGAACTATACCTCCAGCCATGACCCGGCTCATGTTCAGAGACAGTAAATGGTAAAATGATGGGCTGACTATACATCTCTTTGTCAGTCAATTCTTTAACTCCACAAACATTCATGGGGTTATTATTACTGGCATGGAAGGAGGGATATAATAGAAGATGTAGGTCTTCCCTTGAAGGACTTCCCAGGCTGTTCCAATGCTCCAGCAACCATTGCATCCAGCTGCTGGTCTAACTGCAGGGCTTAACAAACTACAGTCACAAGTCAAATCATGCCCATAGCCATTCTTTGTAAAAAAGATTTTATTGGAATACAGCAGTAGCCATAATTTTACATATTGCCTATGGCTGTGTTATGCTATAATGGCAGACTTGAGTAGTTGAGACAGAACCCTTACGATCCTAAAGGCTTGATATATGTACTAATTTGGTCCTTTATGCAAAAAGAAAAAAAAAAGCCAACTCTATGGTCTCATGAAAAAGATCATTCATCAGTTTAAATTAAATATAATAATTTAAAAACGAAAGTTATCACATTATTTAGCCTGAGATCCCAGAAAAAAATGTTGTCTATTTAATCTGCATGGATTGTTTATATATAATATATTCATAAGATGGAATACTAGAAGAGAACAAAGGTACCTTAAAGGTTATTCAGAACTTATTTGTGACAGAAAAAAAGGTACACACATACTACTTAAATACATGTTTTTAAAACATTTTATCTATACATGACTAAATTTTTAAAATTACATGTAAATTGGCACAATATTTTTCCTAAAGAGTATATTACTGGACTATTTTTCTTTGTGCTATTAGAAATTCATATCATTTTGTTATGGAGTCTAAACTATATCTTACTGAGTTTGTACGGGGGACGGGGGGTCATGTGTCTGTATACATATATAAGCCAGAGACTGAATTTTACTCTCTCAATTCAGGAGGCTTTGATATGAAAATTATTTTCACTTAGGGCACATTCCTGAAACATAGCCATTTATAAGACTCTCAGGTTGCTCTTTCATATCAATACTTAAAAAGTTAACTTGTAGAGTGCATGTTAAAGTTCACTTTCACATGGGAATTGAGTGTGGCATTTAAACAATGTTGAATGATTCAGAAATTTACTTTTACTGTTGATGATGAGGAAGAATATGAAAATCTAAATGATATCCTAAACCTGGCATTCCAATGGGAACTGGTGTCCCGTCTCCAAAAGTGGAACCTATCACCAAATTCTACACCTAATTCTGTCTCAGGCACGTTGCCGTATCTTTGCTTGGTGTGGATTTTCCATGACAGCCACAGGAGATACTCTAGAGGAGACAAAACTTGAGTGTCTTATGGACCTTCTAAAAATAGATTTTAAAGACAGTCCATGATTCCTTGATAACAGAAAGTTGCACGTTGCCAGAATCCAGTCCAAATTGTGTAGTTTTTTTTTATTATTATTACATTACACATGATGATTTGGCTGATTTCTGTAGACTGTGATATTTACTAGAAGAAATCCGATAGCTATGAAGGGTCAAGTTGGCCATGCCAATTTGCAATGCCTAATTCAAATAGAAACGACTAATCTTGATATAGTAAATATTGCCTAACCCCTAATTCATAAACTTTCCACTTTGTTCTACTTAGGACATTCAGGCATCATCACTTGTGGTACCGTGGATGAACCCAGGGCCTTCACACTAAGCTACAACTCTAGCCTGTTTTTTTGTTTTTGTTTTTGTTTTTTGATGCAGTGTCTTGCTAAGTTGTTAAGTTGCCTGAGGTAGGTTCAGACTTGCTATCTTCCTGCCTCAGCCTCCCAGAGCGCTAGGATTATAAGTGTATGATACTCTTCAGTCATGGATGCCTTTTCCTCACTCCCAAATATGTTTTCAGCAACACGAATGCTAAGTCACATTTGGTGTTGATAAGCTATGAATCAGATGGTGGAATCTTACCATTTTAGACATGGAGGGTGCCTCAGAGAGCACCCATTCCCCCGCCCTCTCCATGCATCACCACTGCACGAGGAAATGCTGTTCTGTGGACATAAAAGAAGTTGCCTACAATAACCAAGCTAGAGTCTAAACCAGGACCAGAGCCTTGCATGTTCAACTTTTCTTCTGCTGTAGACCAGAGAATTTCATAGTGAGAAAATGAGGAAGAGTGTGCTTAGCAGTGCCAGCCAAACACGGAATTCCTAAGCATACTTCTATAAATGAAAACTCTAAAGTTTTTTAAAAATGGCACCTCCTTCAGTTTAACACATTCTCCGAAGTCACTTCATAGCTGAAAGCCAGCTAACACACATTTCTGGGTGGTTTCAGCAAAGTATGGTTTTCTGAAAAGGGAACTAACTTTCCAAGGAAGAATTTGGATAGGGAAGAGGAAAAAGGCTTGCGGTGCCAAGAGCCTGCTACCCTGCTGAGACGTTTCTGCACAGAAACACAGCAGGGGGTAGTAAGAAACTGAAGGAACAGATGACGCTGCTCTCCAGGCGCAAGCATGGTTTCTGACAGCTCTCCTTGATGAATCTGGAAGAGAAACCTGAGCCCAGAGGCAGCCGCAGTGGGGCTCCAGTGCTTTAGGTGCTCCTCTCAGGGTAAATACTGCAACCACCCCTCAGCTTTCCTCTAGGGAGGAGGAGGCCTTGGGGAGCAGAAAACGTGAAGGCAGCTGAGAATCGGGCAGGAGAATCGCCTAGGTGGATGTGGAAGAGAGGAAGATTAGCTGGATTCCCACACCCATTTCTCAGAAGGAAGGAATAATAATGAGAACACAAAATCTGAGCCTCGATTACTTTAGAAAACTCTGTGGGAGGCCACCTGAGGAAAATAAGACGAGGGTGGCAGAGAAGGGCGTCACCAATCCTGGCAGCTGGTTCCCTGATTCCCTTCTGTGGGCACAGGATGCTACCAAGTGCACAGCGGAGGTCAAGGAAAGACAGGATACAGGGAACAATCCCAGAGAAGGAGTCCCAGAACCCTGGCCTTGGTACTGGTCAGGGAGTGGCCTTGGAAGGACCAAGCCGTCTAGACAAACCAGAGAGGAGCTGGGGATGAGCCGTGAACGGAGCTTTGGTTCCTGTCAGAGAGCTCCTACAAGGTTCTGATGCCTCTGCTGATCTCCGTGGACGTTCCCAGCTACCTTCTGGCTGCTGTCGCCATGTCAAGGCTGTCCTTCAACAATCCTCAGCACAATAACTGCCACCTTCCCCCGCTAACCCCTCCAGTCCTTTGGAGAATGGTCTTTGACTGGTCTCTGATGTTCAAAAAGGCTGGAGACCATTGTCTTAAGGGCTTCTGAATCTGGGTGAGCCAGGGTAAATGCATACATGTGGGTATGAGGCAGTATACATGTATACACGGTGTAGATGTGACGCAGTTGTAAGATGAAACACTTACACAAGGAACACGGCTCTGCTGGTGGGATCTGGGAGACTAGGAAGAATTTAACTCAGAGACAAGGCAAAAATGGTTCCATGGAAAAGCCAAGTTGTCAGCTGAGTTTTACACATGGGAGGGGATGTGGTTTAGTGGCAATGTGCAAAGTTTCTATTTAATATGAGAGATAGAAAAGAAAGAAAGCCTTCAGTTAAAGTATGACAAGGTATGGGGTGGAGCTCAGCAGTACAGTCCTTGCCTAGAATTCACAAAAGTTAAGCCTTAGCATTAACATTTATGACAATAATAATAAATACAGATGAATCAATCATAGGTTCTGAAGCCTACATATATGTAAAGAACTCCCTCCTCAATCAAAAATGAAATGTGGCACTTCATGAAAATGATAGAACTCCAGTATTCTGATCATTAACAATTCAATGGTAGATCCCATGGCACCCTAGTTTCTCAAGGCCTATTTAGGAAGCGATCATACTTGTTCTTAAAACAAACAAAAAAAATTAAAAAAGAAAACCCAATCTAATGCACCATAAGATAATATTCAGCTTAACATCAACAAGAAAATGAAGCGGTGACAACTCTGTTGTTATATTTCATAGCTATTAGGAGGTCACTGTCAATCCTGTATCATCACCCAGATTAATCTGTGGGAGGAAAAACAGTCAGCTTGTTTGGTAATGCAGTTATGAGATGAAACAAAATTTCCCTTAATATTTCTATCCTATTTTGATAATACAAAGTATTCTATTTTCAAATGTGTTGTAAAAGCAATGGGTTAGCCTTTAGTTACTATGTGTGGAGAGCAGACTATACCCAGACTGAGGACAGAATTCCACATGGTTTTAGAATTGGTATTAATAATAGCCTAACAAGGTACCCTAACTCTAGCGCATTTGACAGGGAAATTAAGAAAAATTCCAGTGGGTTGTCCTTGATCACTGCTCAGAACAGGCACTGCAAACTGATTTTCGTGTAAGTGTACAAATGCCCTTCACCCTGAATATGTTTATCAGAGTCCCAGCAATTTTCATGTCATAAGGAAATTCTTACACTTTGGAAATTTGGGCAGTGGTCTGTTTTCTATCATCCTCCCAGAAAAATTTTATCAATAAGAAATCTAATTGTGACCCCCAAGTCTCTGTAATTACTCACCCTTCTCTAAGAATCAAGGAACTAGCATGTCCACTCGCCTGTTTGGCCAGCTGTAAACAGCTCTCTTCTGCTGCTTAATATCTGCGTTCTTTATTCACACTGCTGTGCTCTCCACTCCCTTCAAATTGTTTGCATATTTTTTCCCACTAGAACTGATCTGCTGTGGTTGAGGCTGCCCAAAAGCTGGCTGGGTTTCACAGTCGGAATGGAGTGTTAATCCCTCACTACAACCTACCCACATACTTCTAGCATTTATCTAACACAAGCTCTCTCCTTACACCGCCATCATTAAATGCAATGCATTATCCCAGAGACTTTTTTTTTCTCATCATGCACTGTCCACTACTGTACACTTGCATTTTCTGGTATATGATGAACTTATTTCTGTCCTACAGAAAAAAAAAAAAAATGGTTGATGGTCTTGCTTTTCAAACTTATGCAATGGTCAGGTTTTATTTAGCTATTCCCAAGAAATTTTCTTTGGCAATAAGGAAGAAAAGCAAATGATATTTACAATTATTTGTGGGTTTTACTTATCCGTGGACTCTTTCATTAGTTTTCCTATTTGACTGCAATTTCCTTTGCCAATTACATTATCAAAATCAAGACCATTTCCCTAGGCCTCTTCAAAAATTTCCCCAGTGATTACAAATTCGACTTCTGAAGCTTCGGTCTGCTTTGACAACAGTCAGATAATAGAAAAACTGACCATGAATTTCTGCTTCCTATGGGGCACAAAGTGGGACCAGATGACTGAAATAACACCAGACTCGGTCATCTGAGGGCAAAGCCATAAGGAAGAGCAGTGACTCCTCAGTAGCCCCAGCACTTCTCCTTCTACCATACTAATTTTCTTTCTACAGTCCTATAATTTTTTTCCATATATGATCTAAATGATCTCACTCTGTCTCTCATTTTACACACAACAGGGATTCATTAGTACATGAATAAAAATAACCTTTATAACTGTCTTATGAGTAAATTTGTTTTTCTGAAAACTCAAAGGTAATTATGTTCCTTATTAAAACTCCACCATTGTTGCTAAGGATAGCAGGATTACCAGTTCACCAAATTCATTTTGTGTAAAAAGTATACAAGACATTCTAGCCAATGAGCATTAAGTTCTTTTCTAAAAATAACAATAGTGTTTGATATATATGTTAATAAAGCTAAGTTTTACTCTCAATATATGGTTCATTAGGTTAATTTGACAATGCCCAAAAACAGAAGACACTCTAAGCAAAGGCCTATGACTTACTGGTAAAATAAAACTTGTGAACAAGATTGTGACTTGGGGCTGGAGGAATAGCACAAGTGGTTAAAATGCTGGTCTTGCAAGAATAAGGCCCTGAATTTGATTCCCCAACACCACACAAAGCTGGGTATAATCCCAACACTCTAGGAGACTGAGGCAGGATGATTTCTTTAAGTCCAAGGCCAGCCTGGCTACATAGTGAGTTCAAGATCTGCCTAGGCTACAAAGAGCGACCCTGTTTCAAAGAAAAAAAAAAAAAAAAAAGATCATTACTTTGTTACTTGTAAGAAACTATTTAGAGATATAATCATTGTAGATAAAGAGCCAAGGATGACAGTGTTGGAGCAGTTTCTGAGTGAGTAGCTCAGTATTGATAGTTTACCGTAACAGTAAGATACTTGATGATTAAAGTTACTTATTACCTATGAATTTAAATTAAAAATTGTGTGGCATGGTCACTATTATTCTGTATTACTGCTTCTGTGACTTGCCATTTGTTTTAGGAACTTGACAACATTAAAAAAAAAGTTATATCACATTGTTAAAAATGGATACAAGGACACAAAAAAGGAAAAACAATCACGAAGATAAAGTTTACCAGCAGTTAGGAGGAAGGGAAACTACCAAAATACTAAGGGCAGGCATCTCATCCAACACACAGGCAAAAATTTTTGATCTGCTAAAATTAAGTTCTGTAGCAATGGGACAACGGGTAACTTTAAGACACCAATTGACAGAGCCACTTTGGAAAGCAACTGAACATTACAGAGGAAAGCTGATAATCTTATTTCCTTTAATATTTTCATTAGTAATTCTAATGAAGTACTACAAGAAACTCTCTAGATGCACCAGCAAATATGACAATGGTGTACAGGGTATTATTCAGTCATTTATTAATTTTACAAATATTCATTGAGTTCACCGGTTTTTCTTTTTTTTTTTTTTTTTTTGCTTACAATATCTCTGGGACTGACACAAATATTCTTCTTGCTTTCATTGATTTATTCCAGATATTTTTTGCAGTACCAAAATTGTTAAAATCGCCTAAATATCTACCCACGAGACAATGAAGTATCACGTTGTAAGGAAACAAAGAAAAAACAATGCTGCAAACTATCTACTTCCACAATATGAGATTTATACAAAATTTAGAACTATATAAGATTATGTAATATTTTGGATTTGTGTACAATCCACATATTACTAAACAGGAAGAACATACTTAACTTTCAATAATAGTCGTTGATTGCATTTGAGAAATGAGATTAAAACAAGGAAGATTTTTCAATCTTATCTATAACTTCAAAATATGAAATATAAAAAACGATTCTAATATTTAAATCTATTTATTATATATATGATTTTTAATAATTGTACCTATCCATATATTTATAAATGTCTAAAAGAAAAATTCATAGAAGCATTATTTTTACTAACACCACAACCCAATTAATTATGGGGTAAATGAAGACCTACAAGTTTAAATGGAGCATCATGAAACGACATTAGATGAATCTAAAACTACTGAACAATTATTACAACCAAATGAACTCAGCAAAAATTAACACCTTCATTTGTATTTGCTTTTTTTAATCCAAGACTTTTTAAAGAAGATACATAGTAAGAGAGGAACTGATGAAAAAGGATCAGCAAGAAGGTCTTTTTAGGTGTTCTCCAAGTATCTTGGCTTTTGTAGTATTCAACATCCACGGAACTAGAAGGATATATTGAAGGTTCAGCCTCAGCCCCACCTTCAAGGTGAATTAACCTACTGAGGTGCAGCTAGTTGTTTGTACCATGGCCAGACAAACTTATAACAAACTTCTATTTAAAAATCCCTATGGGTTTTACTTGCTAGGTTATGTGAGCTTTTGGGGGGGGGGGGGGAGCTTTTTTTTGCATCCATACCTTCATCTGTAAATTATAAATATAGATAAAAGCAGGTATGTACTGTTTGTTATATCAAACATTTATATTTCATAAGTGAAACCCATTGACAAAAATTAGTTCAAGCCTGTTAAATAAATGATCTCTTTGAGATTAAGGTTCAGTCTATTTGCCTCCATATACCTTTCAATAACTCCACTCTGATAAGCTTCAAAATAGTCCTTGAATTCCATCACATCTCCTAGCCATTTAGCACATCATACTTGACACATATAAAAATTTTCATGCAATCTTAGGATAGATTAGAGGAATAATTCTTCATATATAATTTTTTGAGACAGAGTCTTACTCTCTAGCCCAGAGTGGTCCTGAACTCACTATGAAGCACCGACTAGCCTTGGATTCACAGCAATCCTCTTGCCTCAGTTCATAAGTCCTGGGATTACAGGAATGCCCCACCGTGGCCAGCTTATGTGGTGCTGGAGAATTGAATGCAGGGCCTTGCACTTGGTAGGCAAGCACTTTAACTGCTATGTCATTCCTCCAGCCCCAATGCTTCTAAAGTTAAAAAGGAATAAAAATTGGGCTGTTCAAATCTCCTTTCATATAAAACACAAAATTTTAGTAGTAAATAAAAAGTCATTCATTCAAACACACAGCAACTCAAAACAGTGTGTCTACAATGGACACACCAGAAACTGCATGAAATCCCACCAGTTTTGAATTCATTTTGGCATCAGACTTCTGAAAGATTCATAGATGCAAGGATATCAATATAGATATCACTAAAAGATTCAGCACAGGAAGGGGGGTCGTGAGGAAAGCCTTTTTATTCATAGGAATAAAACCCTTTCATCTTACGTCTCACTCAGCTCATTGCCCAGTGCAAACTATGGTTGTCACAAGGAATTAAAGGAAACTGCTCTCAGCTTCAATCTTCTTCCGGGCTGGTCACATTAACTGAGTCCATACACTGTTCTCATTTTGCTGCCTTCTCCAAATCAAGCCTTTATCTTTCATGATTGTCATAAAAATTTCAGGCAGTAAAGATACCTGGGGTAATTGTCCTTGGTCCTAGTAAAGGATACTCATTGGTTTTTACTCTTACATGCAAGCCCACTTCTGACTTCCCCTACTTGTAGAACCAACCTAAAAGCTCAGTGAAGAGCTAAACCACTCGAAGATCCCATATAAAAAAATCTCATATTACGACTTAATTGCCACTTTGTTATTTCTTATAAATACTATTTGCTTGTAAAGAATATAAGAATTTAATTCCTCATATTAAATAAATATAGAATCACAATCAGTATTTCTGAAATAATAAAAGAAAATGCAACCATTTTAGAAAAATATGGTGTTTAAATACTCACATGTATAATAGGAATCTGAAAAATTATTAGGGTAGATACTCAACGTCCAACATTTTTAAATTAAGAATAATTTCTGAGCTACAAGAATTATTGGGACATTTATGGTATTGAAAACATCTGATAAACGCAGTGATTAGAAGTGTCCTAACTTGTTACCATTCCAACAAGCACTTATAAACCCTTGAAGAAAGCAACAGAAACAACAGCAGAGGTAAGAGGCAATCACACACTTCCTAACTCTAAATAGCACATTGCTTTAAAAACTTCCCATGTATGGACTCATTCAGTCCAACAACAACCCTAGTTTCAGTATCTTCATTTCCAGCTGAGGAAAATGAAGCAAATTAGCACTTATTATTTCCAAGTCATGGGCTTCAACTTTAGTGTGTGAAAAAATTTATGAATTTCAATAAATAATTGTTTTCTTTTTTAATCTATTGACCTTCCCCATTCCCTACTCTATTTTAGCACAGTTGGTTTAGAATAGACAGCCAACAGCATGATGCTACAATATTCATCCTCAAGTGGTCCAAGGACTAAGCTTTGAAAATGGCTCCAGGCTAAACCATTCTCAACCACAATCCTATTGGCCTTCATTGACTCTCTGGTGATATTTGGTTAATACTTCATAACTCTGGATACTTCATATCCTGTCAGTTCTGAGTATGAGTATCTATTCTCATTTCAGGCAATTTGAGTCCCTCCTTGATCTCCTCCTAATAAGAGTTAGGGTAAAATTGTTCTCCAAAAAGGTGACTATTAACTTTATCAATGAATGCATTTATGAAGTCATAGCTGACTGTGCTGTTAGGATGTTAGATCTAGAAAGAAGAAGTAGGCCACTGGAGGCATAACTGCGGAAGATAAATGCTTATTTCTGGCTCCTTCCTCATTTTGCTCTCTGCTTTCTGGCTGCCACGAGGTAGACAGCTTTCCACCATCGAGCCCTTCCTCTGTAACGTTGCTGTCCTGGAGTCAGTTGCTCATGGACTGAAAAGTATGGAACCATGAGCCAAACAAATATTTTCTCTTCTAAGTTGTGTGTCAGACACCTTGTCCCAGCAAGAAAAAAATTGACTGATATATCATCTAAAATTTAATCAAATCAAACTATATTAATATGTTCCTACCTAGTTATGTCATTGTGAATCAAACCTGTGACACCGCCTTTGAGGACACACATTCCTCTTTTCACAATGCATCTGTCTCAAGCTGGCAAGTATCTTCCTTAACTCTAAAAACACCTAAAAGGAAAATTCTCACGATCCCTTTGTACATCAATATACGGTTAAGTGGTCATCACAATTCTACAAGGCATATCAGAACTTCCTGAAGAGCTCTTAGCTGCCTTGCCATTGACAAGCATATGACACAACATCATAAGCATGATTTGCTTTCTTCAGAACCCTCAAAGGGAAAAACTCTTAGACTTCTCCAACTGAGCTACAATTTCAGCATAACATCTGTGCTGCCACAAGAGAGGTTCTTGGGAGGGTTTTGTCGTTGTTCCCGACTAAATATTTCATCTGTTTACACCGAGATGAACAACACTTTTACACAGCGGAAGGAGAAATAGCAATGATTTTTCACCTGTGCCTGCATTAGCTTCACTTTAAAGAAAGATTAAAAATGACTTTCAAGCTGTAATCATTTGAAAATTGTACGTGATAAAGGACAACTTATCAGATGTTTTGTGGGTGGGGAATTTTGTTTTGAAAAGTTCCAAGATGGCTTTTCTTTTTGAGACAGGATCTCGCTCTGTAGCCCAGACTGGTCCTGAACTCATTATGGAGCCCAGGCTGGCCTTGGACTCACAGCAATCCTCCTGTCTCAGCCTCCCGAGTGCTGGGATTACAGGCATGCGCCACCACGCCCAGCTTATGTAGTGCTGGGGAATCAAACTCAGGTACTTCTTCGTGTTTGCTTAAGTGCTTGCTAGGCAAGTGCTTAAACCACTGAGCCATTCTTCCAGCCCTGTGAGGTGGTTTTTAAAGGAGACTACACTGACGTACAATAAAGGTATTTTTTCTTCTTCTCTCATAATCAAAGCCAGTCACTTGTGCAACTTAAGGAAGAGCCTCTCGCTTTTGGTCTCCCATGGGGAGGGGCTTCACACGGAACATGTAACTTTTGAGTTGTGTCTTAAACAAGATGAAACTCACCCAACAATAATGAGGTCTTTCTCTACCTATGACCATTGGTATACTGGTAAATGCTCTTATTAGTTAGCTGGCGCTACAGGGAAGGAAAAAAATTAACTTATAAATTTGTCAGGTTCCACAGGGCATCTACTACCCTCACACGCAAGGTGGAGTTACCGAGGTGACAGCACTGAACGTGGAGTTCAAAGGGGCAAGGCAAGAGCGCCTCATCATGGACGGTCACCACACACAGAGCAGCTGACCATTCTCGAGATTACACTCGGGATTAAAACACAGTAAACTAATTAGAAAGTAGTAAGTGTTGAATTTCAATGAGCTCTGCTTCTCTATGAAATGTATCTAATGGCAAGCTTATAAACATTCAAAATATCCGTCCTGGCTTTCAAAATCCCTCAATAGGCGAAAGCTGGCTCTCATGAGCTGTTAATACCTGTCCTCAACCTACGATTGTACGTTATCTCCCCTTAAGTAAATCTTCGACACACTAATCCAATTTTGTAGATGGCTATTTGTGAATGAAATTATAATGCATGATATTTAAGTAGACAGCTTTATTCTATGAACACAAACTAAGGTTTAGTCAATACAATTCAGTATCTAAATATATTTATAAAATGATAGCATTGCACAATGCTGGTGTTAAGAGAGATTTTAGAAATCATCCGATTCAATCTTTAAGATTTGCCATGTAAACTATCAGTGGCTATGTTGTTATTTGTTATCTTCCCCAAAGTTCCACAATTACCCTCCTGTTTCCTTTGGCAGTACTGAATTGGAAAGCAGGGCCTCATGCGTGCTGGGCAAGCCCTCCACCACTGAGCTATACTGCCCCCTCCCCAAAACTGCCTCCTATTACAACGAATGGCTCTCAGTTCAAGCTCTTCTGACTTGACCTCAAGGGGACTCACAACTGTACTCCACCAACAGTCTCTATGTATTTTCCCGCACTTCCTTCCAGCTAGTATCTACCACACTGAATCACTGGTCTTCTCATTATCTTCTATAAAGGTCATATTTACTCTCCCTCTTGAAGTGATGTATTTAACTTTGTAGCACAAGCATTCATCCTTTTCATAATTTTAAGAAAATGGTAGACTACTTCCATGTTTGTTATACATTCACATTTCAATGATGGACAGAGTGCTGAATCACTAGAATCGAAAAATCTGCTTTAAAAATAAAAGACTTGGGACTAGAGAAAAGGCGAACCAGTAAAGCACCTGCCTTGCAGGCACAGGACCTTGGGTTCAATTTCCCAGCACTACATAAAGCCAGTGTGGTGGTACACACCAGTTATCCCAGCACTCAGGAGGCTGGAGCAAAACTGCCCATGAGGCTAAGGCCAGCCTGGGCTACACAGTGAGTTCAGGACCAGCCTGGGCTACAGTGGGAGACCCTGTCTCATAAGTAAATAAATAAACAAACAAATAAATAATAAAAACTTCCTCAGAAAACTACAGTCTATAAGGTTTCAAGATCTGATTGGCTAAGTAGTAACTAAATGTTAAATTGAGAATAATAGAACATAAAATATAAGGTCTAGTAGTTTAGTGGATATAAAACTATTAATGTTTATAACTCCATGCATTGCACATCACAATACAATAGTGTTTAGGGCCAGCATTAAAGAGAAAGTGACAAGACCAGTGTGCTGGCTCGGGCCCATAATCCCAGCATTCTAGGAGGCTGAGACAAGATCGCACAAGCTCAGTCTGGGAAGTTTGGTGACTTAATGAGACATTGTCTCAAACAAAAACAATAATAGGTCAGTGTGAGTGCACTGGGTTCAATCTTCTAAAAGAGAAAGAGAGACAGACAGACAGAAGGACATATTTACAAAGGAGGTAAGGGACTCTGTCAGGAGAAGAGAAGGTTGCTGGTTTCCAAAGCTCAAGTCCAAGAGTCACTGAAAATTACTTACACAAACAGAAAGCCCGAATCAAGGACTTTCACAAGTCTTAAACACTTTATGACTAAATTTCCATTGTAACCCCTCGGACTCCACACACATACAGAATGCACTACACTCTTCTATTAGAGATTACAATTTAATAGGTTAAAAAAGGGCTTAGAAATCAGAAGTTTAGAGAATCTGCTACAGGAGCAATGGACATAGTAAGATCTTGTGTGGAAATATATCTAAATATTTTTAAATCTAATCTTTTTTTTTTTTTCAGTTCAATTCAACCTCAGGACTCAATCTCATCTGGGTATTACGGTCCATACTGACTTCTTTGTTTTACATGCTGTTGAACTTGGACCTAGAAGTATGTAGTTAATTATCTCCTATGCATTATTTTCTTCTATTGCCAATTCTGAAGTGGCTCATTATTGTTTTACTGATAAAGCCTAACACAGATATAAACACGGATACAAAACAAATATTTGTAGATTAAATTTCCCATGCAGTTCCAGTACTAGTTCTGTTTTCTGGGCATGCCCATTAGAAATATAAAGCGTATGCTGAATGAATGCTTACGTGGAACCCACTCTTGGGATTACTACACATGTGTCACTAGCCATTGAATTCACTTGGCAATCTTCTTGAAATACGCTTATTTGCATTTTACAGATGGACAAACTGAGGCTTAGCAATTTTTCGGAGGGGGACTGGCCCCCGATAACGTGCCCTTCGTTACCAAGCAAGCTATGCTGCTTTTCTCCATCCTGCCCCAATAGAAATTGTGTTTAAACAATGAATCTATAAAGGAGAGCAAAAAGGCCATTTTATTCTATAGTGATAATTTTTTAAATAATTAAAGAAAATTAGGTCCTTTATTCTCTACAGAAGATGGAACTATGAACTAAAAAGCGGTCTCAAATATTATAAAACTTCCCAGGCTGAAATCTGCATCTGAAAGCTATGCAGTGCTGACTTCATCTCAGGCTCCTGAAAAATCTCCTCTGTATCTCCTCATTCCCAGAGAGAGTCACACACCAGGAGAGGCGCAGCCATGTGTGCAGCCGCAGAAACAATGACACATCACAGCCTCTGAATCTGTGACAAGCCAGGCTTTTGACAGTCTAGTGAGGGGGTGTGCATCTTGAATATTACCGAGTGTGTCATGATCTTTGTTCCCCAAATACTTACTCTCTCTTGGATAATGCAATGGCAGAAGACACTATTCAGGACAATCGAATACGTTCTAATATTTCTATACCCTATAATTAATCTTCATTTGGTCACAAGTATTTCTGCTCAATCTATTGCTTGAGGAGAAATGCTAATAAGCCATAAATGTAGTTCTAGGACAATGCCAGACAACGGCCTTCATTTCTTTTCTTTTGACATGAATAAGATGTTTTTGATCATATTAATGAGAAATGCATGAATCTCTAGTACAAGATTTAGTTAAAATTTATCCATCCTTGGAGATGAATAGCTTGAATTAAAAGAATAATTGGGTTTAAAAAATCAAAGCACATTGCATCTAAAAGTCTAATCTTTTAGAACTCAATTTAAAATATTCCACAACCTTTAAAATATGTATTAGTATCTATTGTACTCCTTTATTCCAATATTTTTGTGACTTACCCTGCTTTTAAAATTCTATCCTTCTATATGTTTCCATGATAACCTGACTTATTTTAAACTTTCTGCTTCTGTAAAGATTGTTTTTAGATGTTATACACTATCAGAAACTTAAGAAGAAAGAAAAAATCTCTTTTAAGCCACATTAAATATACTTTATCAGGGTTATCAACTATGGCTTAGGCAATTATTAATCCCTTAGTAAACTAATGAGTGAGATCCACCCTGAGAAATAATTTTTACATATTGAGTATTTAAGCTTCTGACTGGCCAATATATTACTAGGTTTTTTGCTTTGGATTTATTTGAAGTCAGTAAACTCTCATATGCTGAAAGCTTTTACTCACCAAAGCACATACTAGTACCATAATATGTACACTTAGAATAATTATCTTGCTCTTTTTCTCTTGTATTTTGTTTGTGGAAATTCAAGGAATTAATGTGATTATTTTGTATCTTTTATGACTGTTTCACTATTGTACAGGCATAGCTCATACTTCCTTAAAAATTAATATTCTTTATAATTGCTTTTAAAGCTGACCACTATGTGACCAACACAATGTCAAATACAAAGACCACTGAGTTCTGTCAAACTGTAAATCCAGAAATCTATTTTTAGTTGAAGCAGGGAACAGGAAAAGAGAAGCTACACATAGCTTCATTGTGCTTCGGAGATAGAGAAGATACTTTAAAACACAGACATAAAAGAAGCTCTTGAGGGCAGTTAAATTCAGTTTATATTGAGAAATAATAATGACATATGAAGCCCAATTTTCTGGGTTTCTGGATTTTCTGAATATTTAAATAGGCAACCATGTTTTCTTACTCATACAAGAGAAGGAGAAATATTTCATAGAGCAGTGCAAAGACTAAAAAGATTAATATATTTAATACAGAGCCAGCACTAATGCTGAAGAAATATGGACTATTATTGTATTTCTAGGGAGTAGGTAATTTTTACTAATTAGAGCAAATATAGAGAGAGTTAACCCTATATAGAAAGGAAAGCACAAGTTGGCATGTAATCCTCATGGAAAACAAAGGGGTACGGAGGCCCTGACATTGGTCGGATTGACGTAGGCCTACCCGGGCAATGCACTTCATGCCTGATTCACAGAAGACATCCTGGACCCAAAACACCCCAATGTGTTTTCACACTGAAGAATATTTAAATACTTCCTTTAGAGATGCATTCTGAGACCCCCTGAAATCGCTGTTCAAAATAATATTGTGTGAATTTGACATGACAGCTGGATTCGAAAGGTGCTTTTTAGCAAAGGCAGAATACTGATTAACTTTTCTCCTTACAGTTGGTTAGGTTAAATAATTTTATCCAAAGAAAAGAGAGAGAAGCTAAAATCCAGGTCATGGATGGAGGTTTTTGTTTGCTTTTTGGCTTTCTTCTTTACTTCCCTCATTTAATTGAAAATCATCGCCTTCAGGTGAACCAACCTGGCTGTCCTATTTAGACTCCTCTTATAGTTGACTTGGGAGACTGAGAAACGGGGATTATGGGTGAGTTGAAGGTTTCTTTAGGTATTCAAAGACCTACATGGAAAGGGAAAGTGTTGCACAGTAGGTATTGGCAGAAGCCCAGGGTAAATTAGCCCATGAAAACCTAGAGGGAGAAAGTTGGGATCTCCAAATCTCCAAAATAAGGTGTGTGTGTGTGGGGGGGGGGTAGTCTACATCCAGTGCAGCCAAAATAGTGCTGGCTACTTGAGAGATTTGAACATTCAGATCATTTCATTAATATTTCATATTCCTCTGACAGAGAAAGAACATCCAAACCACACCAAAACAAAAAGGTGCTGGTTAGAAATTAAATATTTGTATTTAATTTTGCATAATTAAACTGCAAATTAGAGTGCCATAATGCCAGTATGATTTTATCGGTTGTAGATGCTCTTTCTTCCTTCTCTATCCTTCTGCTCTCAGCGGATGTGAGCGCGCCCCCAGGTGGTGACACAGTGAAGTGATGTTTCAGGTGCGTCACTAGGGTAGGGGAGGATTTAAGAGATATGTGAATGCCAGGGACAGATGAAACACACACACACACACAGGCATTGCTATAGTCATGGAGCTTTTGTGTACTCAAGTTTTGCTTTTGATTTCCTGAAGACCAATGAAAATACAGACTAACATTATATTAAAATACCTCCTATGAAGTAGATCTCAAAAATCTTAGCCCAACACATGTTCATCAAGTTAAGGCTCTGCTTTTATGACATGTGTCACATTGTAAAGGTTGCTTTGAACTTTTAACACTTTCAAGCCTCATTTCCTCAACCCTGAGCTTGGGGTAAGTCACTGGAAGGAAATATCTGAATGATGTCTTGAGACGACATCTCTAAGATTAGTACACACCGTCCTTACTCCCTAAGTATCACCACTGCCTACGCTGTCCCTCTGTTTCCTTTCTTCTCTGGCTGGTCTTTAGTCTCTGCATTGGCTGCACTGTTTAAAAAACACATTATGGGGTAAAAGGGGATAGCTCAGTGATTAGAGCCCTTACCTAGGAAGTGCAAGGCCCCAGGTTCCATACCCTAACACCACACAACGGCTGGCATGGTGGCACATCCCTGTAATCCCAGCACTCAGGAGCCTGATGCAGGATTGCAGTGAGTTCTAGGCCAGCCTGGGCCGTATAGTGAGTTTAGGATCAGCCTGAAATAGAGTGTGAGGCCCTGTCTCAAAAAGAAATAAAGAAATAAACAAACAACCACCACAATGTGGCCGCCGTATCTACGCATAGTAAATGTTTAGTAAATATTTGTCAAAAAGTAGATGTTTAGTAAATATTTATTAAACATTTTTTAAGAACAGCAAAAACTTTGAATTGAAAAAAAAGGAAGCAAATCAGTAAGACAACATTCTGAAGGAATTCAGTCATTGCCCAAAAAAGGAGATTTGTCACTTGGAAGGAAGGACAAAGCTCTTCTAGTCAGCTTACAACTATGAGGACACTACTCAGCAGAGTACACAGCCTGCAAAACTGATTCATAGCTCTGGTTCTTTGTAAATATTTACAGTAAATCTGGTTTGAAATGGTATTTGAAAAAAAGAAATACTAATTTAAATCTTCAGAGTTGACTTAAATTGTTAAGACTCAGCCTGTGTTGCTTTTTACTGGGATCTTTTGAACATAGGAAACACAAATCCTAAGGACGGATGTAAATATGGTCTTCACAAGCAGGAGAGTCAGTTGGTTTTGCACATCGCTAACAATGTGCTCCATAAGAAATCACTTCATTTGCAATAAGGAAGACAGCCAAGTCCATCTGTAATCTGCTACGTGACGCTGGCCAAGTAGGCAAACCTCTGTGAATCTCAGCATCTCCACAAAGTGGACAAGACCACCTTAAGGATAAGACCACCTTATGGACTGCTATCAAGAGTCACAAAGCACCCACCCCTGCGCCTGACACATACACGATACAGCAACACTCTTCCTTCTTCTCACACAACCTGTCCCTCAAAAGTCAATGTCTTTGCGATAAATATTTTATGTTAAATACCAAATTAAGTGCATTGTTTTTACATCACTGTGATTATTAACAGTGAGTGTGAAGAGGCTAGGAAGGGCTGCCTCTTCACCACAGGAGAAGGTGGCTATCTAAAAGGCAAGAAGAATCCTCAGCAGTCCTGACCTCGCTGGCATCCTGAGCTCAAACTTTCAGCCTCCAGAACTGTAAGGAAGTATACAAATTCCTGTTCTGTAAACCCCATACTTTGAGCCATTTTGTTATGGAAACCTGAGCTACGTGAAATACCTATGTATTAACAAAGCATCCTTTTAATTACAAATTCAATATTGAATTCAGTCTTGAGCAACTTTAGCTAAAGGAACAAAATTTACATGAGAAATACTATCACAGGAAGATAGAACTTTCCTTATTCGTGAATACACATACACATTTTCAAATAATATGCAGAATATATCTTGAATATAGGTGACCATTTATATCAGCATATCGTTTAACTCGTCAATCAATTAGTTCAACAGATTTACCGCATGCTTGCTATATGTCTTGCAAAATACTAAGAATTAATACACAAAGGGGAATGAGCAAGACACATTTTAACTTCAAGGACCCTATCCTACACTATCCTTCACTTTATGATATTTGATACATTAAAGCATTTAAAAAATTTATGATTTTATAAAATAATGAGTGTTGTGTTAAGATTTTAAAGGGAAAGCCGAAACGTAAGATTAACAATAAAGGTGATAAGCAAGACCATAATTCACAACACTGGAAGTATGGTCACACTTCAGGAGCATTCTTCCCTAAAACCACCTAACTTGGCCTCACCTAGATTAATCTGACAATTGTCTCCTGACATTTCTGCATTCAGAAGAATTCAAGTCAAATATACCAACAACACTAGCATAAATGAAAAAACAAAACAAAACCAAACATGGTTACAAGTCTCAGCTCCTGTCAATTTAAATGGAAACAGACAGTTGGTTCAGCATATGTTGATTTCTTAAAATCGGAAATAGACTTTCTTAACAATCTGCCTTGGGGTAAATAAAATGTGTGGGTTATTTTATTCTTATAATAAAAGGACATCACCAGTTGATGTCTGATTATACTTCTGAAGGGGAAAAAATTGTAATGAGAAAAATCACAATTACTTCTTCCTAAGAAGTGAAGATTCTTGGTGTGAGAACTTCCTTCAAATGAGCAGACAGAACATAAACAAAAACAAAGAAAAAGAAGAATGGAATCTTTAAATAGCTACTAAATCTGCGCGGGCAGATTGTGAGTTCTGGAGCCCAGTGGCCTGTGGGAAGTCCTGCCTCTAATGTCCAGTGGCATTGTGAAAGGCATCTTCTTTCCGGCTGTTTACTGAGCAGTAACATGCAACCAAATGAGACTCGCACATAGAGTTGCTTGAGAATTCACAAGGACAATGTGTGTCATGTGTCTGACAAACAATATTATCAGTAGCACTATTAATCGTATTAATAGCTAATAGCAAGAGTAATTATTATTGGAAACAGTAATTTCAAAGACTTCTACTTGCTCCTCTGAGGTACAAAATGTGAGCGCACAAGAGTAGCATCTGCACTGGGTGCTCAGTGACTCCAACTTTTACAGGTCTTGTTTCACTTAAAAATCAATAGTAAGTCAAAAACAGTATTATCTCATTTTGACAGATGGGGAAATTGAGGCACAGAGACATGAAATGACTTTCTTGGGATCACAACATTTGGAAGAGATGGAATTAAAACTTGAGTCTGGATCTACACCGACTCTAAAGGGCATGTGAAGAAGAGTATAATAGAAAAGCACATTGTTACCAAAAAACCAGCACACTGCAACTAATATACTCTTAGGTCTGTTTCATCCTAAAACACGTGAAGATATTTCTCTGCAAGGCCTAAGCACGCAGACCCTCTACACTGCCCCACAGCTTCCTTCTTCCTTTCGGGCTTTTCAGGAATTCAAATGCAGGGTAGTAAGAAACCTCCAACTGAACAGGGAATGCGGTGGCGCAAGTTGGCTGGTCTTTGTCTGTGGACAGGTTAATTAGCTGCTTCCCTCTTGGTCTCGCTGTGTAGCTACACTCTGCAGTCGGTTTGCCCACAGCTGCCTTACATCAACCATTACTCATGATGTTAAATTATTCATATTTAAAGCGAAAGGATTGTCTGTGTCTTGTGCAGCAAAGAAAGGTCTATAAAGTTGGGTTTGAATGTTTGAACTCTGTTCACCCCTGCTAGTCGGTAAAAACACAATGAATGCCCCACACTTATTTTGTTCTTCACAATTTTTGAGTGAAACTGTAAACAAATGACTATAGATTTTGTATTACTATTTGAACATCTTGGTGGTTAAAAGTACACATATTATTATTAAAATGTGAAAACCATAAAACATTTCATATTTCTAGACAAAATACCCACATTTCATAATATTCAAAGTTCCTAGATTTTATTAGTGGGAAGGTGTTTAGAGATTTCTCTTTTTAAAAATGTCATCCTTTTCCCAAATTACACAAGGTGTGTACAACACTTTCAAAAATGTCATATTTTTACAATCTTACCTTTATGATCTATTAATGTACTGTCTTTAAAAACAAGAGAGGGGCCGGAGGAATAGCTCAGCAGTTAAAGCGCTTGCCTAGCAAGTGCTACATCAAGCACCAAGTACTTGAGGATTCCCTAGCACCACGTAAACTGGGCATGGTGGTGCAAGCCTGTATTCCCAGCACTCAGGAGGCTGAGATAGGAGGATTGCTGTGAGTCCAAAGGCAGCCTGGGCTCCATAGTGAGTTCAGGATCAGTCTGGGCTACAAATTGAGATCCCGTCAAGAGAGAGGGAGACAGAGAGAGAGAGAGGGAGAGAGGGAGAGAAAGAGGGAGAGAGCGAGAGAGCGAGAGCGAGAGCGAGAGCGAGAGCGAGAGCGAGAGCGAGAGAGAGAGAGAGAGAGAGAGAGAGAGAGAGAATAATACAACTAGAGGTCATTCTGAAGAGATTAATCCAGAAAACATAAACATGAAAACATGATGGCCTAATGTACTGACTTGCACAGATTGCAGGGATTTTACCAATAGGCCTCTTCTCCCTAATCCACGGTATTCACTATTGACCATGTTTACCTTCCAAATATCAAAACTAAAGCCTGAGAACTTAATCCAATATTGCCTCCAGTGGATCCTAACCATCAGCGCTTTTAATTCGGGATATTTTCGCCAGTCCAAATGAAAAAAAAGAGAAATAGAAATCACATATTTGTCACCAAGCTATATTTATTTGATTGAATAAACTATCCTTTACACTATGATATTTAATATTTTAAAGCATTTTAAATATCTATGATTTTATAAAATAATGAGCATTTTGTTAGACTTTTAAAAATTTATCTCACCTGGGAAACTAAACTAAAGCAAACTAACATACATCACTGCATTTTAATGCATTTTAAGTATCAATATTTAAAAAGAGCAAATTCTGGGAATATATGCATCTTGGTTTATTTGCATTTACTGGCAAAATTTCTGATGCAGTGAATTGTTTTCCTCTTAGTGCATAGTAATTCTCCTTTGGTTGAAATGCATATCAAGGCAAAACTAGAAAACTCAATGCAACCCATCAAAATTTAATTGACATTATTCAGATATGTGTATGTATATATGTATGTATATCTCAATTTTTGTTTTCCTTCATAATTCCTGCTATATTAAATTCTATCTATGTAATCAAAGTGAAATAGGGTTTAGATATAAATTTTCGTGACTACCTCACACTATAACAATAGACAGTTGCATTTTTAGCAGGAACAGCAGAAAAAAACCCATCCTTCAGGATAAAGACGTTACCATTCAATTAATAATTTAGCATTTTACAAAGGTCATAGGAAAGCATGGTATATATATATATGAAAAAATAAATAGCAGAATATTTGGGGAGAAGAAAAGGCATAAGAAGTATTGAATGCATTTCCAGATCATTATATAAAACAGGTTCAATGAAGAAACAAAGGGCATAATGCAGACATTTTGGGAAAGTTCAGAATGAGTACAATGAAATCACTGACACAACATTCTTTCATTTCAAATTTTCATGTACAATAGAGTACCTGAAAAGCATAGGAAGAACATTAATTCATTATTTTCACCACGTCCATCTAGAAAAGGACTCCAATGCCCTTTGGAGAAGGTTTTCAATTAGTAAAGAGGTTAAGAATCTGAAAGCAGAAAGTAAGAGCAGAGTTCCATCCTTATGCAAAAATTTGACCTATTTCTCATAGTGCAAAGTGAACCGATCCCCGTGGAAAACTGGCAGTATCTATTCAAGTTGAATTTATGCATAGTCTCTAAACCACCAATTCCACTCCTAGTTGTATACTCAACAGGAATGTGTATGCATTTGAAACAAAGGCATGTTAAAATATTTATGCCCAGAATAGCCCCAAACTTACAAATCTCCTAAATGCCAATCAACAGTAGAATAAAATTTAGTCCATTCCCACAATAAAATATGATGGCAAAAAATGTTGGACAAAAAGTATAGGACATTTTTTAACAAGAAAAATTTTCCTCGTCTCATCCATATACAGTAGAATACGAGACCATACTTCCATGTGCTCCTACAAGCAAGGATAATGGTAACCCTTGAAAAAATGGAGAAGTAACTGGAACAGAGCAGGAAAGGAGCCAAGTGAGGTATGATGGCCCATGACAGTCTGCATCTTGCTCAGAGGACAGGATTCATGGCATATGGAGCTATGAATTTATGATATTTATGACATATGCAAATTTCTGCATGTATGCCATATTATGAACTTGCGAAAAAAAATAAATACTTAAGGAAATGAGTTGCCAAAAGGTAAATACCTGGTAGTTTGCAATACAGTAACAGCATATTGCTTTTTAAACCTAGGAAGATATTAAGAAATTTGGGGAGAAAAATTACATCAGAATGAAATTTAGAACAGATTTTCACATTTATAAAACTTCATACCTAAAATTGCAAAGCACTTTGCAGATCTTCAGCATATCTCACAGAAGGCAGCACTCATAACAGTATTTTTAGGGAAAGCAATATCAACACTAGTCCTGGAATATTATTTATACAAACCTCAAATGTTACATTAGAATAATCTCTCATTCTATTATAGTTATTGTGGTTGGATTTGGAGCTAAGGCTCCAAATGTGAGAAGAACAGTTTTATAAATAGCACCCATTTCTAGGTCTGCATAGTAAAGGCTTAAAATTCTGGGAGATGTGATATACTTCTAAACAATCTATATGTTTAATGAAAACATGGACTTACCAAAAGATTTGCTTTAATTGATAGCAATTCAAACCTAATATTTAGCTTGTAATGACTCTGAAAGTGATTACAATGATAACTGCTCATCAAATTCTTTTCTTTTTGGCCACATGCTTAGGTTTCACTTCCCAGGAACCTTTGCATTAGAGTGTGGCCATTGTGATTGCAATTCTGTCTTGACTCCTTGGTGCTTTTATTCAATTCATCTACGTAGAGTAAAGATACTACTGAGGTCAACCACAGAAGCCACGCAGTAAAGATGACAACACTTCTGCTAACATGAGTCCCTGATATGGGTACAGAGGACCAGCCAAATCTTCAGATAAGAAACACAGAAGAATCTATAAAATACTAACTGGTGGACACTGAACTGAGGAAACCCCAGTTAAAGAGGTAATTATTATTGCAGTGTACAAAATCTGTCTCTGCCTCAAAACAAGGGAATCTTAAGTATCAGAATACAGGTACTTCTTTCTAACAAGCTATAAATCATAGTTACTTTAATTGCAACCTCTTTTTTAGAATCCACTTACACATACATGGAACAGTGGAGAGTTGAGAAAGTTAGCTCTTGTGTTAGCTCCAACTTGGAGATTTATTGAACAATCTATTTCAGACCAAAAAGGAATGGGTGGGTGTTGGTAATCAGAGTTTCCTCATTCTCCACTTTCAGTTTCGGATCAGCTATAAATAGCCTCCAAATGTGCCCATCTGATATCTTGTGCTGCTTTCAGAATTTAATTTCTATCCTGCTTGATAAAGCAGGATCACTTTGAATGAAAGATCCAAGACATTGCGTTTCAATTTCAGACCTGTCACACAGACTTGGTGGGAATTATGCTAGACCATTTGTCTAGGAAACAAAGGAAGCCCTGATAGCTGATACAATGAGAAGCTCGTTAGCAATCTGAATTTAGTATTATTTGTATTAGATGCCAAACATAGTTCTATTCAGGTAATGTAATGTGATTGTTTGAAAACGCTCATTTATATCGCTTCTCATTTCTCATCAACTAATTGTTTTTCCAATCTCATCCAATTTAGCTGTGGTTCACTGAACTATAAGGCTGTGGCAGATACTGCTGATTGTACATACCATAGCCACTTCCCGCTTCGTTCTCATCTATACAAGCCTAAAGTTGTTTACTCAACTATGGTCCAATTAAAACCTGAAGCTCGCGAGAATCTCTGGAAGCCATACATAACTGCTACATGACAAAGTGTATGAACTGAGGCTCCTAGGGGAAAATTGCTTGCTTGATACAGATACCAAGGCCCTGCTCCGTTTCCATCTCCCTTCCTCTCTAGGCTTTAAATGAGAAGCCCATACTGAGGGAGCTGCAGTCACACCACCCATGATCATGAGGTGACAAACATGAGACTGGCCAGTTCGCTAAGAACAGCAGGCAGGGCTAACTAGATGGCACCTCAAATAGCTTTTTGCAAAACACAAACAAATACTTAGAGGGTTTAGTTGCCATGAGTTTTCTGCTAGTTATAGCCAAAGGCATTCCTAACTGATGCAAAGACCCTAGAAAGCTTTTGCAGTAAAAACTTAGTAGCACACCTGTCATCCTTTTAAAACATGAGCATTCTAAATAAGTAGGCATGCGGCTATAATAATTCAGGCGACTGCCTTCCTTTTAATGTTCATTACAGGGATGCACCTTAATTTAGCTTTTATATCAGAGAGGATGTTTTGTTCAGTCATTCATCCATTTCCTTACAAAGCATTTTTAGAGCAAATACACATAAATTACCAACCTTAGAAATCGCAAAATAGCAGAAATATTTGTATGTCTAACTCAGTTTTTGCTTCCTTTTGTAAGCCATCAATTCATTTGGTATAAAATGCTTTATAACTGAATGCTGTTCATGCATTTTTATGCCCACGAGTTGTCACACTAATGTGCACAAAAGGGTTTATCCAGCATGAATACATCAAGGAAATCCCAATCCTTGCCATGGCAAATGCTGACAGCTACCTAAAATTGCTGACATTTCCAAAATCCACCCAGATAACTCTACTGTGCAAACACTGCAGGTACTGGTAGAAATATCATTCATATTTTCCATTTGTCTTAATATCAAAATAATAATAGTGATAATATGCTATTTAATAAGATCTATTTCTTATAATTTTGCTGGTAACTAACTGTGTGTTTCAATACTATTCACCCAGTTTCTATATTTAATTTTATCGTAAAGTTGAAAATAAACTCTACAACTAATCCATCTTTCTCTGAAAATATGCACATAACCTATGCCAATATCTGTAGGAAAAGCTGTGTTTTATGATTTTATTGGTTTTCAAATTGCACTGTGTATTTCAAATGTCAGAAGATTAATATATATATATATATATATATATATATGAGAGAGAGAGAGAGAGAGAGAGAGAGAGAGAAGAAAATAAGGAGACTTAATTCTCTACCAAAAGGGCTTTGTTTTCATCAGAAAGGTTTTTGGGTTCATTGGACAAATTAATTCACAAATTAACAACTCTACTGTAAAGATCCGGCTGAAGGAGGAATGGAAAACTTCTGACCTTTTGGATCCGCATCCTCAGATTAGCTTTTTACGCACTTCTCCTTTAAATGCTAGAAATGACAGTGCCAGCTTCAAACTGAGGCAAAGAAGCCCACAGCAAAATCTGGCTTTGCGCAGGGTGGCGAAGGGAACGCTCATGGACATTAAATAGCAATACTGCCTGAGAGATGCGCCTTTTCTCATCCCAGTCCAGCAGCACAAACAGGGAACTGATTGATGTCAGGCAGACAGTCGTTCATTATGGAAATATGACCTTCAATGTCATATCACAGCTAGCATGTGAAGAATACGCTCGTGAATAATTGAGAATTGACGGCATTTAATATTTATGAAGTGCTTTTTATGTGGATTTGAGTTAAGTAAATCCATTCTGTGAACCCAGCGATGATACTCATTTAATGATTTATCTAGCCTCTCAATATGAGTAAGAGAGATTTCAGAATGAACACCACACTGCCCTGTTTTCAAAATGGTTATATGTTTAACAAAAATAAGGGCTTGAGGAGTGGCTCGGTAGTTAAAGTGCTTGTGCTAAGTAAAGCACTAAAGTACCAGAGTTCGAATTCCCAGCACCACAGAAGCCAGGTGTGGTGGCTCACGCCTGTAATCCCAACACACTCGGGAGGCTGAGACAGGATTTCTGCGAGTTTAAGATCAGCCTGGGCTCCACAGTGAGGACAGGACTGGGCTATAGAATGAGACCCTATCTCAAAAAAAAAAAAAAAAAGTATTTGGGTATTTAGGGGCTGGAAGAATAGCTCAGTAGTTAAAGCGCTTGCCAAGCAAGTGCTGAGTACCTGAGTTCGATTCCCCAGCACCACATACACTGGGTGTGGTGGTGCATACCTGTGATCTGAGCACTTGAGACTGAGGCAGGAGAATTGCTGTGAGTTTGTGGCCAGTCTGGGCTACATAGGGAGTTCAGAACCACCCCAGACTACAGAGTGAGACCCTGTCTCAAAAATAAAGAAATAAATAAAATAATAATAATAATGATCTGTACAGGATGGAAAGGTCAGTCCAAATTAGGTGGTTGGTAGCAAGAGTTGGGGTGAGATTTGGGCATGGCCCTAAGAGACAGATTTTGTTAATTGGTAATATTAAAAGCAGAACATTTCAAGCATATGGAAGGATAAAATCAAAGGCCAATGAAAGTTCCAAAAAAAGGAATCCTGTGAACTGAGATATGTTCAAACTGTGAGAGAATAAACCAGGATTTTAAAGGGTTCATGGGCGAGTTCTGACTCTGAGAAGATCAAGGTGTGGGAGGAAAGAACAAATTGCTAAGATTTAGGACAATGTCAAAGCTTCTTCTGGATCAATAAAGACATTGTAAGAAAAGAGAAAAATATTGGAGATTTGGGGAGTTAAATTTACTTCTGTTTCTTCTACTTACGATTACATGACTTAGGATATTTTTTGTTGTCTTAAAACAGGGCTGACCTAATTCTTCTAATTGGATTATCTAGTAGGTGAGTGATTAAAGCTACTATTTTATGAAGAACAAAAAAAGAAAAAAGAAAAAAGAAAAAAAAGAAATGTTAACTCAGCCTCTCAATTTTATTTTGTGAATGAAAATACCAACCATATTATATTTTTAGCTTCTACTTTTTCTTCCTTTTTACAGTCGGTTATTTCTTAATCATTAGGTTCTTTTGAGTATTAAGCACAAAATATAGAAGGCATTAACTTTAATAGTTTTAGATGCTGATATCATGTTTACAATAATAATAAACAGTGAGGCTATCATTGATGACAATTTCTTAACCAGAAAGAATAAATTTCAGTGCCAAGGCAACAAATTAAGGAATATATTTGCATTAATCTAAATAGAAAATTTTAACAGGCTTTCACAAGCAGAGTCCACAGAATAAAAGACTTCTACCGAATGAAACCAACCATCCACGTCTCCTCTTGATTTCGTAGTGTAATGGAAGAGGTTCTCTCACTGGTACGGGGGGGGTCTGCATTTCTCAAATACAAATATATGTAAATGATATCCCTTAGGTGTGCACATATACACCCACAGGTGTGCACAGAAGTATGTGCATATGTATGTACTTCTTCTCCATCATACTGGTGTTATTTAAAAACACTTGCTCCCTTTTAAACTATGCTCAAGTCATGGTTTGTAGCTATAACGTAGGATAACATTTAGTAAATTCTATTTACAGCAACAGCCTCAATGGAATGGATTCAAAATTATAACTGATGCTATACTTTTAACATATGTTCAAAACAATAAACAAATTGTGAACTATGGATCCGGTTTTCCTCTTATATCTACTCATCCTAAAAATTTACAACAGAATTACATTTCTTCAAGTAAGAGATATTATAATTGCTGCATTGTGGAGACAGGCTCATTAAGGAAAAGATATTTAGACTTTACTGTGATCTTGTGTAACTTTGGAGCGCGAAAATGTACAAAACAGCCACATATCTCCTAAACTGAAGGGAGGACAAAAGCTCGCCCTGGGGGCTGGAGGAAAGGCTCAGCGGTTAAAAGCGCTTGCCTAGCAAGCACTAAGTAGCAGAGTTCGATTCCCCAGCACCACATAAACTGGGCGTGGTGGCACACGCCTGTAATCCCAGCACTGGGGAGGCTGAGACAGGAGGATTGCCTTGAGTCCAAGGCCAGCCTGGGCTCCGAAGGGAGTTCAGGACCAGCCTGGACCACAGAGTAAGACCCTGTCTCAAAAAAAAAAAAAAAAAAAAAAAAAAAAAAAAAAAAAAAAAAAAAAAAAAAAAAAAAAAAAAAAAAAAAAAAAAAAAAAAAAAGCTTGCACTGCCTCTACAGGCGTCCAGAGAGAGACTCTCCTGTTCTACTATGGACAAAGAGCTCAGTAGCAATGATATATCTTCATAAGCACCGTGCTTATGAATAGTTCTTAAATCCTATAAATCTTATATTGAAGTTATGAGCTCTGTCTATTCAGAAAAATGTCGGAAGTATCAATTTCTTACAGGATATTTGTTTGAAAGTAGCACCTTTCAGAGTTCCAACCTCTTGAAGAATTTTGTGAAAGAAGTCATTCACTTGAGTGTCAATGAAATCACTGAATGTAGAATCTCATGTATGCATCACAGAATAATGTTACAATTAGAAAACTATTAAAATGCTAATCATAGTTATAAACAACCAGGAAATTAAGCTTGATCTGAATGCAAAGAAGTGATCAGTGATATAATTGGAGGAAATACAAGGTGTCTCAAAAGTCTCCATATATATATATATATATATATATATATATATATATATATGATATATGTGTGTGTGTGTGTGTGTGTGTGAGTGTGTGTGGGGGGTTTTTTTTTTTTTTTTTTTTTGGTGGTACTAGGTATCAAGCCCAGGGCCTTCACCCTGAGTTTCCTTCCCAGCCTAATTTTATTTCTACTTAGAGAAAAGGTCGTGCAAAGTCACAAGTTGCTAAGGCTGGACTCAAACTTGCAATCTTACTGCCTAAAACTCATAGAATGCTGACATTACAGGTCTGCACCACTGAGCCCAGCTAAGAAATACTAAAAATATCAGAGCTGGTACCATAGCTCAGTATAGCTTAGCAAGCACAAGGCCTTGGTTTGATTCCCCAGCATCACATAAAAATTAGCTAGGCATAGTGACACAGTCCTGTAACCTCAGCATTCAGGAGCTGAGACAGGAGGATTGCCATGATTCAAGGCCAGCCTGGATTACACAATGAGTTCGGGACAACCCTGGACTAGAGTGAGACCTTGTTTCAAACAAAACAAGCATTAATATAGAGTACAATAGTTATCATAAAAAGAAAAATGCTTCACAATAGAAACATTAAGAAGAAAATTAAATAATCTAGAAACAGCTGCTTTAATCAGCTGTATCTAATAAAAAGAAATAATACAAGTGTGTAAGAGAATAGGCCAACAGATTAAGACCCACCAGATAGAGAGTAAAGGGAATTGATCAGGGTTCAGAAAAAATAGAATTAGAAAGGGTAAACAAATGAAAAGTAACATTACTGAAATATATCAAATAGTTTATGTCATCTAAAGAAATAGCTATTGGAGAACTATGGCAATTAACACAATGTTACTGAGGTTTTGCAACTTGGTATAAAGTCCTTTGAAAGGGACTGAACAAAATGTAATAAAAACCACAAAGGAAGAAATCAGTCCCACATAAATTTTTAAAACATGCACACAAGAAAAGATGTTCAAAGTAGTGTTAACCATATGAGTAAAAACCTGGAAAGACTATAAATATTTAGCATTTGAATAATATTTATTTTAAAGGTGGTATTATAATTGTTTAAATTTTTCTTATTTGTATTTGTAGCAGTCTGTAAATATTTAATATAAATTTATTACTCTAGCAACTGCAAATATAAATTAAATAATTTAAAATACAATACTTATACCCTATAATAGGAAAAATTAATATGAGTGTAATCTCCTGCAAATTTTACATAGCAACTACAAATTAAAAAAATAATTTAACATTGTTAAACTAACTGCTTTATGCAATACCAGCCAGCTAAGTAGGGCTGGTGTGTAATCTAGACTCGTAACTGAAGGCATAGCCTAATGTCTAGGTAGTTAAAATCACTAGCGACAAAAGGACATTTGAAAGAAACTGCTTTGTAAATGTTAGTGTTATGACTGTTCTTGCTTTTTGCATAGTTACTAATATTTTTGAAAATGGCTTTTAGCCTGTATCAAAGACCCTGACTTTGTTTACAGTAAGGTGATAAGTGAATATTAGATGCAGACTTCTGAAATTTTGGCCTCAGATCCAACTAAGCTTTAAAAAAAAAAAAAACCCTGTGACCTAGGCAAGTGATATAATCTCCCTATCACTGTCAGCATGTATATAATAAGAGCTGATATCATAATTTCTTGGCACTCTATCAATACCAGGCTACGTTACTGTGGAAAATTTTACAATTAAGAAATTAATAAAGTGATGTTTCATTAAATTTGACACAAATTCTAAAAGTATGATACAGCATATTGTTATGTTCTGAAAAATAAATATTCCTTATTTTCTGAAAATGATCCCAACTTTATATATTATCAAAATTTTAAATATTTATGATTATAAGAATTTTGTGGTTGACCCAGTGTTCAACTCTTTACTTGTATCTTATCACTTTTATTGCAAATTTAAATGTGTGCATATGTACAGCTATGAATTTATGTATCTAGCTAGTTGGCTATTTACACACAGAATCATGTTACTTGTCTCTGGATTCCCAGTTTTGAAAACACGGAATTATATAGAACTATTACTTCTCAAAACACTTTTTCTATAGAAAATATTCAGTGGTGTGCTCTTCGGTCAGCTCATATTATAAATTAAGAATTCATTGTGTTCTTGTTACATCTACTAAAGTACTTTAAGAATTAGTCAGGGAGAGACACTATTTCCATGTCATATTTTGGTTCAAATATTTGCCTATTTCAAGTCAAACGTGCACAGATTGCGGGACCAAGGCTGTTAAAGTGGGTGTCTCATTTTATACTGAAACAATGAGATACACATGGAACATATGTTGATCTTTTCATGCAAAATGTTTGTCATGTCATAATTTGCTGTTACAGCATCAGAGAACGGGGAAATACAGTGTAATGGTGACAACCTTGGAACAAAATGGCATTTCGTTCTCCATGAGCAGGAGAAAAGAATGCACTGCAATATCACTGGCTCATTATAACTAAATATATTAGTAAAGTATTCAAATATAATCAGACAAAAGAGCATCATTATAACTTTTCTGACCTAGAAAAGGGACCATTCCTTTTAAAGACAAAGGCAAGAACATGCTGAGGATAAGGAAGCACCTCAGAGTTCTTCGCGGCAGGTGGAGAAGGTAATACAACCGGGAAGATACCTTAACGTCCCGGTGCAGAGGGTACTCTTATTTGAGCTCAAAGGGGCACACACATCCAGCCTATCATGGACGCTTTTACAGCCCCGAAATACTTCATTGTTTAACAAAGTATAAAACGTATGTTTGTGCATGAGTATATTGATATTTTAAATTTATGTATTCTGTAATATTTAAAAATACAGAGATTATGTCCATGTCAAACTCTATACACACTTTTTACTCACCTATCTTCTAGCTATTTTCAATCTCTATAAAAACTTTCACATAGATTCTAAACAAGTTTTATTTTTCAATTAAGTAATTAAAAGACAGGAGTAAGATGAATTTTTAATCAATTTTAAGCTGAAGGAAGGCTTTCATATGAATAAATGTAGCTGAGAAACTTTTCCAAGAGAAAGTGACTTTCTCCGTATTTTAATGTAAAATGCTCAACATAAAATTAGACGGCAAAAAAACAAACTGAGAAAAATATTTCTGCAAAAATTGGGAGAGAAAAAGGAAAGGCTGGCTCTGTATACAACTGAAAGAATAACATATGATTACCCAAAGAAATAGTAAACTACCATCACACCTGAAAAAATTATAGCCTCAGTATAAATCAACTGAAACAGATATTATTTTCTAGTGAATTACTCTGACAAATATTTGCTAACTGCAACAAAACTCTCCATATTTAGAATAATGCAAAGACCTGGCAGAAAAATATGGTCTGAGAAACTGTTAACAATTTCTGAAGAGCAGACGAAGGCTTCTTCAGACGTTCTTTATGATTCATATTTCTGAGAATTCTTCCTGGAGCAAAATCTGGGACTGATCTGCAAAGATGTTTATTTTAGGATCATTTCAGAAAACCAAGCATTCAATATTAAAAAGAATGATTGAATAAAGTGTTAGGATATAAAATGATATAAGTTTATGAAACAATACAGGATAATCTGAAGTAATGGAAGCATGATTCTAACATGACTATTTTTCAATGGTTAATTTAGTCAATCCTGGAAAGTTCCACTGGATGCTAAGGTTTGAGCTTACATATTTCTACACTGTACAAATGTGTAAAATCTTTTCTCTTATGTCCTGCAGAATAATAATTAGTGGACCAGTAGAGATAGGTTCTACATGAGTAGTTTATAAAGGGAGAAAATAATATATGAGTGCTCAGGGTGTTGAAACTGAATAATTCATCAACAAATCATTTAGTGTCTTAATCTACTGGCCAATTTTTTGTGCAAGGATAAAAACCTATGAGTGGTCTGGCCTCACAAACGCAAAAACCTCTATGACTTATTCTGCTTTATAAAACCCATTATCTCCATTCAATAATGACCAAATATTTTATTTCTGTGTGCTTACTGAAACAATAATCTGTTTCTTTTCCTGATATTTTTCGCTAAAATGAAAAAAAAATCAGGAAAGTATGATGAATTTTTTATAAGCATTGTCATTATACTTTCCAATAATAAGCAAATCTCATAAACTTTTAAATTCTTGACCCGTCTATATCCTGTAAGTAATGCCCTGGTTGTGGGAATTTTGCCGTAAGATGTTTTCCTTCCTTTCATCTTGTGTCAATGCTTTGAATGAAAGATCTCACATTGGGACATGAAATTATTGAGACAAAACTTTCCAGGTAAAACAGATACTGATACAACAGTGAAACCAAGTAAGAGATTTCCAATTTTTTTTAAGTTTGAGGATAAGCAAACGGTATCTAATAACAAGGGACAGTGCTGCTTCCCCAGTCTTATGGCACCCTTCAGGTGAGAAGACAAGGGCATGATTATTTTATAATGCAAAGGACTTTAGAGACCAACTACTCCACACTTAGCATTTGTGTTTGAGGAAATTGAGCCTATGAGGATTTGGACAACTTACCTAACTAAGTTTTCTCAGCCAGCTACTGACAGAGGATAAGTAACGACAAAGGTCTAGGTATTTAGTAAATTAGCCTGTTAGTTCATTTCTTTGTAATGACGTCTTTCACTGAAGGCATCTAGAAATAAGTCACAGGGGGTACTGACAAAAAAGGCATAGTCTCTTTGTACTGGAGTACAAGGCTGGTATCGAAACAAAAGAGAAATCAAACAAGAGGGGCAGAAAAATAAAGCAAATGGCTACTAAGCAGGGACACTGACAGCGAGTTCCTCTAGTCCCTTCCCAGCTCTTTGCTCAGGGGCTCTGAGAATAAAGAGTCAGAGGCTCTGAGAATAGAGAACACCGCTTTTGGGTTTAGGGAAATTGAGCCCGTGAGGGCCTGCTTAGCCCAAATTATGTGCCCTTGGGTACTGTTCTGAACCTCAACTCTGTAATCTGCAAAAACTTCAAATTATCTCTCCAAAGCTCTGTCTCTGTTTCATCAAAGAGCTGACAAACTGCCACGTCTCACTTTGCCTCGCCTTTGCCTTTCCCTCACTTCCCCTCCCTTTCTCTTCCTTTATCCTTTTCCTTCTTTCCCTTTCCTTTGTTTTCATCTTTTCACCATCTGTCTTGTCAATAAATTCATGTAAAAGGAGTTCCTGTAGTTGCTATTTAAAAGGAAAGTCCAATGGATACGCCTTCAAGCAAGAACTCTTAATATGACAAATTACAACAACAGTCATACTGTGAATATTCTGGTATTTTGGAATAATACAGTTGATAGAAAGAAAGCAATTAGCTGTGGTCATTAAGTTGTTTTGAGAACTCTCTGTTTCATATTGGTTTCAAGTTTCACGTTTGCTTTTGTGTTTTTTTCACATATTTTCTTCCAAAGGACTTGCTTTTCTCCCTTTTAAGTCATATAAAAAGAAAATTTTAGTAACAGGAAAGTTCCTAAGTACATCTACAAAGATTCATCTTTACATAGCCAAATTCTTTCATTTCAAACAGCCTGAAATTATATTCTTCTTGTAGTTAACAATAGCTAAGAAAATAAATAACAGTGAATAGTAAACAGTGAAACAGTAATCATGAATGAAATAAAGAAAAAATTACAAGAAAAAAAATTTTCTAATAATATTTCATCTAAGTTTAGTAGTTTATTCTAGGAGATAGACTTGGGAATTTTATTTTTCAAATAAATTCATAAGCTTAATCAGTTTTTATATAACCGATTAAGAGACTATCTCAGAAATGGGTAAGACTAACGTGGTTCATTTCAACAATATATTCTTTCACCTTTCTAGTTCTGCTATTGATAACAATGATCTTTCAGTGTGGAACATTGTATGAAGAGTACATTGTAAGAATTGCCATGCTAAGATAAATTTTTCAAAAATTCATAGGAACTACTTATCTCTATTTAAAAAACAAGAAGACCAATGCTCCAACAATCTGATGTAATTCAATCTTACAATAATATAGCAAAGCTCAGCCTTAAGCAACCCCAATTCCTGAGAGCCTCTATTTTTTCTTTGATAAGATTATTGCAGAAAGGAATGAGGATTTTCATCTCCGGATGTACCAGGTACAGCGTTATTAGTGATTCTAAATTTAGTTCAAGAATTTCACTTAGGTAAATGACCGAAGGTAGACAACTCTACTCCTTATTTAGAAACTCTATTCATCATACTGCATTTGAAAGAGTATTCCTGTAGAGAAATATTATTTCCCATCTCGGCGAAAGCACTTCCCTATTCAAAAGAAATGATAAGGAAAAATGTAGGTGATATTTGGAAAGCAAATGGGACCAGCAAATAGAACAATACATTATTTCACGTCTGTAGAGCCCCTATTTATTATTATCAATGGCTGACATTTACCACTTAGAAGAATGCAAATACACTCTAATAAGATACCGTTGCAGGTTGTACTAGAAGAATTACTCAAGTGGTGGATGTAGCAACATGGCTCTCAGTAGCAAAGCCTACTTCAGATAAAGCCCTCAGGGAGAGTTTTATGAGCTGGAGCTGGGACAATAGGACAAAAACCGCTGGACCCTTTCATTTCCTTCTTTCTTTCATTGTGCATATGGTGAGGGGAACGGAACGAAACCCAGGGTCTTAACAGGTGAGCTATCTCCTGTTGCTTTTTTTATTCCTGACACCATAAAACAAAACGACACTTACAGATGAATTAAAAATTAAGTATAAAAATAGATATTTAAAGGAGAATAAAAGTAGAATGCAAGAACTGACTTTAAAACTGAGTATTTACTAAACATGACATAGAAGAGACTTATGGAGAAAACTCTGTTAAATCTTAACTATATTAAGCAATCTTGTGAAACAAAAAATAATCTACAAATAATCTAATTTAAAAATGGGCAAAGCAAAGGACTTGTATAAACATTTCTACGGCTAATAAGCAACTAAGAAATGACTCAATATCTCCAATCATCAAAGAAATACAACTCGAAAACCACAGTAGATCCCATTTCACACCAGTTTGCATAGCTACTACTAGAGATTGAGAGTATGGCTTAGTGGCAGAGCACTTGCCTCCAATAGGTCCTACTAGCTAATGTGGAAGTTCCTGAAAATATTGAAAAGAGAAACATCACAAGATGCTGTGATCCCATGATGAGGTATACATATAGGAGAGTGGAAACAGGGTCGACAAGAGGTATTTCAACACGGTATTCACAATAGCACTATTCAGAACAAGTAAAAGGTAGGAGGAAGCCAAACACCTATTGAAAGACAGACAGATAGACATACTGTGGCCTATACACAGAACAGAATATTATTCAGTCTTAAACCTGAAGAAACTATTGCCACAGACTACAACATGGATAAACCGTGAGGAAATCATGCCAAGTGCATTAAGTCAGTGATAAATACTATATGATACTACTTTCATGAAATATGTAAGGTAGTAAAATTTTTAATGAAAGTAAAATGATTATCGAAGGACAGGACGAAGAAAAAAAGAATATTTGTTGTTAGCACCAATGAAGAATATGCTTTAAAATAGTTAGGATGGTAAGTTTTATGTTACAATAGAAAATCTGGAATATTTATATCTGACTTTTAAAAAATCAAATAAGAGGAGAAAGAATAAATTGAAAAAATCATTTAAAATGTTTATGAGCAGAAGCTTATTCTTAAATACACTGTTGTTACAAATCAAGAAAAAAGTTTATAATCTTAATTTTTAAATTGAAAAACATGTGAAGAGGCAGAGGATCAAAAAAAGTAAAAATCAATGAAAAGGTGCTCAAAATCACCCATTAAGCAAAATAGTATAATGATAGTAGATACTATAATTTACCCACAATAATGATAAAAAATAAAAATGGATCATATCCACTGACTATGAGAATAATGACAAGAAATCAGCCAGTCTTCTGGTACATTGTCATAATTACAAAATTATGTATTATAAAAATAGTAAAAAAAAAAAAACCTTGGAGGCCCATTTACCCATACCTTTTAATGTTTAAAATCAATAAATTTTTGGACCAATGACATTACCAGTAGAAATGCGTTTTATGGACAAATCTTTTAGGTTTTTGTGATACTGGGGATCAAAATTAGAACCTGCACAAGCTAGGCAAGCACTGCAGAACTGAGCTAAATCACCAGTCCTTTTTAATCTTCTTTGAGACAGGGTCTTACTAAGTTGCAAAGACTGGCCTGGACTTTGTACTTCTCCTGCTCCAGCCTTCCAAGAAGATGGGATTACAGATATGAGCCACCACACTGGGAGCCACCACACTTGGTCACCATTAGGTTTTGTAGTGAGGATTAAATGAAATTCCTGGAACACCTAGTAATGTGCTTGGTACACCATAATTACTCAACAAGTACTAACTGTCATGATTTTGCACTAAAATGTCCCCCAAAAGATCATGTGTTCAGAGGTTGGGCTTTTCGTAGAGAAGCAGATCATGAAGGCTCAAACTTCATCATTGAATCAATCTATTGATGAGATAATTTAAGAACATTATTGGGAATTGACAGAAACAAGAATTAAGGCCTGGTTGAAGGGAGATCATGCAGGTGTGAATCTGAGACTACATCTGGTCTCCAGCCTCTTCCTCCAAGACTCTTTCCCTCTTCCTCTGCTTCCTGGATGTTATCAAATGACCAGCTTTTCTCCCCAATGCACATCCACCATGACGCCTGCCACAGGCCTTGAAGCAATGGAGGCAGTTGACCGTGGACTGAACCCTCTGAAACCAGGAGCCAAAATAAAACTTTCTTTACATTATTTATGTTAGGTAGTTTGTCAGAGTGATGAAAACCTGACTAATACAGTTACTGATATGCTTATTGTACTCACTTAAATGGGAAGAAATATTTTTGGAAGGCTACCCTAGCCAGTATTAAAAATAAGAACTTTGTTAAGAGCAAATGAAAAGAAGTTAAGGAGCAGAGACAAGGCATCAGAGGATTTATATGTGGTTAGGATTTGTTGGAATTTTCACCATAAACAACTAGCACACTGATATTTAAAATTGCCCGTGTTAGTTACTGAAATTCAGACTAGGCATGCACCAAAAGTTGGGGAAACAGCTCATTCCTCATTCTTTTTTTTTTTTTTTTTTTGAAACAGGGTCTCACTGTGTAGCCTAGCCTGATCATGAGCTCACTCTGAAGTTCAGGCTGGCCCTGGATTCAAGGCAATTCTCCTGCCTCAGCCTTCTGAGTGCTGGTATTACAGGCATGTGCCACCATGACCAGCTTTATGTGGTACAGGAGAATCAAATCCAGGGCCTTGCATTTTAGCCACTGTGCCATTCCTCTGATTCTCATTATTCCTTATTCTAAATTAGACTTTTTCTTCTTCTCTTGAGAAAATCCTACACACAGAAAACAGAAGATAACATTTTTCCACTTCACTTTTTCCTACCCCTTTCCAGAACCTTTGGAAAAAAAAAAAAAAAAAAAAAAAACCTCAACACCTGACGAGTCGATGGCCAGTGGCCATAATAGAGTTCACTTAAAGGAAATCTGGTGATGTGGGCTTTTCACACTTACAAAGTAAACTGACGTAGCTGTTCAAGCTACAATCTTCAATAGCCATGGAGCCATCAGAAACTGTAATCCAGGTAAGCATGATCTGAACATCATGCCATCTGGGGAGCTTTCTCAGTGGCCTCTGACAAGGCACTTGGGTAGGCTTAAAGGTACCCCCCCCCCCCCACGCTCATAGTCTGATCCCTAGATTCTTTGAATGTTGCCCAATTTGGAAAAGGGTTTTGGTGGGAGTATTTAAGGTTCTGAAATGAGGTTTTTTTGGTTCTTTTGTTATTGTTGTTGTTTTTTGGAGTATCCAGATGGACTCGAAATTGAGTTGCAAGTGTCCTATAAGAGACATGCAGAGAAGAAACACAAAGAGGAAAAGGCACTGAAGGCACAGGCAGAGTTAGAGTGATGCCATCACAGGCCACAGAAGCTAGAAATCACCAGACGCCATGTGAGGTGGGGAACAAATTCTCCCCTAGATTCTTCAAAGCTAGTATAATTCAATTGTGCCTCAATTTTGACCTTCTGGCCTTCCAAAATGCCAGAAAACAGAATTCTGGTTTTTGTTTTGTTTTCAAAGCCACCTGGTTTGTGGTCAGTTGTGATGGCAGCCCGAAGCAACTAATTCAAGCACTTTTCTCTGGAAGACACAGGGAGTGAGAAGTTTCAGTGACACACAAATCTTCACTTTGTGCTGCATCCTCCTAAGGTATTTTGTCACAGTTTTAACAGTAACACACAATCATAGCACCTTTTATATTCTGGAAAACATACAACTATCATGTGGTAACAAAGAATGACTTCCCATTCTAACACCGCCACCTGCTTCTGTGGTTGATATGGACCATGATTCACACTCTGCTGTTCCACAACGTCAGACTCACATTCTGCAGATATAAAAGCTTTTCTGTCTTTATTAGTCCCAATAAAATGCTAAGTTTCCTTTAAAAAAAAGTAATTTTCTGGTTGGAAGGTAGAATATTTCTATGTTACTGGATCTGGGGAAAGATGAGTTGGGGGGAGAAGGGGCAAAATGATCTGGAAAAGGAAGAGCGATGCTGATTCTAAGGCCTGAACATGCCTCCAAGAGTATCTGACCAGGTCCTCTAAAGATACGATACCATTAGAATGAGTGAAAAACAACCATATTCTGGCTGTTAGACATACCAAAAAAGTAACTTTCAATGAATAATCCATGACTGTATTGCCTGACACTGTCTAGTAAGTAAATGAAACAACACATCTTTTCATTTCTATTGTGATTAAAGTTCCAAAATGTACATTCAAACTGCATAGTTTCCAGCAAAAAGTGCTCATGGCATGACACTGCAGACGAATATTGCCTGGAAATGTTGGCAGATGTTTTCCCCCAGAAGGTCTTTAAGGTTGTCAATATCTTACAGAAATGACGAAGATCCAAACCTGGCACAAAGCTTTGTAGATTCAGAAACTGAAATCTCCCGTGAGCCCATGCGTCTGTTCTCTCATGAGCAGAATCCCAGAACTCATGAGACTGTTGAACAGGATCCAAATGCCAATTCATTTCCTTTCATTGAGCATGACTGCCCTTGCTCAGCTTATCATGCTTCCAGCATCCTGACCTACTGCTTTGCTATTCAGGACTCAGTGGAGACTGCTTCGTAACAAAGCAAACTACAATCAGAGGATCACTTTGTGAGCGTGGGACCACAGTAAGAGATTCCCAGGATAGTGTCAGGATGATTAACATAATTTGAATGCTTAATCTCAGTTTGTTAACCTAAAGTTGCTCACATATGTATGATATCTGAATATGTACAGTCAATGGTTTTTCAAATTCTGAAAAATTCTATTGTCCAGTATCCTCACCTCTCTAAAGTGTATAACTTGAATCTAAAGCTTTAATCTTAGATGCCATATGTTAATTCAAGGAAGAACTCTTATGTCTCTAATTTCACATCTCTTCCCCCATGGTACTATACGTAGGCAGCAAAGAATCTTTCGGACTTCATTATAACCACAGTATTATCTGTGGTCAAATATAGCAGAGGAACCATCACAGGAGAACATGTTTTAAAACAATCCTACAACTTTCAATTACTTTACAAGGTTGTCCTATGACTGCTAGAAACCACAATAATCCCATGGATGCCCCATGGATGCTGAAGACACTTTTTCAGGTGGTCCTTGGTATAAAGCCTGATTGTGACACGTCTAAACAAGCATAAATATAGGACTCATGACGAGGTCTATTAGGATCACAAAATCTTCTGAGAGGAAGCTGCCTACAGCTGCCCTGCTTAAGAGATTTAAAAGCAGACAGATCAAAGAATGTGTCATTTAAAATCCTGCTGGTTGTCATGAGAGAAAAAGGTAAAATTGCAAGCCCATTCATTGTATCCATTATTGTAATGGCTTAGGATAGGCTAGGATGAGGAAAATGAAGGGTTGACTGTATGGGTCATAATAATATTAATCACAGGTCATGAGCCCCAAATCTTGGATTTTTCTTTTGTACTACAAAGATAGGGGTTTTTTTTTGTTTGTTTTTGTTTTATTTTGTTTTTTTTTTCTGGATAGCTATGGTAACAGGTTTGATTTCTGAGTGTCTGGTTTCCTGTCTATAGACATCTGAGTAATGTGTCTATCCCAATCATTCACTGGGATATTGAGAATGAGTCAATAAAAAAGATACATGCCAAAAGACTTCCTGTTAACAGTAAAATCTGTATTTCCATTGAATTGGCAAACTGTATTTGGGCAGTTAAAAAGCAGCACAGTCACAACAAGACATCTTGTCAGTTCACCCATCTCAAATTTTCTTTCATGAATATTGTGCTGTGATGTTGTGGGGAGGGAAAGAAGTGGCTAGAAAGACCAACGTGTGCAGCACACTGAAAACGAAAGTCTGAAATAGAAGAGTTCTCTTTTAAGGATGAGCCACTTAGAAGTTAGAGCTCATGACAATTTCTACGAGAAAAAATTCACCATGGGTAATATCCATTATATTCCGGGGCTTCATAGAGCCTCCAAGCAACAGCACATTTCTCAATGTGCTTCTCTGGAACTGCATTTCTCTGGAAATGCATGCTATGCTTCTTTGAATGGGCCACCCTGTGCCTTGTGAATGAGCTCCTTCCATCCCCCCAACACGCCGCAATAAAGAACTGTGTTGATGTAAATCTACGTTGGCAAAAGCGTCATCAGAGTCAGCTGGAAGTGACAGGCATGTTCCAGCCAATTCTAGACAGTGTGTTGAAATATGCCTCCCAGGCTACAAGACCAAATGCACAAAGCGTGCCCGTGTCTTCACGGGGGTGACGTGCTGATCAGTAAAGCCCTGGCTCTGGTTGAACACAAAACACACATCAGGAGCGTATCTTGGGGGGAAGCCAACCGATCAATCCTGACAAGAGCCGGCTAATCCTTACAGGTTAAGAGGTGCCAAGGCTCGTCCTTTCCCCTGGGGGTGGAGGAGGGAGTTTGTACATGTTGCTTTGCAAGGCACACTTCTTTTCTAGGACATAAAGATCATATTTCCTAATAACAGCCAACCAGCTCACGTAACATATCCACCGGCAGACAATTCAAACCAACAAATCAAATTCCAAACGGAAAGCCACATTCTCTCCATTTAATAGTTCATTCATTTACAATTCTGATAATGAAAACACCAGCAACTGGTATAAATGTTCAGGTGTGGTACAATCTTGAGAGCTTTTAAAAAATGTAAAGTCAACATTCAATACTGAGTTATTTGATGCAAGTAATGACATTGTTAAAATTAAGCAAAGAAACTGCTGGGGCAAGTACAATTTTTCTTTTTCAAAAACATGGCTTTTATTTTTTCAGTTCCTCAATATCTAGCTGTACACGCTGAAGAAGAGAATTTTGTGTTTGATTCAGGGAAAAAATGGGGTAATTTCATGGTAGGAAATCTGCCGTATGCCTATATAGGTGCAAAGTAGCAATTTTGTACTCATCTTTCCGCATCTTCTAATCACGCATCTAATTTTTGCAACATAAATGTATGGCAAAGAGATGCAAAGAGAATGGCTTTACTACACATGAACGTTGTGCAGACTGCTCAGCATATCTGCCCAGCCGGACTCTCAACTGTCTCTCCCTTCCTTGTCTACAAACACACCTCAGATGCACTATAGTGCCTGAGAATGAACTAAAACAATCAGACACACATAACGACTGGCCCATTAAAGGAGTTTGTAATTGTCTGACTATAAGATCCCATGTAAAGTCCTTGTAAAAGCCCATCACTTCCAGCCTGTTTAAATCCTCTAAACTGGCATACATCCCCAGGCTTCTCATAACTTCACCAACACTCCAGTATGCCTCTTAGCAGTCAGAGTCAATCATGACCAAAATCTCCTAAATTCCTGGTGCCTTCTCTGCTGCTTTTATCTTATAACACTTCTGGCTTATCAATGAGAATATTGATTCAATTCAACCCTGTGATGGGGTGACTATTTTTTCTTCCACATCTTGTAGTATTGATCCTAAAGCAGAAAGATGTGTCCCTCTTGTCCTTCTGTTTCTTCCAGACCACGGTTTCTCCCTTGTCCCAAAACATCTTCAAAACTGCATTCCATGGACCTCAGGCTCTCCTTCTCAATGCTTAAAGCATTAGTACTATTTCTCCAACACAAATCCTGACCTGATTCACAATGCCAATTCCTCCCATGGTCTCCCAGTCCATGCTATCATGCTAGATGATCTTGTCCACAATTCTGCTTAAGCCACCTCATTTTGTAACTATAAGCAAAGTCTTACCATACCAATAGCAAACTCATTTAATCACTTTCAAGCATCTCTGCATACCCTGTCTCTTCGTAGATCATTCTTTCTACTATTCCAATACCAAAATTTTCCATTTCCATTGACTTATCCATTGCATTAATTGTACAGGTTTTTACTGATGCTTACCAGCCTTGTGCCCGGCTTGCCAGCTTTGAATAAACAAGTCATCCCTGCTCATTCTCCAACTTAGACTTGATTAGAGTATCTCACCTCTTTGAAAGCCAGTCTTTCCCCAATGTGTATCAGCAGCCAATCTGCACGAGAAAAATCTTAAGCCCTCTTCTTCCATCCTGCTGCACAGAGCATTCAAACAACTATTACCTCTGCTTCCCCTATCAACCCTTGAACCTCCTTGACATGGTATCTTTAGAAGACACCTTTCACCTCTGATGGTCACACCTCATCTCTTCTGTTGTGCCAGGGTTGACAGGTACAACTAGCAGAATGTGATGTGATGCCTCTTCAAAACCTATGTCACTAAGACTCATGGCTTCTGCTTTGACATTTCTTGGGTCGCTGACAGTGGTGCACATCATGAGAACTTTTGGCTCTTTGAAGAAATCCAACAGTGAGGAACAAAAATCTCTGGCATTGGCTAGTAAAAGCAAAGTGGCCTTCAGCGAGTGTCATCTTACAAACTGCCCTACAACCCCAGAAAGGCCTTCCCTGAGAGCTTGACTGAAAATTCTTGCAGGAACCTGCATCCAAACAACACTGATACGCTGTTCTCCAATTCTTAACTTTCAAAAATTATATTATATAACAACGCTTATTGTTCCAAGTTGCTAAATTCTGGGACTACTTGTGTGTGTCTCTCCTTTCAGTCTTCTGTTAGTCTTACTCTATCAAAGCTACTTCTGCTATGGGTTCTCAATCCCCGCCCCCCATGTCCAGTGCAATGAAGAACCCTCCTCAGTCCTCACTGTACTTGACCTAGAGCAACAACTGATGCAGCGGATCTCATCTTCCTTGAGATGATTTGCTCACTTGGCATCCAGATGTTAATGCCAGTGCTTCCCCTTCATTGCCTACTTTCTCAAGGAGTCCTCTGCTGACTTTTCCTCATTTTAGATTTCTTAAATTTGAAGTGCCACTCCTGGCACCAACTTCCTTTCTATGCGTAACCGTTACCTAAGCAAGTGCATTCTAATCTTGCGGGTTTCGGTGCTTTTTACTTTAATGATTTCCCAAATGTTAACGTCTAGTCCAAATCTCTGCTCCAAACGTATGTATTTAATGTTACTGTGGACCGAGCCCAGGGACTTTGCATTGAGTTACATCCCAAGCGCATTTCTATTTTTGATTTTGAGACAGGACTTGTTACTTTATTAAGGCTGTCCACGCTGGGCTCAAATTTGTGATCCTTCTGCCGCTGTCTCCCAGCATGCTGGGATTATCAGTCTATGCAACTAGGTCCAACTTGCAAGTACACTTTCTACAAAGGAGCTGGACTATCTTTACCCACGTGCAAACAGATGGTGTCTCTCCCCGGGGCAGACACTCACATTGCTGTGTTTTCACCTTGAAAGAACACAGTTATCGCTAAGTCTCAAAGCCTTAATACAGCTTCAAGGTACGATATGATCTGACTCATTGCTGCATCTTTGACCTTGTTCTCTGACTCTCTCCCTCCCTCAAACAGTGCCATTCAAACCTTCCCTTAGGGCCTTTGCATTTATTTCGGCTCCCTAAAATATTATTCTCACTTAGTTCTAGAGCTCACTTTGTCATCTACGAATCTCTGCTCAAAGGTTACCTTATAGTCTTCCCCCCCAAATTCCATGTAAATCTCTTAACCTCCTTTATTGTTCTTTATTATACTCATCATTCTCTGATCTAGTGGAATATTTATTTGTCTTTTTCTCCATTAAAATATGCACCCCATCAGATCAAAAGCTCATCTGCTTTGTCCAGCTTCTACTCCCAAAAGAGTGACAGGTATGTAATAGAGGCTTTGACATTGTTTTTTGCACTGACAAAATGATAATAGGATATTTAGTTCCTGACATTCACTCTGGTGAGCTAATGTGGAACTACAGAAAACTGCCTTCAGAGCAAGCTGGGTTTCTATATACAACCCACCAGATCTACCGGATGCACTCTGAGTATTACATTTTTCAACTTAGTAAAATTCAGGGATAGTACTCCCATAAATGATTGCTCTGTTCTACACAACAGAGCGTAAGTGTCACTAGGGGTATAAATATGTCTGATTTAAGAGGAAAAACAACTGTGTATTCCGCTATTTCAGAGGAGTTATCTTGGAAGAAATAGCAGGATACTAGTTAGCTGAAAATACCATTTGTATTGGTCTGGTTGGGCTGAGTCTTGCATTCCAAGTATTGAAAGTGTTTAATGCATTCACTTGGGGGCTTAGCAAGATTAATATGAGGTAATACTTCAAAATGTCATTTCTTTTTAAGTGGAGTTAAGCCAATAAGAAGATAAAATCAATCGTGTTTCATTTAAGCACTTAAATCTCTTGTTGGTCAGAGATAGGGAGAGGGTGAGAAAGAGAAAAGGAGATAAAAATGATACTAGCAACCCTTCAAAATCTGATTCAAGCCTACCTTCCATGGCCCAAGTCTCCAAAAATATGCAATTTCACCTGAATCCCATCAAGTTTCCCTATCTGTTCCCATATCTACTTTGTCCTTGATCTCCAGAAACTCATCCCCTGACACTTTTTTTTCCACAGTTCACTCCAATTCTGTCCCTGTTGACATTTACATACTTTAGACCCATATCATATTTCTTTCTAGGTCTAATTCTTCTCTTTGTAAAATGTGATAATAAAACCTAAGTCTACTTAGGTTGTCATGAATACTGAATGAGAGAATCAAAGGTAACTTGCAGGAAGAATTTGAGGACTTCGTAACGACTCCATCTTTCTTATCCATAAAGTCTTGAGTGATCCCCACAATTTCCTAAAAATTCTCACTACTCTCTGTATTTAGTTCATGGTTTCTGATTTGTGGCTATTTGCGTAGGCACCTCTCTTCCACTACATTATAATTCTCAAGAGCAAAGACTTTGGTTCAAGAACATCCCATTCAGCAACACACAGAGCACAGACACAGTGTAAGAGCTGACCTAAGCTTCTAGATTTCCAAAGTCTCAACTCACGTTTAGCATTCCATCAACACTATTTTTACATTATATTTGAAAAGTACAAAAGTACTACTTTTCAAGGGTCTTTTTGTTAAATATATCATTTGAACTTTTAAATAATTCTATGAAGTAGGTATGAATTAGTAATGCTTCCATTTACAGCACAGCATGATTGGGGATGGGAAAGTTTAAATAATACCCCCAAAATCCCTGCAGTGAATGAGCTGCAAAACTAGGTAAGGCTGCAAATGTCTGGACCTCTTCTATATCACAAGACCATGCCAGGTGCTACGGATGCACTAATGAATGAAGCAAATTAGTTTCTCCTCACAAACCTACCTTTCCAGGTCAGTCATTTACAACTGGTTAGAACTGTGTCTCCCCAAGGACACTTGGCATTGTTTGGGGACATTTTGGATTTCTACCACAGGGTGATGGGAGTTATGGTCACCTAGTGAGTAGTGGCCAAGGCTAATCTGAACCTCATTCAATGCACACAAAAGCCCTGAGGACAAAGTATTAACCTGGCCTGGGCATTAACAGTGACCAAATTAAGCAACACTGTTCCTGATTGAGCTCTGCAAGGAAAGGCCACTAAGTATCCACAGGAAACACTGCCAGAGGCCGTGATGGAGAGAGGTTTGGAGACATAGATCATCCAGTCTGAGGTGCCAAGTGGAAGCATCCTAGAAACATACTGGCAAATTATAATCAGTTGGCCAAATCCAGGCTACTCTTTTAAATAAATTTTTATTGCATATATTTGGCTGCTTTTGTACCATGATAGCAGAGTTGAATCGTTGCCACAGAAACAGTGTGGCCCCAAAAGCCTAAACGATTTACTGTCTGGTTCTCTACAAACAAAAATTTGCCCACTCCTGCTTCTAAACAATGGTGATTCAAAGCAAACCTTCAGAGTAATTACGGAAATCACGTAAGTAGGGGAGAAGACGGGATGATGGCACAAAGCTAAGTAAGGATGTTATCAAACTAGCCCAAGCATAAGTCTCAGGATGAAAATAAAGGTGATACTGGAAACGAAAAGAACAACAAAAGCTACTGTGAACAGATGACATGACACCAGGGCCTAGACAGAGTCATGGCAAAGTGTCTGTGGGCAATGACTGTCTGGCTCATTGGGTAAGAGGGGCCCAAGGAGCAAAGACGGAAAGATGGTAATGGACCAAACAATAAGCCTGTTTTTGCACATGTCAAATTGAAGGGATATGGGGATCTCTCTAGCGGAGATGTTCAGAGAAGACATAAGAACTAGAACCAGGAAGTGAGGTATAAGAGTCAGTGTTTTTAAAAATGAGCTGCGTAGAGCTGGGACAGAGTTCATGCTGTAGGGAGCAGGTTGAAACAAGGTCAGAGGGCTAATTATAGAACTCAAGGTACTTCCACGTACAGTGTGGGAAATGAAGACAATGGAGGGGGAAACAGTCTCACAAAAGTAGGATTAACCCAGTGAATGATACAGTTTCAAGGAGAAGGCGTCAGCATAAATATCAAATATTAACAACATATCAGTATTGTGCATATCAATAAGAGATTTCAAATGCCAAAGCGAGGCTGCTTTTAATTTACTTTTACACGCAATTGCTCATGTGCAAAGAAAGTCCTGGAGACAGATGTTAGCAATGCTTCTCCTTAATCATTTGCAGCTGGTATACTGCTCACTCTCCCTGAGACTTCCAGTACTTTTACTCCAATGCATATGCCATCACCCTCGGCAGTCTCTTTTAATGGTACGGAAAAGCAAAGAAGGTGACCAATCAATACGTTACTCAAAGAAAGTTTCTCAAACGATGACTTTGATCTCGTATGTAAGGCTGACAAACTTGGCTTCAGAGATCTCCCCTCCAACCTCCAGTGGGTACGAGTCCAGCTTCAGGGCGTGACCTACCTAGCAGCACAAGATCCCCTTCTCAGAAGGGCTGTGCTCAGAGTCACACACTCTACGGTTGCCAACATAAAATCTGTAGTATTTTATTGAGCAAAAGGCCCTGCCTTTTCATTTTACCTGGGTTCTGAACATGATGTAACCAGTCCTATGTAAATATTCTACTCCAGAAATAAGTTCTCCACAAGATCACAGAGGTGCCAAAAAATCTGACCGCTCACTTACCTCGGCTGTCACGTATATGCTTAGAGATCTTATACTTTAAAAAAAGACATGTGCATGCCCTTGTAATTAGGACTTGGAAGCTGCCATTAGCAGGTACAGTATTTTTCATGCAAGTTTTATGCTTTGCATCTGTGCACTACAATGTTAAAAATTAGTAGTTACAGAGTGAAAAAGCAAAATGCCAATACCACACATTCTGTTAAGGGATTGGAGTCACCGAGGCTGAGTTCAGCGGGTTACCTTTAACTAAGAGATTCAGGCCAGAAGAGCCCCTGCGATAACTAATGCACCTCTTTTTAGAGTGGAAGGATCAGTGCTTCTGGGACCAGTGTGTTGCTACACTGGACAGTTTAAATCACACCAGGATGGTTGTAGGCATATCTGATGTGATTGACTGGATTTCAAAGTGTGGAATTGAACAAAAAGAAGGTAATTTCTTTTCTGAACCCTTTCAGGTATTCCGACCACCTGAAAGAAAAAGACTTAATTGTTCTTTCACATATTATAGTAGTTACTAAATGTCATTTTAAGCACAAAGAGACCAGATCTCAGGCTCAAAGCCTGCTACTGCTGGTCAGAGTATCTAGATAAACTTGAACTGCTTTGTCTCTTATATTGTAATATTTTTATCATATTCTTTCCATGATAAATGACATGGCTTTCCAGTTTATCATAATTACATAAAACGTCATTTTTAAGTTCATAGATCTTTAAATTAAAATGTTCATCTATGAAAACTACTAAATGCAAAACAGTAGAAATGGTTAACAGATGCACCTTAAATTAGGAAGGTGAAATGGAAATAATCACAGTATTAATGACACTGCTCTTGTTATTAGCAAGAAGATTTTATTAAGGGAAACCTGGTTCTATTCAGAGCAGAGCCATCCAATTCCTCCTTGTGCGTCAGCGGTCTGCAATTTATATATGTTTTAGTTATTGCCACCCATAAATCAGATGTTGTTCTATTGGGCACTCACTCAATAGAAGGTCATAAAAAAAAACCAGCACAGAATGAAGTAAAGTAAAACAAATACTATAAACCTAAGGAAGGCAAACAAGTAGAAGTGATAATCCAAACAACCTTATTAGTCCGAAAGTTGTTTACTTCAAAAGGTCAACTAAACATTATATGCTCACATCACGTAAAAAAATGAAAAAGTAGGCAAACTCATAATACAGAGGGGAAGCCACTTTCATAGTAGCTAGTTGGCTCTCTCATACAGGTGGCAAAAGGAAATTTTAAAATGAAGGCAATGTAAAATTGAATATATATTGAGCAAGGGACAAAATGTTTATACTAAAATACTTTCTCCATGCTAAAACCTCTTTTCTTTTTGAGTCAGAGTCTTGCTCTGTATAAACCCTCGTCTAAAAACTAATTATTCAACTTTAGTGATTCTCAAGATCTACTTTGAAGTAGTAGTTATTTGCTGCTAGTTAAAATTTCTCCAAATTGTCATACTAAAAAAGTAAATATGGAGCGTTTTTTTTTCTTTTCTTGTCAAATTTCTCCTCAAAATCTTGGCATTTCCTAAATGCTTAAGCACTGGAGTACAAGTTAGCCAGAATGAATTCTAAAAGATAAGGATTAGCCATCAGAGTTTAACCAGTTAGTTATTCAGTGATGTTTCAAGAATCATAAACATATTTACATGGTATTTTCCCCAGAAACACAGCAGTTATTAACTACTTTCAAAGTAAAATCTAGTGTTAAAACGATGCATATTTTTGGCAAATTGTTGTCACATTACACATACAAATTCATTCATCTATACTAAAGTCAAAACTGTACCAATCTAGGTATGAATAAACACAGACATAGGCACACACAAAAACATACAATCTTGGTCACAAAGTCCATAAAAATAATTAATCATTGGGTCTGAAATGGCTTTCCACTATGGCTATAAAGTAATGTATCATTAGAACGTCTGAACTGGAATAGATGCCTTCGGGTATAGATCCCTTTGGGGGCTGGGCATAAAAGAGGCACAGCTGTGCAAAGCACAGGATTCAATTGGTCAAAGAACAACTATTTATCAAACAAATACTATAAAGGTGACATTTGGAACTTCACAACACATACAGAGATTGATGCAGGTGGAGGTTCTGACATTTTACAAACTAAGAATCCAGCCACATAATCAAACTACACTATAAAATAGAAGATATTATAAGATACAAAGTGCCCAACAGATGGCAAGACGTCATGCTGGAGAGTCCACGGGAAAATCTCACCAGACGAAGGCGGGCAACTTTGGCCCAGTCTATGACCAGGAAAACTCCACGTCAGCCCACCAAACCCAATGCTTTCATTTTTTTTCTCTCATTAAAGCTTAAATTGTATTTCAACCCAAAGAATACAACCTCAGAAATGTCATTTTAAAGAAGACAAAAGCATTTGCTTCTGCTCTTACAGACGGTTCCACTACAGAAGCACGTATAATGCTAAGTCTTTTTCTTTAAAAAGACTCTAGTATAATAGTGAGATTTGGCAATGATTACCATTTGATAAACAGAAAGAAATTGTTTTTAAGTAAAACAGCCCTTGGTCCTCTTATTTGGCCAATGGTCACTAGCAGTCAGACTGTGAGTCAGGCCAGATCTGGTTACCAAGCAGTTTGCTGCTCTGTTGCTTAGTAACTTGAGCTTGTGGACCATCATTCCCAGCTGCTTTTCTAGAAGCAAACCTTAATAGATTTCTGACTTGATCTTTCTCCTTAAGAGCTTAAGCCTTTCATACCTTGTTCACTGAATTACTGGGAAAAAAATTCTCTGATTCCTTCTTAAAGTTTCCATTTTACTTAGAAATTATTCTGAATCAGAAATACCATGTTAACTTTGAAGCTCTTCTCTATCAAAGACACAGACTTCTACATACACACACACTTGCAGCAAAAGGATGACAACGTTCATACAAGCTGAATATATTTAAAAATAAGCTGAGATTCCACATCAAGAAAATTTCCTTCTATCCTTGCAACTACAATTATGGCACGTGTGGATGCTACTGGAGATTGAACTCAGGGATTTCCAACTGAACTACATCCTCGGTCCCTTTGACTTTTATTTTAAAACGGCCTAAGTTGTCCAGGACAGACTTCAACTTGTAGTCCTCCTGCCTCAGCCTCTCAAACTGCTGGAATTTAAATCTTGCAAAAACTCTTATTTTATAGTTTCAGCACACAAGCAGGGTGGGGTGACAAGTGTAAATCTGACTCTTAGCCTAAAGAAAGGCAATACCGAAGTGACACAGGCAGGATGGAGAGGCTGGCAGACCTATATTCAAGTTTGTATGCTCCTTTTCTCACGGCTGTATAGCTGAATGATCTGAATATTGAATATTTTATCAGGATCACAGCATTTTCAATTTATAATTGACTCTTTTGAATAACTAATGCACATAAAATACCTGATACCATTGATGGCTACATTGTACTACACTGCAGGTAATGACCCTGACGACATCATTCCTTTACATTTCAAATTTTGAAAATAATCACTTTATCTGAAATAAAAATAGAGAGACTGTATCCTAAAATTCCACAAAAATCATTTTATTTTTTGTATCTGCATATACAATCTGTATATACAATACAGTAGAGATTGATGTGTTATAATAAATTGATCAATAAAAATTTTAATTAGAATTTTAATCATGATTTATAGAATTTCATATTTTCCCTAAAATCATGTTTTCCAGATTTTACAGAGTAAATGTCACCAATACTTTCATTCTGGAGACCTAGAAGCCTGTATATAAATTGCAGAATTGTAGAATTTTGTCTCTTTTTACCCTTTTTACCTTCTTTTCTTATTTTAGTCTCTCACAGCAACAAGCTGAAACTTGTTCTTAATTACTTATCTTAAAAATATACTGCACTTTGTCATCAATTTGTAAATTTAATTAGTCATTTTTTTTGCTTGTAAGTACCAAGTGCCTTTTTAACCACATGATATTCAAATAGAGAGCCCACAACTTTAAAACAAAAAAAGTCAAATAACTAAGGTCAAATATCAAGTAGTCAGTATTCCTGAAAATACATGGCACCAATAATAGTAAATCATAGCTTAAAAATATGATTTTTCAATTGTAGAATCATTGCAAAACATGCCATAAAAGCTTCCATGCTAATAATAAAATCTCTTCCTGAAACTGCTCCTTGAAGACCAAATCTGGTAGCTTCCTGCCTAAGAAAGTAAAAATAAAAATACTGAAGCTCATTGAGTTACCTAAACTTAGAAAAGTAAGAAGCATTTTCAAAATAAACTATAAAGTATTAAAATGAACTTTGAGATTCAAGTTTGGACATGCAACATTTCCAGTAATTTTGCAAAAAAAGACCCTGTTTTTGCTTGGTTATATTAACTGTAAATATCAGTGGCTTCAGCTGATACAGACAGGCTTTGTATCTTTTCACTTTCTTTAAGATTAATGTCAAAGGTCATATGACGTGCAGGAGTAACAACTGCCACAGTCACTTAATGATTTCTCCTTATCATTAACTGTCAAACTATAATGTCTGCAATACAAACGTTAGAAGCCAAGTGCATACTTTTAAGCGGAGCACTTCCTGGGGTTCTGGTTTTAAGAAAGACCGAAAGTGATGGTGTACCCCAGAATCCCAGTACTCTGTGAGGCAAAGGCAGGAAGAATGTAAGTTTGAGTCCCACTTGTGCAATTAGCAAAGGCCCGCCCCAAAATACTAACAAAATGGGGTGGGGGGATCCAAAATTTATATTCACATATACACTGATGTAAATACCCACTTTTGTAGGGGAGAAATGAAAACAACAAATACTAAGAAAAGTCAAAAAATTTAAAAACTATAAATGAATAAAAATGGCTGGAGATATAGGCCCAGAGTTCAATCCCCAGTAACAAATACAAACTGAAGTTTTGAATTGTCTTTCAAACACAGTAGGCTCTGGTGCGAGGCCCACCCAAAACGCCAGGAGTACTTCCTACTGTGCTTCCCTGACTGGCTCCCCTGGAAACTTTCTCCCCTTCTCTGGGAATCTCACTTTGCCCTGAGCCCTCATCTGGTTCCATTCTCTCTGGAGAGCATCATTCATGCTTCTCTCTGAGTCATCTCACCATAAACGACAGTAAAAAGGAAACCTTAAAGCTAGACAAGGGAAACGTCAGTTAGGGGTGTCTATGGGGTGTGCCCTATATTTATCTTTAACCTCCAAACTCTAAACCTCAAGATTTCTCCCTTACAGGTAACAAATGGTTACCCCCTCCACTCCCTTGTGACTTGAAAAAAATGTATAATTCTCTTTTAAACAATAATGAAAGTAACTACCATTGCTAAAGAAATGATAAGAGATAAAAGGTTCATTTTTAAACATAGGTAACTTCACATCTAATGCGAATGTCTTATAAAAACTAATTTATAACAAACAAATGCATATGGCCCAAATCATTTATCTACCTGACTGCATGGGTGAGATTTCCTAAAATTCTCTGAAACAGGTCTTTTTAAAAATTCAAATTTTGTCTCTAAAATAATTGGTTTGTTTAGGGATATTACTAATTACTTCTGCCTTTGGATATGTCATAATTAAAACCCCACATACATACCTAAAAATCATAAAGATAATATATTTACATATTGCCTAGTCACCGTGTTTTCTTAAAAAAAAAAAAAAAGGCTGTCCCCTAATTTTCCTTGTACACACTCAAAGATTTTCCTCCATTCAGTGCACAAAGCAAAGACACCGTGAAAAGGTTTGGGATCTATGAGACTTTTTTCATCTACTCCTTAATCTGATATAAAACCCCCAACATATGATTTATATTGGAAAATTATAGTTAGCTTTTATTAAATTCAAATTTTAGAAATGTTTTGGGGGGCATACATGTAAATAAATGAACTCAAAAGATCTCAGCAGTGAGTGCCACGTACAAATACTAGTTTCTAAAGGCCAATGTTTTCCACGTAGCCCGACAGCAACACACAGCCAACGTCAGCCATTACACTGAGAAAACTGCATCTTCACCTCCGTCATCATAAAATGACTCAATGTTTTTCACTATGACTGCACATTTGCTTAGACTAAAGTGTGATACTAAAAAGACTGCAACAGCTATTTTCTAAGAGTAAATAAACAATTAGCTATTCAGAGCCTAACTGATGTATGCTGTTTGGCAGTTTAAATAAATGATCCAAGTCTATGTGTGTCGAACAGCCAAGTTGCAGTACTATGGGTGAAAGAGAGCAAGGTGTCAAGGCAGGCGCCTGTATGGGGGCTCTGCCGCGCTCTCTGTCACTTCGCGGTATGGCCTGATGCAGTGTGCACGTATCTATGTACACAGGTACACACATAGAGTGTGCATCTATAATATAACATGTGCTGCATTTGTAAAAAACAAAAACATATGTTTGTAATTAACGAAGACAAGGAAGGAAGTACACAGTGACTTCAGAATTTCCAGGAAAGCAATAGAACAGAGAAAGGATGAGTGGTGACTTCAGTAGGAACTGTAGGACTATATTCCTTTTAAAAAGAGGTGTGTGTGGCTGTGGCCATAGCTCAGGTGTAGGATAATTGCCTAACCTGTCCACAGACCCTGGGTTTAATTCCCAACACACGTGCGCACACACGCGCACGCGCACACACACAAATGCCTGTGTTTTAGCTTTTTGTTGTTCGTTTGTTGTTCATTTTGTTTTTGACACAGAGTCTTACTCTGTAGTCTAGGCTGGTCTTGAGCTCACAATCCTCCTGCCTCAAGCCTCCCAAGTGTTGGGGTTTCAGCTGAGCTCCACCAGGCCTGGATGATGTGGTGCTGTGGAATCTAATTCAGAGCCTTGAGGTTGCCAGGCAAGCACTACAACTGCCGTGCTATTCCTCCAGCCCCCTAGGGGAAAAAACCGCTAAAATATCAACATTTAATGCAAAATGGACCATTAACACAATATGTATGTGTACACCATGCGACCACTGTGTATTGCACATACATACTAATAAACGATGGTGAAAATACCAAATTTTAAAAAACTGAGTCATGGCTATTTAGATTAATATTATGTGAAAATGGTTATCATTAATACTAAATTACTTTTTTTAAAAAATATGGGATGAAACAGCAGAAAATTTATGACTTACTTATAACTAAACAGTATCTTTTAAGATCCACAAAACAATAAAACCATCATCCTACCTTCTAATTCTGTGACTTTATTGAAGCTTGACACAAACAAAATACAAGAAAATTGAGTAAGGAGAAAACTTGAAAACAAAATTAATAATTTCCTATGTGATTTTTCCAGACTAAACTAGCTCTGGAAGTTCATGGTTTTGTTTTGTTTTAACCAGTGGTTTCCCTGACCTTGAAGTTACTGGTGATGCCACAGTGAATCCCATGGTCAGATGAATCAGTCCTCTATACAATCCCCAGACTATAACCTGCTATAGATTAAGTAAAAGTAGTAGAGTGGTGACATGAATAGTCACGAGAAAGTTCTAATCCTAATACAGCACAAGGCGTAATACTACAATGATGTACGTCAACTAGGGATTTACCTTGCTAAAACAGCAGTGGTACGATGTGTTACAGAAATCTGAAGGATGAAAGACATTGTGCCCAGCATGGGAGAACTTGACCAAGGCTCTCAGGAATAGCGTGAACGTGAGGGGCCAGGGCCACAGAGGACAGGCACTCACCCTATGTTCTGCCACAGCAATACCACTCCTCTCTCCATTCTCCTTTCCTATAGCCATAAAATCAGCAAGATGCTCATTTTCTCATTTGGTCTTTTCAAATTTATTCACTAATCACTGGTGTAGAAATATAAACATTACCTATAGTTTCAGACTGAAAGGGACACACAGTTATAATAGGGAAAATATTAGTTTATGGCATAGCACCTCGGCACTGTGTAACACACTTTAGTTTATGTGTAACTATTCTTAGTAGAACCGTAACTCGAAATAGGTCCTACTACCAGGAAAGGGGACAACGTGAAACTGAAGCAGCACTTGTAAAAATTGTACTAGTAAATGGGAAAGTCTGACTCTAACAGCATAGAGTGAGTGGGAAAGACTGAATTTGAACTTCAGTCATCTAGCTCCTGACGGCTGATGTTTCTGCCTGAGTCACACATCACCTGGCATGTTATGTGAACCCAACATGCTGTTCTTTAAGTAGGTTATGAAAACCCGGATCAAGTCTGCATAAGAACAACCAGGCTTACAGTGGCGAATACAGAAGTCAGAGAAGAATTCTGAAAAGCACGAGAACACTAAAATATTGATTACTGGATTTGATTAGCAGATATGTATAAGCATCTACCACTGGACGGCCACCGTACAAAGCATGGGTGTACCAAGGTGAGAATAACAGGGCCCGGCTTTTTTGGAGAGTTGCTCCAAGTTTTAAGGGCTATATAAGGCAAATAAGCCAAGAGTCAAGCCAATCATTTGGTTTTCAGAGCAGATCCTGGACCCACAGGTGATGGCTATGTTATAGAGGACTTCAATTACTTATAAGCAAGGTCTTTCCAATCAATGGATCTGTCAAACAGAAGACTTGAGTCAGTACAATCTTCACACAAGAGTTGTGCAGCAAGGTTCACAAGCTGGTCATCACAGATGGTGTGCTTCAGGAATCCAAGGGTACTACAGAGGGCAGTGAACCAGGTAGCTATAATATACTGTGACCATCATGGCTGAGATGCATGCCCCTCCTTTGCAATCAGACATGGCCTTAGTGCAGAGCACTATGTATACCCCCCTGAGGAAACACAGGCACAATCAACATATGTGCTCCTAGGCTCCCACACAAGCACACATGCAAGCTATCCTCTGTGCTCTTCCCCCAGGATTCAGCTGAGCCTGGGAACTTTGCAAGTGGCATGTAACAGTAAAACCACAAAGATGGGATCTTCGGTCCTTCAAGTATGGAAAGGCAGGCAGGCTCCCACAAAAGACAGAAGTAAGATGTAAACATCCACTACGTCAATCTGCTCAGGCTTACAGAGCATTTTGTAGAAAAGCAAGTTTACCTTAGCTAAAACAGATGTCTTCTAGCATGATTTATTTTTTCTACTAGAGTGTTATTTATTTGAAACCAAAAGAATGCCTCTGGTTGAACCTTGTAATCATTAGGTACAAAGTAAACATTTTAACTATAGTAGGTGTAAAATATGTACATAGTGAATATAAGAGAATATCAAAAGAAGGAACCTATATTCTGAAGCAGGACAGGCACAGATTTAAGTAGCTGATAATTTAATCTAGCAAAAGAAGAAGATGTGGATATTGTGGTAGTAATAATAGATAGTAAACATGTGAACAATAAATATATGTTTAGGGGCTGGAGGGATAACAGTGTTTAGAGCACTTGCCTAGCAAGTGCAAGACTCAGAGTTTCATTCCCCCATGCCACCTAAACTGGGTGTGGTGGTGCATGTCTGTAATTTAATCCCACACTCAGAGGCTGAGACAGGAGGATTGCCATGAGTTTGAACCCAGTTTGGGCTACATAGTGAGTTCATTTCAGGATCAGCCTGGACTACACACCATAGAGCATGACTCTCTCTCTCTCTCTCTCTCTCTCTCTCTCTATATATATATATATATATGTATATATATATACATATATAAATATACATACACACACACATATATATATATACACAGACGCACACACACACACACACACACACACACACATATATATACACACACACCCCTTTAATTTTTTGCATAGTGCTTAATACAAGTCCTGAAAGATAGATGGGATGATACTTGTCACAAGATGGTTGTGGATCTTATAAAATAATTAAGCTCACTGAAACAACATAGAAAATTTGAGCTACCCTCGCCAATTCCTTTGCTGGATGGTTTTAGTCCTTGAGGTGAACTGCTTCCTTCTGAGTTAGATGAGAACTGATATCATAAATTCTCATTTTCCACTTCCATTGCTCTCTGTACATCTGTCTGATCTGGTAGAGACCTGACAGACTAAAAAACACTGATAGAAATCACGCTCTTGGAGTTTTTCCAAATAGCACCAGAAAAGGAAGTGCCAGAAATTTCAAAAGAAAGCCTGTTTTCATGAGATTTCCTGCCTTCCTAACATCTTGACACGTCCAAATACTTCAAATAAACTTCAGTTGAACTTGTAGGTTGCTTCACTCACACCAGAGTCAAGAAGCCGAGTTGGGGCTCCTTTGTTCAGACATGGGTACAACATAGGAAAAATAATAATAAAACAGTTCAACTACAAGGAACTCAAGAATACAAAAACTCGGATCCTACCTCCTTATGAATGGAAGCCAGCTCTCCTAGCATCTGATGCCTGGTTTTGAGCCAATTCCCTTTCTCAGAGCATCTCCAGGTACTTGTCCATACCTTATTTTCATTCTCTGCTTGTCAGTGACAAGTTCATTTTTAAAGATATTTTCCTCGAGAGAAGTCATCAATTTTCCCAGTGATTTTCTTAAAGCTTAAGACATACAACGTTTTAGCCACATTATGACCAATATACTTAACTAAACTTAAGATTACTGCCATCTAGTAGTTAAAATGCTGGAGACTGTAAGAAGCTTCCCCAGTCAGACATCTAAGCACTTGAAGCTGAGACTTTGGGGTTTGCGTCTTTGGGTGTGACGTGTCTGCTTTATCTCTGGGCCACTTCCATCTGTGACACCAGTGCATTCCTGCGTACAACCCTGCCACTACGTTAGGTCTTGATTCCACTTTTTGTTGCTTCCTCCCTTAAAGAATTGTTTCTGGTTTTTTCCATGCCAGACAGACTCTTTGATTTGCTACAGAAAAAAAAAAAAACTGAATAAAACCCATCCACTCAGTTTCTCATCTAACATACTCATTAGTTTCTCTTTGTTTTGCTGTTTTATTATAGGTTATATGTACTTTGCCAAAATGTAAACGTCAAACACAGCATACTAGTATCTGAAATTAACCAAGCATGGACCATCGACCCCCAGAACACAAACCCACTGATCTGAATATAGAAATGCCTCTTCTCAAGCAAAAACCCTAAGGAAAGTCACATAATGTTTTATTTCGTCAATTAGGGTTTTTTTTAAGAGCAAAAAAGCATGACATCCTTTAAAAAATAAATGGAAGCATAACATAAAACAATGGCCTCTACCATAAAGGAGATGGAAATACTTCATAAAATAAAAACCTAGACAAAATATTCAAACGATCCTGTCAAAGAACCTGGCAACGTTACCAAGCACAAGCCTGTAAATTTCTACCCCCTTTCTAATTCCTTTCTTCTCCCCTAGGGAAAGGCATGTTTAAGATTCCAAACGCAATCCCGGGAGCAGCGAGGAGGGGTTTTGTGGCGACACAGCATTACACACCTACACGAATGCTGTGAGCACCTCCGCTCTAAGGGGGACCACACCGAGGGGACAGCTCAGAATATGAATTTTTCCTTCTGTCTTTTCTCATTCTTTCCTTCCTAAGCGGCGAACCCGGCTAGAATATTTGCTTAAGAACTCAAAGACACCCCACTACGTAGTCACAGAAGTGAAACCGCATTCTTTTTTGACACCTGGAGTCCAATTTTCTTGTAGGGACTTGCAAGGGCAACGGAACTCGGAAACCACCCACCTCCGCCGCTCCTATCGCCTATCCAAGCATTCCTGCCCCGACTTGGATATCTGTGGGATTTGTTGCTAAGGCAGATTGCTTCCAATTAACCACAGGTGAGGAGCGGCGCTCCCTCCCCCCACCACGAATAGCGGCAGGAGGAGGGGAGCCACCCCCAGGCGGGGACGGCTCCCATTTTCGCGCGGTCCTCGCGATCCTTACCACGTGTGCGCCACCGTGAAGCGCCTCTGTTTGGGGATGTTGCTACTGAGAAGCATCCTGCGCAGGAGCCGGGGGGAGTTTCGGGGCGAGATCACCGGGGAGAGCTTGGGAGACACGGACTTCCGCGCCGGCCTGGGCTTCTCCTGCTGCAACAAGTTTTCCCGCAAGGACTTCACCAGGTCCTCGTTCAGCCACGGGTTGGGACCGTGCGCACTGTCCACCTCAGGTACGGCTAAGGTGTCCGGACTGGTCTGCTGAGCCATGCTCTCCTTATTTTCTTCCAGGTCCACTTCGTGCAGGTGGCCGCGACCCGGGCAGCGTGGTTGCCTGGCGTCCTTCCAGCGATCCCCTCGCTCCGAGTCCAGGAAATGCCCCGGTAAGGAGATCGGATCCGGCCGCCGTCAGCTCCGCGGTCTCCCCCTGCCTCGGTCTGCCGGAGAGGACGGCGACGGACAGGCCGGCTGCAGCCCGGCGGGCGCGCTCCCCCGCGGAAGCCTGCTCAGCTCGGCGCCGCGCCGGAGCCCCCGCCGACGATCAGCGCCCAGCTCGCATGGCGCGGGAACATGGAGGGGAGCGAGCGAGCTCGGCTTGTCAGCGCCGCGGAGCAGCCTGTTAAACTATTGGAACTAATGCGCCGCAGCTGCTCCAGTGACTTCTGCTTATGTACATAAAAAGCCGTGGGGGGAGGGCCTAGCGTCAGATGCCTGCTGCGCTGCTGTGCGGCCGCGCTCTCCACTCCGTATTCCCGAATCCAGAGGAAAGAAAACTTTGAACTTGACCTTCCTCTCCTGCAAGGGCCATTTATCTCCCTACAGCCTACTACTACGTTCATAAAAGAAAATTGCTAGTGTGTGTGTGTGTGTTAATAAGCGAAGAATAAACAAGCTCTGGCTCCACAAGGAGCTAGCTAGCTTGGTTACTGAACTCAGTGTGATACACCTAAAGACACATTGAAGGCCAGGCCCTCACCAGAGGACAGGATGTTTTCACAACAACAATTAAAAGTGATTTTAAAGTCTCATTATTATGTAGGCTCTATAGGATTTCTGGTTTTGCCCACAAAAGGGGTAAATGGATCTAGCTTTTCCTAATTCCCTTTATCGTTTTTTTATTCAAGATTTGAATTTGTGATGAATATACTTGCAACAAACTTCTTCAGAAGAGGATTAAAAGCAAAAATATCTTCGTCTCAGGAAAAGAGCGAAAATGTTATAACAAATGAAGTTGGCTGAGTGAGACAGCCTGCTGAGTCTCCCTGTGTGGATAATGGAAGTTCAGACATTAGGGCAGACTGGAAAAGAGCCAAACATCTGAAGGGGATGTCTGTCCACAGCCTCCTGGTGATGCAACGGTTACAGGCTAACGTCACATAGCGGCTCTCGGGATCTAACAATATTTTACATTAAAAAAACCCCGCACAATAACTTTAAAAAGAACTATGAAATGAGTCCAGGTGAAATTAAGAGCAGAACAGTCTAAACAAGTAACTTTGGGAGAGGTGGGGCAGGGGCTTTACAATTACTACCAGGGAAATTTAAGTTTCTCCAGGTCTTTGGCCGACCCTCCTCCTGGACCTTCAGTTTCAATCGCTCGCCTTTAAGAAGGCACAGGTACACAGAATGTGGCATTTACATAGAACGGAATACTATGCATCAATAAAGTCCAACAGCGTGGAGGCTTCTGCAGGCAAATGCAAGAAACTAGAGAACATCATGCTTAGTGAAAATAAGTCAGAAGCAGAAGGTGAAACATCGAATGGTCTCTCTGATATGAGAGACCCAGACCACAACACCTATGGAACTTAAGACGAAAGACAAAGTGAAAGAGGGGAGTAGGGTGGGGGAGGAGGGAGAGGAGGCCCTCCCCCAGGACCTTTTATATACATAAGCAGAAGTCACTGGAGCAGCTGCAGCGCATTAATTCCAAAGGGAGGGGAGGGCAGGGGGAGGGACAAAAGGAGAGTGGGAAAGCCCTTGTCACCTTAACAAGATAAGTATGTGCAGAAAATGCTCAACTCCATTGTAAACCTCGAATTTGCACGTATACATATCAATAAAATGTGGGGGAAAAAGAGAAGGCGCAGGTAATGAGAGAGTGTTCTGGGATTCTGTTCACAGGAGTACAGGATCAAACTCTCCCAGGAGTCTACCTACAACAATTCACTGGGACAGGCTTTTCATGATTTAATCAGAATTCATTATGCGAACATTAAATTTGAATAATCACACTGAGATTCTTCTTTTTCATAAAGAATGTTTGCCTACCAACACAAAAAGATTTCTTTAATATGCAATACTGGAAAAATTCCTTGGTGAATTAAATATATACATATGCACTATATAATCTTTATGTGCTAAGTATACACACACACACACAGACTATTTTTGAATATTTTTCATAAAGTGGGCTACGGAGCTGACAACGGGATTAAGAACTGCATAAAGCAGTTGTGCAAAGCCTGCCTTCTGAGAGCTTATTTTAACTTAACTAAAAGGTCTGGACAATACTTAGTAAAATGCATCAAATTACCCAGAAAATGATATAATCAGGTACAGAAAAATTTACTGATACATGTTATGTAATGAAATAAAGGGTGACAGGGAAGAAACTCAGAAATCAGTGGAAAGAAACTAGTGTAGGAAGAGCTATTCCAATAGGATGAAAAACTAGAAAATGCAAATGCAATACAATAAGTTTTGTTGCAAATAAATAAATAAATAAAACTCCAGCAATCAAGAAATCAGGATATAGAAAACCTATTCAGGCTCAAGGAAATAAGGAATTTAGTAAACAGACCAAGTGAGGAAAAAAACAACATGCAGCAAACTGACATGGCAAAAAAAAATAAAACTTTTTTTAAAAATCTACTTTCCAGAGGGTCTATTTTATTTCAGTAACATTTATGGATATATGCTTTGTACCAAGCGTCATGTCAAGTGCACTGGGTTAGCTTGATGCTGCTCCTGGCCTCAGGGACCTGACAGTCTATATGACAGGTGCAAACCTTTTACATGAGGAAGTATAGTCCTCAGAGTCAGAGAAGAGCCTAGGAACTGGAAGTGTTTATATGTCTAAGCAGATCAAAATGACTCTTAGTGAGGGAAAGAAACAAAAAACAAAAAACTTCCACGCACAATATGATTAATATAAACTCTATATTTGAAAATTCCTTAAGTTGAGGGGATTCTACATTCCAGATCTTGCTTTCTGTGATCATGTATAAGGCAACTAAGAAAACAGAACTATTTACATGTTAGTTTTCTCTTAAATGGTATTTCATATGGGATAATCACAGACGCTGGGCATTTTGTTGATGAGCATAACTAAGTGAAAATAGATGATCTAACAATATCCTATCAAAACTTCATTAAGCCTCATGGCTACACATATACTGAAACTGAAGAAAGGCATTGTACACACTGCCCAGTGTTTTAGGGTACGTTAAAGGGTTCTAGCGTAGGAGTAGGACTGACAGCCTCTTCATAGATCCCCATATTTTGTCATTTTTATTTCAATTTCCTGACAACAACTGTTGCTTTTCTGAATCCACAAATGATGTAGGATATGCGTGTTGCTTTTGTGAAATAAAACTGTATTTTGTTTTGAGGATTCTTTCTACCCTCTTGAAACAACTTGAAAAACCCTGTTCAGTTGAGAACGATGCTTGAAAATCACTGCTTCAGGAAACATAAATTTTAAAGTTCTGAAGATTATCAAGAGTGAGTGAGGACTGGACGGCCCAGCAATGTTGTTTGACCGCAGAGGATCAGGGGAAACGCTTCCTACTAGAGTACTCTGTAGGTTGCTGTTCACATAAAGTCCCCTTAGGACTCACTGCCGAGACTTGTCTGAAAAACACTGTAATATTACAAGTGACAATGAAATAAGGGCTTAGGTTTTAACAAGTGGAAATTTGAAAGTGGGTGAAACGCTTTGATAATGCCACCCACACCTAGAACATCAGATAACATCTCAACTTCATGAAAAACTTCCTAGATATTCTGGTGGGCTCACAAAATTCTGGTTTTGGTTTGTTTTTAAATTCAGAATCTTTAGAAACATTTTGTTTCATTTATTATTCATAGGCAATATAATGAACCAGATAAGATTTATGTTGGCTCTTGGACAAAGATTGGAAAGTGTATCCTTGTCCAGGGACAGATAAGACCTGGATCTCCCAAAACTTAAAAAAAAAAAAAAATTGAGGTGTGGATCATTTAAAAAAAACGACACAGTAGAATAATTTATATTTAACTAAAGAAACCATTGTTTGTTTCTCCTAACTTGGTTTTAATTAGGTAAATATGCATTAAAACAAGATTGCTTTCAAATTGCCCAAAGGCTATGATCCGTGGACATGATCTGAGTGGGAGAGTTTGAATTGTCTAATGATTAAAAGGGTATGAGGTGAAATACCTGCCCTGAACCTCAACCATGCTAGGTACTATCTGTGTCACTTGGCCGCCAGCTCATGTCCTCTGTGAAATTGATGACAATGATGACATGAATAGCTATTGCATAAGAATCAAATGTTTTCATACCAACAATATAGGATGTTAGAACAATATTTGGTATGGAATAAGCATGCAGGAAACAATATTTACCCACTAGGCGTTCCGAGGAAATTACAGAAATGTATACAAGGTGAATATTAACTATGCGCTATGAATTTTACATTGTATTGTAGTACCTCTTCCAGCCACTCTTTGGGCAATATTTTTGTATCGATATTTTATAGATGGAAAAACAAGAAGGTAAATAACTTGCCAAATGTCATTATAGTTTACTAATGGCAGACACAGGATTTGAACTTGCGTCAGAGAGGTGGCAGGACCTCTTATTTGGACTATGCACCACTCCACAAGAAAAGCTTATCTGATTTAGAATCGATTTAGAATCAAATATGCTTGTTTCTATGGAAAGCAGTAGACACCTGAGTGTTCTTGTCCAGGCAACACCAACGTCTGTCCTTGAGTGCGCTTAAAACATACACCGTGTCAAGCTGTGAAGGCTGCCAAGTCATGAAGTTCTTATAGAGGCATGATATTCAGGTAAGGGCGACTGGAGGTGGAATTCCTGAGTGTTTTTTTTTTTTTTTTCCATCTATATGCCTGTACTCATTCAGTGTGGATTTTTAATTAAACTCCATGGTAGTTTTCCACTTTGCCAAATAATATATTCTAAAATTATTTCATCTTGACTGTTTATCACAATAGTTTTTCACTTGGAATTTATATTCCTATAAATTAATGATAAAGTTACATCATCTTTATATGTAAAAGTACATCTGAGCATTGTAGACAATTAGTTTTAGGGCTAGTTGGCAGAGAATTTTTTAAAAAGGGTAATATATATATATATATATATATATATATTTTTTCATAAATATATATATATGAAAATACAAGGTGTAGGCAAGCCTCTAATAAACATTAGCAGCAAATTAGTGAAGGACACAGTACATCCAGATTTAAATGTAGAGACAGTAAATATCTGGAGAATAACAAGGAAGTAGCACAGCTTAAATTAAAAGGTGGTAATTATGGAAAAATAACATAGTTTAGAGCAGGTAGGTAGTTTCAGTAGGTAAGAAATACTGATTTTTAGGCTCTTACTAAGTAGAAAATATCAGTAAACTATAGCTGATGTGTTTACAAATATAGCGTGATGTAAGTAAGTTTACCTAAGATATATGTAAGATACACTATAACTTGGAAGAGAATGATTCTGAAGGCTATTTCTCTAGTTCTTATTTATATGAGTTTGTATATAAAACAAAATGAGCAAAAAAGGACAAAAATTAGGAGGAATTATTCATTGGCTATGTATGAGTATATAAATCAATAAAGACAAAAATTGATGGGATATCAGTTATACACTCCATCTAATTAAGTATGGTCCTCCTAAGTAATCATCAAAGGCTCAATAATTTAAAGAGTAACTAGAATTTATTAAAAGAACTTATGACTTATATTAAAGTTACATGTGAGCATGTAACTTATTCTCCAAAGCTCAATTTATTTTAATAAAATGATCAAACCTTGGTAACTTTTTCTAGGTTAAAACTAAATAAAAAGAGATAACTGCTAAATATTAAGTGAACATTACATTTGAAAAGAAAGTTAGCATTTTTCAGGTATAGCTTATATTAGTAACATTAACATAGCATGTTTATTTTATTCCTGAGAAAAGTTTCAGTAAAGCTCTTTCCTTTTCTCCTGGAATACTGTTAAAAATTCCAGTAACAGAACATCAACTACTCCTAACTACTTTGCTGAAACAAAGTCTCAGCATTTCCTCTGTAAATATTAGTCCAACTTCAAGAAATACATTTAAATGACCATTAAAATTTTATCATACCATCATACCCTATTATTTCTGAATTTTCTTTCATTGGAAAGAACAACCAAGAATTTTGCCATCAACTTGCACAATAAAGCAAAAGCAAAAAAAAAAAAAAAAAGCTGTATAGTAATATAGTAATAGATTATCTTTTAATCTGAATTACTGAAAAAGTCACTATACACTCTACTGTGTAACCCAACAGTACTAAGAATAAACACTTCATATTATTACTTAGCTCAATTGTTACAAGAATCCCAAGAAGGTAGATATGAACCCTGCATTTCAAGGTTAAAAAAACTGTGATAGAAGAGAAAACTTAAGTTCCTCATAGTCATGCATATCAAAAGATCCCCAAATTTTCCCAAACTCATAACTAAAATATTTGCAAACTCTGCAAAATTGTTCATTTCAGTACAAAAACAACAGACATTTAGTGGAAAAAAGAACGAGACGGCACTTAAATATTCACACTGGGTTAACAAGGAAAATACATCTTTATTCACGTAATTGACAGAAAATAAGCCAAATTCCACGCATACCCTAAGCTTAGAGGCGTATGACACCAATGATCTCTTCCGAACCAGACACCCAACTGACTTTGCAACTTCTCTCATTGCCTGTACCTGCCCACCTTACCTCTCAGTGACCCCAAGGAAGAATTTTAGGTCTTTTTCAGATTAGCACAACATAACTGGAAAAGTTTCCTCAAAGAGTCATGCAAAACACACACACATATAACAACATAACATCAGTCATTACAGTTTTAGGATATAGTTTTTATAAGACAACAATGTATTTCACCAAAAGTATCTTAATTACAGAGGCAGCTACAAATCTTGGGATGATGAATATATTGATAGTTGGAAAGTTAAATATATCTAAAAAATGATTTTTCACAAACAAATCAAATTTCCACGGCTAATGTTTTCCACATTTAACTAGAAGGAACCTTCTGTAACTTAGTCTTTTACGTAGGATACTTTGCAAAAGCATTAAAAACCCAGCGTTTCAGTTCTAGTTCTAGTAATTAACTAGCTAAGTCATCTTGAACAAGTTAATTTTATTTCTCTTGCACTCAGGTTGCTAATATAAAGCCCTCTTAACTGCTGATGTTTTCAAATTTGCTAGCAGAAGCCCACTAGTCCCAGCACTTTGGGAGCCTGAGGCAGAAAGATCACAAGATGGAGCCCAGTCTGGTAAACTTAGTGACTTGAGGATACCCATTCTCAAAATCAAAACCAAAAAGCGGCCTAACCATGTAGCCTCAGTGCCAAAGCCTTGGGTTCCATCCCTAGTACCAAAAACAAAAACAAAAACAAAAAACAAACAAACAAAAAAAAAAAAACCCAAAACCTCAAAAAATATATGACCCGATGGTTTTTAGTATGCTCAGAGTACACACTTAAAATTGGATAAATAGTATTGTTGAGAATTATGTATCAGTAATTCTGTTTTAATGTATTTATAGAAAAAAGTAGAATGATATGAAAACACGAAAAGCTTAAATGAACTTTAGTTCCTCGAATTGAACACAAGTTTTAGTTATATGCAATTTGAGAAAATCCAACAAACATGCATCCAGAGGTGTCATCTACTTGCACAAAGAATTAGTATATACCAGAGACTATGCTTTGAGAAAAGATGATATATAAAATATTTAGAATTTGGAGAATGGAACAAGAGAGTGCCTCACTAAATAGGTGCCTTATTGATGCTTTTATGGTCTTGCAGCCTAATTTCTTCCCTAACTAGGTAAAAAAAAAAAAAAAAAAAAAAGAAAGAAAGAAAGAAAAAGAAATTGTTCTGACATCTGAGTCACAACCTGGGAGACAGAGTGGGAGAGCATGCTTGATTTAATTTAATATTTGGAATCAAAGTATTGTTTTACTTCTATAATAGTGAAATGGCAGAAAGGTATATCCACTGTTACATAAAATGTCAGATTTTCAAAGTTTCATAGCTTTTAGGCAATAAGAGAAAATTCTGGACTCACACTTCCCATAGTATGTTCAACCAAAAATCAATTTTGTGTGATTTTTTGGAGTGTATATGAAAAAAAGCATTATATATCTATATATATATATTTAAATGGGTCACTTCATAATAATATCCACCCGTTGCTTATTATGATCACATGATTTCTACTATGGTTTGGATTTGGAGTTTCTCCCCAGGGACTCCTGTATTTGGGTGCAGTTGGGTAACTGCTACTTGTGGGTTAATGGAGGTGAGGCCTGGCTGGAAGGAGTATTGGTTTGAGGCGTGACCTGGAAAGATTGTGTCACTTGTTGAGACTGAGGGTGTCTGAGGGCACAACTTTCAGGTGTTTGTTGTTGTGGGCCAGGAAGTAAGGGAGGGGCACTCACCTTAGGTGTGGGGCAACCAAATGGCTACTTGAGCTAAGTAAAGAAAGGAAGAAGAAACATCGCTACAGTGTCTTCCTGGGAAAACTCTGGCTTTGCCAGAGTCTCCGGATACCAGCTTGTTCTTGCTTCTCTTGGCTACAGCTCTCCAGCCTCTGCCCTGGACATCTACCATTATCAGGTGACCACAAATAGACTGTGTGACACCTTCTGAAACTGCGACCTAAATAACCATTGCCTCTCTAGATGTTGGATATTTTGTCAGAACAATGAGAAAATAATCAACATAACTTCTGATGAAAACTTGTGTGGTTCTGAATCCACCTGAGTCCTCCAACGTTTCAAGAGATTGATATATCCACGATCCTTAAACTCAACTTACTGCAGGAAGTGTGAACATCTCAGGTAGATAATGGAAACTTTCTTGGACTTCTTGTGTGCGTGTGTGAGTGTTTCTATTAAAACAGGAGGTTTCCAGCAGAGTCAAATGCTCTACTCCTGCTACAACACCAACTCCTTCTTAAAATTACTATGGTCAGCCTTAACAAATGAATACACATTTCACTATTATTCAAGATATATATACCTGTGAGCCTAGTAACTCCCATCTATAGTTTGTAATTATATAAAGATTGCAAAAAGCCAAGCAGTAATTATTTAATCATTACAACAGAAAAACAATATGTGACCAAGAAATGTTCTCCTTGTACTCATAGTAAAACACTTCAGTTCAAGCAGTAAGTAGTTGGCTCCTGATCATTGCACTTTAAATACCTGGAACACAGCAAGCACTCAGTAAATACTCCTGAAGCCTAGGGCAGGAGGAAGGATATGGCCTGGTACCTGGTACTGTTGGCTTTGGTATACTAGGCTAAAAGGACAATGTGTCCAAACAAGTTACATTCATCTACTAAAAGCCTAAAATACTTCGGCCATCCAATTAATAGACATGCTCTTACTTTTATAAATGTATGCATTCTACATAATCTAGATAATATGTATTTTCAATGAGGAAAAAACTTCATAAGCTTTGTGGAAATCTAGTCTCTATAGACCACCATTCCCCAGAGGTAACCCAGTTACCAGTTACCAGTTATATCCATCATCGAGAACAGTGGCAGATATGGTTAGTAGCATGTAAAATATAGCTTGTATGCCTGAAGGACTGGATTTTCACTTTTCTTTCATTTCATTTTATTAATTTACACTTAAACGATCTGATCTGACTCCTGGACAACATGTTCAGCAGTAAATTCTGAATCTTCATGTGACTTCATGAATAAGCACATGCCTATAGACAGAAGAAGTAGTGTTTTCTGAGTCATTAAAAAATAAACATAAAATCCCGTATGATGATCACTCAGCGACTTGCCTTTCTCCTGCAGCATATACTCTCCCTTGCTATTTTTAGCTGATGTGTGCTATTCCCTAGTTTGGTTGTTTCCCAGTTCACATAACATTTTCCTATAAAACGGTGTTCAGGTTTCTGGTTTTTCACTAGTTCACAACCAAGAACAGAATTGTAAAATTACTTTCAAAATCATAGAGTGATAAGATATCTGTCTTCTTAAACTTTTAATAAAAACTGCCAAATTGTTCTCTAAAATGAATGATTCCACATAGACTTGCACGGATGGCGCTAGATTTCACATACTATTTTTCCCCTCATACAGCCTTATGTCGCCATGGGTTTCTTTGCACTAGTTGCCAAAACCTTTTTTCTCTCAAGAATAAAAATCCAGTTTTGTTTCAGGTTTCTTAAAAGGGTTTTTTTTGGGGGGGAGGGGTAGAAATTAAGTACACCGGTGACCACCACTTAAGTTCCGAGAAAGGGGAAGTGACACTCCACTCTGCTTCCAAATCAATGTTCCATTTCAGCTCTTCAGCAATTTTAGCTGACCAAGCATTTCCCGAGTGTCTCTAATACGAAAACACCTACCCATTATAGAAGGCTTTTGAGGAGGAAAAAAGCATTAACTTATTTTCAGTCGTGTCTGGTGTTACTCAGTAAACTAGGTTTTTAAAATTGCTTTTCCTACAATAAATATAGATTGTGCTAAACATTTATCCTCCTTGCCTACTCCCTGACACACATTGGCACAGAAGGTGTAATGCCTTTCAGGACTTTCTCACTTTTGTGTGCAAGTTTTTCCTCAGCAAAACGAATGGCCTACAGATGGGAACTGAATTTACAGAGCCACTGCATCCCGGCCTGATAGTAGCGATGCCACAGCACCCATAGATAGCCAGATTTGTGTGGCTAAAAGAACTCCTGACTGGGACTCTATTGCAGATGAGGCCATATTTGTCCTGGAGCATGAAGCAAGCCAACCATTCTCCACGTCTCAGTCTGCTTCTCTGAAGTGATGGTGATTGAATTGATGACCTCAAAGGTAGCTAAACCTAAGGTGAAACTTACAAAGGAAATCCAAATCCGTTTCCATAAGACTGTTGGCTGATATTTTCGTTTATGTTAACAAGTAAGACAAGCATGAAAGGATAAAAAAATATGTTGTAATTTTGCTCATTTGCCAGTAATTAATTTCTTTGGTACATGTTATAAAATTCTAGAAGAGCATGCCCTCAATTTTTGTGCTATTTACAATTTAATGTCTACAGACATGATACTTAGCTTAAATCTGCATCATTAACATTTTCCCATCACTTTCCTAAATCTATATAATCAAGACGATGAAACAACTGACTGACAGCATTTAATCCCTTCGGTGGTGTAGTCACCACCCAAGATGATTTCAAGACACCAGCTCAGAACCAGTGAATGCTACAGCTGGGAAGAGCTGAAGTCATACACTACTGCATTATGTGCCTATTACCATGTTCAATAATTATCTGAAGAATACTACTATCAAAATGCCATAAGACACAAGTTCAAATAATTTTGCATTACTTTTTAATAAATTTACTTAATTGAATATTTATATGCTTGAATTTTAAGTAACTGGTGAGTTCTACAGTTAGTTTACCAAATTCCTGAGCATTTAAAAATAGGTGCTGCTTATGGAAGTCACCAAAATACCCATCAACAGACCAATGGATACACAAACTGTGGTATTTATACCCAATGGAATACTATGCATCTATAAAGTCCAACAGCATGGAGGCTTTCGGGCAAATGGAAGAAACTTGAGACCATCATGCTTAGTGAAGTGAGTCAGAAGCAGAAGGTGAAACATCGAATGGTCTCTCTGATATGAGAGACCCAGATCACAGCTCTTATGGAACTTAAAACGAAAAACAAAGTGAAACAGGGGGGATACAGCAGGAAGGGATGGAGGGGTGGATAGGGGGAGGGACAAAAGGAGAGCGGGAAAGTCCTCGTCACCTTGACAAGATACATATGTGCACAAAATCCTCAACTTCATTGTAAACCTTACATCTCGCACTAATACATATCAATAAAATGGGGAAAAACAGGTGCTGCTTGATCAGTATCAGGTGGCTCTAAAACACAGCCGTTTATTGTCATTTGGACATTCTCTCACATGAAGGACTTATCCTTTTTATAATTTTCTTACAACTAGGTTTTTGTCGTTGATTCTCAGAAGTTCCACACAGTTCATAGATATAAAGCTTTTGATCAAGTATGTGCCTTTCTAATATCTTTCTTGGATCTCAGTCTTACTTTTAAAGAGAAAAGTTGGCAAACCTGGGACTCTAGGGTAGCATGTAATAAATATTCAATAAATGATAAGTAAATTATCCCAAAAGATATTGATGAATAGAAATTATAGTGAGCCTCTGTGTTATTAATGCACATGATACATCTTTTTTTTTAACATGGAAACATTTCAGAAAAGAAAATTCTGAATTTTAACCTTGTGTCGTGTTTTACGATCTCAAAAACCCATACAAAGACTTCTCTGGAGTTAGACAATCTAGAAATAGAATCTATAACCTGAGTTGTAAAAGAATTTACAGTTGTACGGACTTAAAGTTCTACCTTAACAATGTTAAATACATGTAAACCCCAGTGGTATCCTTTCCACCAAAGTGATGCAACTTATTCACCTATTTAAGGAATGGTAATTTATAAGCAGTTTTGTGGCAATGTATTTGGAGACTTGCAGCAACAAATCGGAAAGGAAAGACAATGAAAAAAAGACAAGTTGTACGATAGAATGTGATGACGTGACATCTCCTCCTTGTCCCATGAGAAGACTGAGGCCTTCTTTGCTATTAAACTTCCCCAACTCACAGGCCACAGTTTTTGTATTCCTTGGTCTGTTGATGGTGACATTTCAGCATCTTCTACAACCTAGTTATTGTTAGTTGTGCTGCTATAAACCTGGATATACATGTGTCTCTGCTATACATTATTTTTTAACTCTTTGGGAAGGGTACCCAGGGGAGGCATCACTGGATCATATGGCATATTTATTTTCACTCTATTGAGGAATCCCCAGACTGCTTAATGAAGTGAGTCAAACTCAGATGGTTAAATGTTGCATGGTTTCCCTACTATGAGAAAGCGAGAACGCAGGCACGGGATGTAAACAAATGGGTGAGGCAGTGGCAGTTAGAGGTGGGTGATGAGGGAGGATGCAGGATGGCCAAAAGGGGGGAAGGGAAGGGACTGTAATGTTGACATGATACATATGTGCACAAACTCAGTGTAAACATTGTGTATTGCCTATCTCTGCTAATAAAAATGGAGAAACTCACACACAAAAATGAAGTTCCTCAACTCAATCCTCTCTCCTTTCCTCGCTTTCTTTGGCTCTGTAGCTCCTTCTAAACTTCTGGATGTGCTGACACATGACCATAACCAAAGCAGTAGAAATTATACCAGCCAGGAGCCTTATAGAAACAACGTCTGAACACATCAGAGAAACTATAATACAAAGGATTTCAGGCAGCAGCAAACAGGTTGATTTGGGTGTCCTTCAATCGATGGCTGCATTCTCAAACTGGGGTACATATGAAAAATACCTGGGAAGTGTCATGCATTTAAGTGTCCAGGCCATGGTCCTGCACATAATCAGGAAGGATCTCTGAGCGAGGGACTCCACTATCCCAAATCCATTTTGGAAAACTCCTTATGTGATTCCAATGTGTGTCCCAATTTCAGAGTAACCTGCTGTTGAGAAAAATGAGCACTCGCATCTATAAGTTAAGGTCATTCCTTCGTCATGGACCTGTGTACAGGCGGACAACTGTTTTCCACCACTAAGATGTGTGAAATAGCCTTTTTCTTCTCTGAGTTGCATAACCTTGGCTCCTCTTTCGAGCCTTAGCCCCTCTCTCTCCAGGTTTCCCTCCCGTGGCTCCTGTACAGCTCTTCAGTTCATTTCTAGAGCTTTAGCCTAAGACACTTACCTTCTGTGGAACAGAGCGGTATCAATTTGTAGCTAAATTGGAGCAGGAGCCAATAATTCATACATATCTACTCACAAAATACAATGTGATTTTTGGTTGTACTTAATTGAGCCTGAAACCAGTTAAAAAGTGGCTGTTGGCCTTCCATGTTATAACTCAAAAGGTACTAAGCAACTTATCTGAGCTCACAAACGTTTTTAAACTTAACTGCCTGGGAAACATGTGCCTGCCACGCCGGGAAGAGGATGAGATTTCCTTCTACCATCTCCAACTCTCAAACAAGAACTACATGTCCACAATTCCCCAAAGCAAATTCTAGTTAGTAAACAAACAAAAATAAAGAAAGAATAAAATAGAATTGTGTTTTTTTTAACATTCATGGTTATAAGTCAAAGTTCTTAGGTACTCATTAAGAACCAGAGATCAAAATTAATGCAAGTGATTTTCTAAGTACTCATGAAGCTCAAATTCTTCTCAGTTCCTTCTGAATAAAATTAAAGCATAGAGAGTAGACGGTAAAAATTTAAAGACCTTTACAGAGAGACATTATGAAAGGCATGTCATGTAACAAGCTGAAACATACATTTTAAAAAGCCGTATGGTAGTAAATCAGGTGTCACCCTTGACATTTGTTACACTAATTAGTTTTAATTTGAGGATTTCATAACATTTGGGTTATTATTAACATGGAAATTAGGCAATATTTTAGGGAGCTATTTACTTCAGAAAAGCAAATATTGTTCAGTCTCTGCCATTAGAACCTAAAACAATGAACAAATTTAATTTTCTAGCACCTAATTAATGTCTTACACTACAATGTTTTGGAAAATTTTACTCGCTACAAAGTCATTCTGATCTAAGAAATAGCAAAATACTAACATTTTGTAATACCAGGTATAAATGTATTACCTTATAAAAGAGTGCATTTTCTCATTTCATAACCATACTGGGAAGAGTATACGTGTATGGTACAAGAAACAGAATGGCCATTGTCTCCAAATTTAAGTAAATCAAACTTTCATTTCTGACTACCAAGTATCTGGAAGACTCAGAAGGATTGCAAGCTTGAGACCAACCAAGCCAATGTAGTGAAATTCTATCTAAAAATCAAAAATAAATTAAATAAAAAGGTCTAGGGATATAGCTGAGTAGCAGAGCATACTTCCTTCCATATCTAGTACCACATACACAGACAAACATTACCATTTCCTCCATTAACTCATTCACTTATTCAGCAAGCATTTACTCATTAATTAAGCACCTACCAGGTTCCAAGACTTTCGAGCAAACGATGCAAAGGTAAAAAGGTCTGGATCACTGACCTCTCCCACTATCTTGAAGGGAATGTGACCCACTATGTAAAATCCGAAGGTGGTGAGCTACTGAAAGCCCTTTCTCGCTTTCTTGGTGTTACTACAGAGGAGAAAAATGTGAAAGATACTGTTGCTCAGCTGTAATTTTCACAGTCACCTTTAGACAATCTTCCAATGGCTCCTACGACAGAAATATGAGCATAGTTAGCCTCTGCATATGTTTTTAGGAATTTGATACAAACTTTCCTAAAAAGTTTTATTTTTAGGACACCACCTGCAGAGCAAAGACTAGCATGAGCGTTGGCAGGTTGTGCCCTAACCTTCGGCTCCGTGGACTAACGTGTGTGGTTTCCTTGTGATGCAATTAGTGCATTTGTTGCCAATGACAACGGTTGTTTTCTCCATTAGTTTTGGTGTGGTTGGTCAGGTTATGTCACAAGAATTGTATTGAGAAGAATTATGGGTCTGCACGGAGTGCCAGCTTTGTTCTCTGAATACAGTGTGTGGTGTGGGGCGCTGCCTCTCAGCCCTGCATTTGTCAGAATGTAAACGCACACTCCGGGTACCCTCTGTGGGCTTTCTACACCACCTGGCTTCTTCCATCCCAGCACCTATTTTCAAGCCTCTAAAATATTGCACATGCATCTGGGAAGTTTCATCGATCGGATCTTTGCTGTTGTTTTCCACATTTCTGTGACTTCCACCAACCTTGAACTATAATCTTCCTCTTCCTTTATATCACAGAGAACAACTTAAGGCAACTATAATTGTCAACAGAATCTGAACAGGGATTTGGGAAGATAAGGTGTTATTGGACTGAATTATAATACATTCAGGCTGCAGTCTAATTGTTTCCAGCTTTTCCCTTCCTTCTATGGCTTAACAAGGGTTTCTAGAGCCACACGGCATTAAGAATCCTGAGACAGCTAATTAACAGTGTTGATCTACATCACATGAAGCACGTGGGTTCCCAGCAGCTGCAAAACCTCAGCTTCCCGAGGCAATCGGGATGACGACCAAGCACTTACAGTTGTATTTTCACATTCTTTTCCCTGCCCGTGGGAGAAAATGACCTTCGTAACGGGCACTTTTGGGGAGGTTAGTCCTTTCAGCATTAAAAGAAAGAAAGGAAAAAAGCCTCATTGCCATGACCATGAAAAAGTAAATGAACATTTCCTCATGTTCAGACTGTGAGTCACCACAGGCCTGCTAGTGGACAAAGGGAGCCTCAGGCATTCCCTGGACGTGTGGCCGAACCAAGTGAAGCACAGGATTGGCGAGATAGTGAGTTTCATAGCTTCTGATCAGCTCTCTTCCACATGACAGCTAAGACTGAAGTAAGGAACTCATTGATTCTTTTTTCAACTTTTTCTGGCTAGCCAAACATTTCACCATGTAAATACACAAACGTGACAGTGAAAACCTTATTATTTTTTTCAAAACCTTGGACACATTGAGAGAAGCCAGTCTCATCTTCCACGAATTCGTGTGTAAGTTATTTGCTTTATTAATGAAACCATCTGTCATTGTGACAAGGAACAGCCTTATCTCTTGCTGCCGGCCTATAATCCATCTTCTATAATGTTATCTGAAAATGTCTTTCTGAAACAGGTCACTCCCTTTCTTGAATAAGCCTTGATTTTTTTTTTTATCTTTTCATAGTAGATAATATGCACATTTCTTTTGCTCTTTATGCCCAGGCTGTCACTATGAGACTTGTATCTGTACGATGCCACGGCAAGGTACCAGGCAGGATACTGTACATACTTGCCGTGTAGTTCCTTACGCGCTTTGCCCTTTCAAGTCTTTTCCCATACCTACCCTGTCACTGTCTCTTTCTTCTGAGTTCTTTCTTAAAATGCTTCTTAAGTGTGAGGTACTTACGAGTCCTTTCCTCACTTATGGAATAAAAGGAATCATTCCTTCTGCTCCTTCTATTCTGTCTCTGATCACCCATGTCACAAGGAGAGATCTACATTACCTTTTAGTCCCTTATGTTTGTGTAACTGATAATGTACAGAAATAAAGCAATGAATGACTTCTTGAAAAATGTACCAGGGAGGCTAATTAGATGCAATTAGTTCATTGGACTAGATCAGACATAAAGCTTCTTATAACTCTGTAGTTCATTTTTATGGTTTATTCTTAATGAAGAGGTTTTGAAGTGATAACTAGGAAATATACTATTAGCCACTAAAACTCGTGTGCAGTGACATTTGAAATTATGAGTGAGATTATAACTCACCCCTCTTGCATGTTTGTCTCTCTTTCATACAGGCTTCTCGTTACAAAGACTCCAGGAGCCCCACACACGGAAATACAAAAGCTGGGTCTGTAAGCAACTACCACATTATTTGTTCATTAACAGCTTAAGAGAATGATTTTTTTAAAGGTGTATGCGAAACTAAAAGCTGAGAATGATGCTGTTGTATTGGACAAGGACATGAAACTATTTGAAAACGCTAAGAACTGAGCTGAATTAAAAGTGTAACAGAAACTATAAATCAGGTCACTTGCTTATAATAAACTATATTAAAACATTCTCAGCAATGGCAAACTGACATTTAGAATATCTGTAGGGTCCAGTGGAGGACTTAAAATGATGGCTTTGAAAATTGTTTAATCATCTGGTAAAAACCTGGTACAGCCTTCATTTCAAGAAAAGAGAAGGATGGGGTTGAAAAGCCCTGAGAGAGGTGGTTTTCAGAGCAGTTAGAGGTTTTTCTAGAGAGTGCTCCTTCTACAGAGAGCCACGCTGGGCACATCATTTCTGGCCTACTGATAAATCTCTGGCTGTCTAAAGGGAAGGGCCCTCCTGAATGGACTGAGTGCATTCCCAGGGTTGAATCTTTGGGACCTGACAACAGAAAGCTTCATGAAGGCTCACTGCATGGGGTTCTGTTCAATATCATGAACAAAGGAGGAAACTTTAATGTCAGTCAGAGCAGGTGCAAAGTAGACGCATAGCTGCAGGTGCTTGGGTAACAACATGATCCGCTAAGCCTTGGGGAATCCAGGGGGCTGCTGGGTTTGGGGGAAGAGTAGTGGCCCCTAAAAGGGGAACTTGTGACTTTCATCCACTGTGGTCACTCCAGAAATAATCAGATGGATTCTGTATGGAGGAACTACTCCAGCAAATATGGGTCAAACAAATAAAATGTAAGTTACTGATATAACGGTGTAATCTCCTTTGTTGCTACAGAAGGGCAAAAATCTGGAAACGTTAAGATACAATTTAAAAAATGTATTAGGAAGGAATAGGAAAGATTTAGAAATTTCATTTATGATAAGCTTGATATAGGGGGTGATATGCGTTTTAGAAAAGGAAAATAAATAAAAAATAATAATTCAAACAAAAATATAATTTTAGGCTTCTTTAGCCTCCGCAATAAAAATGGTGTGTTGCTGGAGGTGATCAGGGCCCTACTCTTTGAACTCTGATAGGGTTTGTGTTGTGTGGACAACTGCAGTTCCATTGAGAGCAGGGCTGTTTATGAGCGCAGACATATTTCATGAGAGAGGGATCCTAAACTGGGACTTATCACGCAGAGAAGAGTACATTTAGGTGGGCGGGGCCAGGTGTTCTTGGGAGTAGGGACCTTTCCAAGGAAGAGAATCAATGGAAATCTTATGCTGAGAATTAAGTGTGGTGAGCAGTACAGGGTGGCAGACCAATAGCTCACTCCAGAGTCTTACTTCTAAATGGCATGAGGTTCTCTGAGGAGAGCTGGCTGGCTTGTCATTCTCCAGTTCCAGAAAAAAGCTCTCAGATACATGTAGTCAAGGCAGATTTTAAGCATGATAAGTGATCAGGCTACATGAGGTCTGCATTCCTTCTTGTATAAAGATTCAAGACTGTTTTATGTCTGATGAAAAACAGTATTGCTTAGAATTATTATAATTTTCTTGGATTCCCTGAAGACTGCATTGTGCTTTGTGTGTGTGTGTGTGTGTGTGTGTGTGTGTGTGTGTGTGAGTGCGCGTCTGTATGTGTGTGTCTGCGTGTATGTACTTCTGATACTACAGATTGAATCCAGGGCTTTTGGCTTTCATAATGAGCTGTATTCCTTGGCCTTTATTTTTTATTTATTTATTTGTTTATTTATTTCTTTGAGACAGATTCTTACTAAGTTGACAAGTTGCCCAGGCTGGACTTGAACTTTTGATACTCCTGTGTCAGTATCCCAGAGCACTGTCATTACAGGCCTGTATTATATATTACGCTTTGTAACTCTATACCAATCTGAGTAAAAATAGATCCTGATTTCATATATATGTTATTTTAGAAGGTGCGGAACATTTTTTTTTTTGCCAGAGGCCATTTGGACATTTATGATATATTACTCACAGGCCACACAAATTATCAACTCCAAAATTAGCCTGCTGTATGTGATAATATGTTTAATTAGCTCCACCCTAATATAACTGTTACCTTGGCTGGCCATACCACAGGACCTACAGGCAGGATGTCCCCCACCCTGACGCAGGGTACAAGTGAGGTCCCTGATTTGCTTTTATTAGTTCTGGGGTTTTAAAGGCCTTAATATTCAGTGGCTGGCTCTTTACCTGGCCATTCTGGATTATGTGAAGGAGGAGCTGGGGTCAACATTCTTCTAGAAATGGACTCAGGTCCAGATTCAATTTCATTCAGAACCAAGCTGAAGCTCAGATAAATAAGTTGATGCCTTATGAGCTACCATATTCCCCACTCAGTGTGGTCAGTAAGAATTCAGCCAGGCTAGATGCCTTATTCCCACTTGGAAACAGAGCATGGAGGAGGAGGACTCAACTCCATTTCTATCTACTTGATGACAGACCTGTGATCTAGGCACACAAAGTTTCACGGCAGCTCTGAGGAACAGGAGAGGAGCCATGTATCTATTCTGTAGATAAGGACACATAGTTTATAGGGGACAGTACTCAGTAGAGCCTAGGCTCAACTCTTGCCAAAGCTCATCAACTTTCAAACAACTAAACACAACAAAATAATGATACGAACATTTAAAAATACTACATTTCGGTTTTCCCAGGAAGAAGCCACTCATTCCACTTTGTTTCAAAATGATGAACTCTATATTCAGATTATATCCGAAAACTTAAGATCAGATGCATTTTTTTACCCATTTCAGAACATTTCAGGGCTTTATGTGAAAGCTAATGGACTAAAAAAAATCTTTGACCTCAAAGATTAAAAAGAAAAGCAAATAAGTGATTTTGCAGCTTTAAAGAAAGATTACTGCAGAACTATTGTAGAGCATATGCAAATTTCAAAGGGTAGTGAACATGTACTCTGCTATCCAATGTGAATAACAGGATGTGTGACTAAAGCTGGTGACCTACAACCAGCTCGCTCACCTCAGAGCCTGCCCAGCCTCTGACGTCACTTTTTTGCTTTCTCTTTCCTTTTCCTCTCTTGGTCGTTATTTTTCTTTCAACCTCTGCTAGCTAAGTCCGGTTTCCTCCCCTGCTCCGTGTCTCCTTACCTACCTCTCTTATCTTTTCTTTGGTTGAATCTAATATGCACTTCATAACATGACACTCCTGGAGCTAATGAGGAAAAAAAATGTTGTATATCATGAAAAACTGTCTGCTACTATGCTTCGTGTGTAACCCAGCGATATACAATCTGTTTCTTCTTCTAACAATAATTTTTATTGTGTATACCCAAAGTTTTGAGCTACCCCTCACCACGCCCGAATGTGGGCGTGTAGTGCCACCAGGGCAAAAGTGTTCTTGGAACACTCGCTGAGGAAGTCCCTCCTCCCTGTCTGAAGAACACTTCTGGAATGAAGCACACACACACACACACACACACACACACACACACACACACACATTAGAAGGCAGGTATGATGGCACAGTTAGTACCATAGAAGATCCAAGGTGGCATTTTATATCAACAATATCAATAGAAGAAAAGCATCCAAGAGAATTCACGTAAATCTCTTGTTTAAAATTCTGTGGTTAAGAAGAGCTTAATATTTTGTAACACACAATGCATGTACAGTCTAAATGTGTTGTCCTTGGATGAAGAATACATCAGTTAGGAAAAGCCACAAGAACACACACTCTACTTGATCTTAGCCAAAGGCTAAAAAGCTCCGGCTACAATAGAGGGAGTGCACAGCGTTCCGAGCCGCACAAAGCAACCTTAGTGAATCTGCGGGAGAATTCTGGTTCTTTCCAGTGATGGCATTAAAGCTTCCTTTAACCTCACAATTCTGAGTTTTAGAAGGAACGCATTGTGCTAAATAGTGGAAAGGCATCCTCCCCACCCAACCCTACCCCTTACAGACCCAACTGCCTTGCAAATGATTATTTTGCATTGTTAATATGACCTACGGGGCAGGCCTGGTAGCTCACCCCTGTAGTCCCAGCACTCTAGGTGGCAGAGGCAGGATTACAATTCAAGGCCTCTCTGGTTGATTGAGCAATTTAGCTAGACCTTGTCAAGAAATTTTAAAAATAAAAATAGGATGGGGATGTAGCTCAGGGCAAAGGCCTTCAATTCGCTCCCCAGAATGAAATAAACAAATGAACAAAAACTCCATAACAGTCATCTATTTGACCCTTCAAAACTATTTATAGAGTACTTTTCAGTTACAAGTATTCATAAAGCTGGTGCCTCTAAGAATTGTAAAATTACATTTCTGTATCTAAGGTTACAATTTTAGGAAAAAGGAGCTGGCTCTGGGATAAGGTGACAGGGCAGCTTGGATTTAAGTACCCCCCTCCCCATCTACTCCTCCTACTTGTTCAATGGCAATGAACTGAAGCCTCCGAGGCCCTTCCCCTTTTGACAAATCAGGATGTCTGGTTTAAATGCGGTTTGAGTCTGTCTCTCCAAGGATTCCTGTGTTGAATTTAATACCCACTGGGAGGTATTACAAAGGAATAAACTTAGCCTGACAGTGGTGGTTACAGTGGGGCTTCCCAGTAGATAAGGCATAAATAAGATCATTAGTGTAGAGCTCCCATGGTTTAATCCTGTGGTTTTAAAAGAACAGAGAGACGAGTCAGGCACACAGACACCCCTTGCCTTTGGAACAGAGCTGGGCGCTGAAACAAACCCTATTTGTTTAGAACCAATCCATGCTATTTTGTTATTAGCAATAAAAAAATTACAAAAATTGTGTGACCTCCCATGATGTTGTAAGAATAAAGGAGAGAACGTGTGTGAAACCATTCTAGTTATTATGACTGCACAGAAATAAAGCACTGGAGCCAAAGTATTTACACAATGCAGGACTGGAAACAATATATAGTTCTAAGACACAAGGAATACAATCAGAAGATATACTTCTTAGAGAAGACAGAGAACTATGACTGGTGAGGTTATGAAAGAGTTCCCAGGGAAACAGAAAAGGGTGACAGGGAAAGGTCAACAAGCTGATACGTATTATTCCCACTATCCTGATGTAGAAACTGAGGCTCAGAAATCTTACATGGCAAGTTTGAGGCCACCTTAGAACCATTAACTGACAACATCTACTTTTAAAACCAATTTATTTTTGTTAGCAAATTCAAATTCCAGTCACATGAAATACTAGCCAAAAACTTCTCAACTCAGAGGCTGTGAGTGAGTGTGTGTGTGTGTGTGTGTGTGTGTGTGTGTGTGTGTGTGTGTGCCTGTATTTTGAGTGGGCCCAGAGTGAAGACAGAAAGCAAGAACATTATGATGAAAAGTACTCAGAAGCGACCCCTACTGCATCTGAGATATTTGAGAAGTTATGAATAGAAAGTCTAACTGGCACAGAGGATTGTGAGACACAGGACAAGGGCACAAAGCAGTAAAGGTAGGTGGGGACTGAGCGTATGAAGAAGTTTGGACATTTCCTACTACGAAGTAACATCTCAGTCTCCCTGAAAGTCTTTAATCTGGGGAATGCTATAATTTAGGTGGTTAGAAAATGTGTTTGGCACCATGTTTACCAACTGGATAGAGAAAGAATGAAACTGAAAGGCTATTAAGGATGTGGCTCCAGCTCAGGGAAGAGGAGGCAGAAGGGAAGGAACACAAAAGGGAAGAGCTGAGAAAATAAAGTGACTTACAGTAAGACTGAAGTTGCAGGAGACAGCTCTGTAGACTGCAGACTTCAAGACCCAAAGCAGAAGCAGAAAGAGCAGTCACATTGCCCAACCGGGGAAATCTGGAGGGTGTGGATCTTTTAGGACAGTGTTTTACTAACAAGACAATAAAATTGAATGCCAATAGAAACTTAGTGGATGTGGGATGCAAGACCTCATGACAGATTTGGTTGGGAGCCTCTAAGAATTCCAAATGAACACTGTGATATGTGTGATTTCCATGGAAGCAAAGGACTTAGAGACACAATGATCTAAGAACCACTCCCTGAGAAATGTCTAGAGCTCAGCTGAGAATAGTGAAAATTTCTGTCTACAATGATGACAAAATATTGACTCAAATTTTGTTTATTCACCTTAAGTGAAACCTCCCGCTCTGGCCAACCACCTACAGAGTCAGACCTTGTTTTATAATTTACTTCATGCTTGTTTGATAATAATTGTCCCTATATAAATCTGAATTAAATGTGAGCCCTGATTTCTTCTTAGCCAGGTGGTAAGAGAAATAGCTGACTCTTACCATCTCAAACCTCACTGGCAGATATAAATGTCAAACAGAAAGAACCCAAATGTGTTCCTAATCATATTGGCTCAGGTCCGTTGCCAACACAGACAAACATGAATATCTAGCCTTTTAAGGAAGGAATTTCCAACCATAATGGCTCATTAAGGAAGAAAGAAGACATAGGCTTTAGAAATGTGCTCCAAGTACCTTTAATGGCCAGAGAAAGTTCTAGTCAAATGATTAACTACTTGACCTACTCACTTGACATAGATCAGGATCATCTGCCTATTCAGCAATTAGCAGTGGGTAAAAGGACATTATTTTAAATGAGTTTAATTCCTTATTGGATCATAGAATAAACCGTGGTGACACAGAGCAATTACACTTTTAAAATCTTACTAGTTAAGTATAAATGATGATAATAATCCAGGTTAACATCTATCCTCATGGCCCATCATGAAAATAGTGGAATTTAAACAGCGTATAGGAATGCTGAAGGTTACCTCACAGTACCTGCAGGTGGGGGAGGCTGTGCTCTCAAAGTAAAGCACACACAGAGACACAGAGAGAGATACACAACCCTAGATGTCGCTGAAGAAATTCCCCATGGCTGGCTTCATCTCCCTTCTCAGGGCTGATTTTCTTTTTCTTTTTTCTTTGAACAGTAATCCTAGCTGAGACAGAAAGAGCGTGAGTCACACTGAGACAAAAACCCGTAGGTAGCAAAGGTGCATAAATGAGCTTTTCCAAGATGTGTATCAAGAAGGGACAGAAGAGCAAGCAGGTCATCCAGGAGTCATCTGAAAAGCCGGTTCATCGGGGCACGAAGTCCCTTGCATATCCAGGGCAGCCCATGAGAAACTGCTTCCCTCCACCCTCCACCCTCTTCCTGGCTGGTAGAGCTAGGTTTTCTGTCTTCCCCACAGGGCTCATGTTCCACTGACCTATAAATGTTCACTATAATTACGGTAATTTTCACCTCCTGAATTGTTCACCACTTTTCTTGCTTTATTTTTTTATTTCATTTTTGAAAAATCACCCTCTCAGTGATAATATCAAGTGAAAAATATAATCAAAAAAAGTTCAGGACCAATCTGGACTATAGAGTAAGACCGTGTTTAAAAAATGCATATATGTGTATATAGTCAAACAAAACATAGTAAGGCAAGGCATTTAAAACAACCGTTAGTATAAATAGTTTAAAAAACAATGACTAAGGAGGTCAATAAAACTATTAAAGATATCATCTCTAATCCTTCATGTAATTTTTCTAAGTGAGAAAAATCAAGAATGAACTTACAGACCTAAGTGGGTAAGATCAGCTGCCAGCGTACGTCTGCCACATTCCCAAGTGCAAAGCAGCCCGTCTCCGACAACTCCCTGTGTTCATCCGAGAGACCCGAGTGTCTGCAAGACCCAGTTTCCTCATCTGCAGCACCAGGACTCCTACTCCAGGGCATTGTGAAAATTAGACCAATAACATAAGGCCTTGCTACATGTGTTCTCAGTAATATTTGTGTTTGGTAAGAATTTGGACGCAGTGAAGTCAGGGTGCTAATGTCAAGAGGTGACCACTTTAGAGTTGAGTACATAGCTCAGCGGGTAAAGCACCTGCCCAGCAAGAACAAGGCCTTGAGTTCAGTTACCCAGAACCATATAAACTGGGCTTAGTGGCACATGCCTATAATCCCAGCACTTGGAAAGCTGAGGCAGGGTGATTGCTGTGAGTTCGAGGTCAGCCCTGGCTACATGGTGAGTTCAGGCAGAGCACGGCCCTGTCTCAAAAAAAGAAAAGAAGAGAGAAGAAAAGCACTAATCACTTTGTTAACAATATTAAAAAACCGTATGTAGCCAGCTCTTTCAAAATCTTAACAGTTTTGTTCTCTCCGGACAGTTGCAATGTGTGAAGCCAGCCCCGCCCAGGGAGACATTTGTTTATCTTTGTGGATACAAGAAAACAGAAAAACAGAAAGATCTCCAGGAGGAAGGGAAAGCAAAAAGATCCCGGGTATGTCCTCTTACCTGACCTTCAAAACTGGCCCTGCTAAACGAAGGCCTAAGTGGACACCTACCTCTATGGCATACATTTAGAGATAGAAAGATAAAGCCATCTTTCTAAAAACTTTGGAAATGACTTCAGTAAAGAAACTAGAAAACCTATTAGGTACACAGGATCTATTCTAGTGGGATGGAACCTGGGCACTGCTGACTCAATGTTACAGTAGAAGTCAGAGGATCCCACGGCCTACTCAGCAGAAAAGGGGCCTTGCTTCAGGCCACTCTGTGTGCAGTCTGTCTTAGAGCATCAGCTTTCTGCTTCAATGTGCATCTCTGGCTCAGAAATACGGGTGAGAGTTGGATCACGTCAGTTCCCTCAAGGTTTGGTGAAACCCCAACTGAGATAGAACTTTATATGGAAATGGGGTTTTTAAAAATGTAATCAAGCTGAAATAAACTCATAAAAATGAGCCCGGATCCAACAAGACTGTTGTTCTTTTACAAGGAGAACTTGGACACAGACACGCACAGAGACACGAAGAAAACCTGGCCGTCTCTACACCAAGGAGAGAGGTCTGGACAAGCTCCTTTCTCACAGCCCTCAGGAGGAACCAATTTGCTCATACCTTGATTTAGGACCCGACCTCTAAAACCATGAGACCACATGTTTCTGTTTTAAGTCATCTACTTTGTGCTACTTCCTTATGGCAACTGTAGAAAACTAATTCATTTGGCAACCAGAATTTTAGTCAAATGAAAGACCAAGAAAGAGGGATTGGTTTCTTGGGAAGAACTTTCTAGATTGTAGAATCACTTAATATCATAACTTTGAAAAATAAACCTGTTTCAAGTACTACCCGGAGTGCAAAAGTCCATAGAAATCCAATTATGCAAATTTACAGTCCAGAGAAGTGGAAAAAAAAAGATTACTATTCATGGAAATTTAAGCACAGTTTATGGCTTGGAAAATAAACAGTGCCCTAGTAACTGCATAACTGCTAAGAACTCAGTCATAGGTAAGAACCTGAGTGGGTTGGAGTGCAGCCTGCGCCATCTGTCAGGTGCGGGACTTCAGTAAGTAGCTGATTCTCATTTTCCTTTAAGAAGATTGCCCTGGAGACGCTTGGAAGTACCCCTGCGCTGAGATGCTCAGAGCACAGGGTGTCATACGATGAAACTAATACCTAAATTTTGATTATTCAAAGGCACACATTCAGAAGTTAAAACCATAAATTTAGTTGTTTCTATTTATCTTTTAGGGTGAAACTTATTCTGTTTTACTTTCATGTAGTTTCCTTCACCTGTTTTCCTGGAGCATGTCATTGCTTTGAAAGCAGTGCCTCAGTTAGATGCTAAACGCAAACATCAGATTGGAGAGAACGGGCAGCCTGGACAGCTGGTCAGTGATGGTTCTGGCTTAGCTCTGGAATGTTCCCCCAAAAACTTCATGTGTTTTGACGTTGTGGATTATCTATGGTATCATGTACTGATAGGAGGCGGGTTCTAGTCAAAAGGAGCAGATGGTGGGCATATAGTGCCTATGGGGGTGTGTCCTGTCACAGGTGTGTGGCCTGGAAGGATAGATGATCATGTCCCAGCTTCTTCTGGAAGCCTGAGTCTTTATCTTGTGATGCTGTGAGCAGCTGTGACTCTTCCTGCCGCTGCTGGATTTCCATGAATAAACTAAGATCATCTGAAACTGAGTTAAAATAAACCTTTACTCCTACCCCCTTAAGTAGTGGGCCTTGAGTATTGTGTAGCAGTAATGAAAAAGTAACAAAGGTGGTTATACTTAAGTCCAGAAGACTGTACAAAACAGCTTATGTGCTAAGTTATTCTTTCTGCGAGTTTTAATACATTCGGTGCTAAGGTTGGTGAGCTGTCTGATTTAGACAGTATCATCATGACACCAAATCATTTTTTGAATAAATTTAGTTTATGCTCTTGCCTTTTATTGTTCAGAATTGGGTTCAAGGATAAAAATTCAATTTTTTGTCACAAAACTCAGTTGTATTGATTGGTTGGACCAAACCTAAAATGCAGGCGAGGCCCTGTCTTTGGACCAAACCGAAGCAGGCGGGATGAAGCTGTGAAGGAGTAAAACAGATAACCCCACACAGGGAAATGAAAGATTCTGCTGCTCTTGGGAAATAGGATATTTGTTAGGAAAAAAAATGGAGAACCGGGCCAGCTGGTTTTGTGGTTACAGCCATGCCAAGGAAACATGCTGCATATAATTGGCTTTGTGGTAAGAAAATCTCAGGAGCCTGTAGTGCAGGAAAGGGCCACCCGTATGCATCAGAAGGGCAGCTAGTTAGTGGGCAAATAAAAATAACCTGGGAATTTAGTGTTGTGCTGGAGCCACTACGTCCCGTGTGCTCTGTGAAACCCTATATAGCCTATGCAATAGAGCTTTGTAGCAATAAAAATATATTTGCCCTTTGAATACTTGAAGATCAATCTTTAGATTAGCTCTAGAGACCACACCTCACAAAGCACCCAAAGATATTCAGAGACGGGATTGACAATAACATAAGACTGCCCTTTGGAAGTTCAAATATTGATTGTGCAGGGGGTGCCAGCTCTTCACCAGAGCCTGGCTGTGCTGACAGACTGAATTCAGCTTGCCAAGCCTCCACAACCATGAGAGCATGTATGTCTGTGTTTATGTCACCCAGCCTACGGGATTTGCAGTGCCAGTGCACCTGACTAAGACATTGCCTTTTCTAGGTTCTCAAAGTACTGCATGCCATTCAAAGGGATTACTGGAGCCCAGAACAGCAGAGATCCTTCTCATTTTTTATTGTAATCCATCATCAGGGCAGGAATTTATTCTGTATTATAAGTGTTTGACAATTATTTTTTTTGCATGATGAATCCTAAGATAAAGAATTTCTCATATAAACACACCTGCTAAATGGCAAAACTCAACTTGGTCATTGTACCTGCATGTAAGAAAGAAGAAAAAGAAGGAAAGAAAGAAGGAAGAAGGAAGAAGGAAGGGGAGGAAGCGAGAAAGGGATGTCAGGAAGGGAGAGGCAGGGAGGCAAAGACCCTTTTCCCAAAGTATCTTTGTCAAGGGAGGGGCACCACTAAAATGAGAGGCCTTTTTTTTTCATCTACTGATCACCTAAGCAGATCTGTGAATTAAAAATTGATGGAGCTGAGGAAGAGAAATAAAATGTTTAGCAAGAAAAAAATAAATTAGAGGTACTATATGCAATTTTTTTTGCTTGTTTCTGGTACTGGGGTTCCAGCACAGGCCTTGACACTAATCTACATCTCCAGACTGTTTTTATTTTTGATCTCGAAACAGCGTCTGCCTAAGTTACTATGTTGCCCAGGCTGACCTTGAACTTGTGATCCTCCTTTCTCAGGCTCTCGGACAGCTGGGATCCCAGGTCTTCGCCACTGAGCTGGGCTCTAGGTGCTAGGTACAATTTTTACATGAAGAAAACTAGAGTGCTAAGGGTACAGGTGACAGAAGTAGGTCAACCAAAATAGGAGGCTAGGAACATTTTTGGTACAAATGACCAGGAAGCTTACTTTTTCAGAATATAGGAATTTCAATACTTTTTCATTTCATATTATTGACGAAGATGATGGCTTCCACTTACTCAAATCATCAAAAAGTCCAATGCATGCATAATCATTATGTGTGAATATATTCTTTCTTTAGGGGAGAGAGAAGGCTGATGCTTGGAAAAATCCAGGGAAAGCTTGGTTCCACCTTCTTCTGTGGTGTGGATAGCAGAGACCTGGGCAATGTGGTAAGGCAAGCGTGACACTAAACTTATTCTGCTGAAGCACATGTGGGGCCTGTTGTGTTTCCCAGACAGACTCTCAGGCCCCTGGGACTTTTTAGCTAACTTTTCACAATCTGTACAATGGAGATTTGAGCCAATATTTTCCAGACTTCAGGAAATAAAGTGAACCCAGTCCACCCCTATGAGAAAAAGTTTCCATAATCCACGAACAATAAAAAAAAAACTTAACTAAACTTTAAAGTGGTTGCAAAAACAATCCCAGCCTCCTGTTGTCCTCCATTACCCCAAAGATCATGTTTACATTCAGGTAACTCCCTTCTATATTACCAACCTCTCACTGGGTAGGTGAACAGTTTGGTAACTCTGAGGTCTGAGTCAATTTGGGAGATCTGTTAATTCCAGAGAATCATTGAAAAGAATTTTATGAAGATATGTTATATAAAGACTAATGTTCTACAATGAGGAAATAGGAACACACATTTTAAGGCATGTAAGCAGAAACCCCAGTAAGAGTTTAAGTAGAAGCACAAAGTTTAAGGGGTTTAAGAAAGAGAAAGCACACAGTGAGATCACATAGGACCAAGTTCTGGAGAATACACAAAATGGGAGAATTTCACTCAATGGAATAAAAGAAAACATGGTATCTCATTTTCTTAAAATTAAGTGTTTAAAGAATGAGAACCAAAAAAACAGGTCTTATTATTGAAATGAATTAGTAAAGGGAATTTATGGCATTGAAAGAATCAACAGTCATTGGAGAGGAACAAGGAACAGGAAATGAGTATAGGTCACTTTTAGATTCTGTACTTGAGTGACTAACGACAAACACAGTAAAACCTTGGCCTATACGATACAGTCTGTGTGAATTAATTTTTGTTTTGTTCAGGTTTTGGTAGGTAAACTAGAGGAAACTAGAGGAAAGAAAAGCCACTTGTTGAACTGTGCTGCGAGACTTTGTATAAGTCTGGCAATGTGGTATCAGTACCAGACATCCACAACCATTGCCTTAGGTGATTTGGATATCAAAGAACAACAAAGGCAGATGCAAAGTGGCAGCTGTTGCCCAGGCTGTCCTTGTACTGGTCTGGAAGCCTGTTTGTTGTTCTCCCGTATGCCTTCCCCCTGAATGTGCCATTCTGAATGACGATCTTCCTTTTCTGCTCCCAACTTCACGCTGAACCTCCACAAAAGAATAAATTTACAGATCCCCATCACTTAACTAAGGCAACAATAGGGACAAAATGAATTCTTCAATAAATGGTTTCTGGAAGCAAAGTCTGTGGAGAAAGGAAGCCGTTAAAAAAACAGAGATGACTCAAGCTCTACGGGATCCCTATTCTGCTTCACCATCTGGGGGAAACAGATTCAGCTCAGCAAAATGTTTCCAGTTGAATCAGTTCTCGCCACAGACAGCATGTGACAATTCTAACTAAAGACTATCCTCTAGTGGACAATTTGAAGAACTGCAAAAATCAGCAAAGCGGAATAAATAGATGAAAGAAATGATATAAGCAATAAAAATATTTAATTTCCCTCAATGTCACAAAAAGTAGCTCCCCCACTTAGCAAACGCACACACATCTAGCCATGTTGAAAAACCTACACGAAGTTGCAGGTACTGTCAAATGCTTTTCTATAGCGCTGGTCTTTTGCAATCTAATTATGACATCAGTACAGGAATATTCCTACCGGTGACAAATGGGTGTAAAATATAAAAACCTCAAAAAGTTATTAAAAAGAATTTTCTTTTTCTTCACGACCCTTTACATTCTTTCTCAACTAGCTTCTCCATAGGTAAATGGCAATAGCTGGTGGGGATCACAGTCAGGAAACTCCAGCTGGCCCCCCATTCACAAACCTCTGGGTATTGATCTCAAATTATTAATTTAACCCTTCTGAGAAGCATTACTTAAATAACATGTAACCTGTTGCTCTTATACAAAATCCCTAGGTTTGGGGAACCAGATACTGAAATATGTACAAAACCATTACATACAAACTAATGAACTACACGAGTATTAGCCACTCTTGTCCTGAAATCCCTAGCAGAGGATGATAGGGCTGGTGCATCAGACATTTAAATTTAAGGTACATTAAATAATTATAATAAGGTACATTTAAATTTATATTTAAAATTGTAAACAAGCTATTTGCCCTCAAGTTGCTTCTTGACATGCAAGTGTTTGAGTGGAGTAATTGAATTCTCATTTATTTAGATCCTCTAAATTTAGAAAAGAAGGTTGATTTATTTGTTTAGATTTATGTGTTGGATCAATGACAGAACTCAGAATGTCGCAGTTATCACATCTTGCATGCTGACGTTGATCCCACAAAAAAACCCTACCACACTGTTACACTGTCCCAGGAATTTCAGTATTGAGGGGTCAAAGCATTTAAAACAGCTCTGGTTAAACCACACAGCTAAATTTCATTGTTTTCGTTCAGAGACACAAGGGCATAATATGAAGGAAGGAAGAAATAAAAGGGGATAAATAGATTACTTCCAGTGACATCATTAGAATTTGAGAAAGAGCTCTATCATAAGTATATTGGCGGTCTATTACCTAGTCCTACCTATTAACTTTAAGGGCAGGGTAGAAATCATCTTTCTTTTTCATCATTTCAGTTAGAAACTAGTCCCTAATTGGTTTGATATAAGCGATTTTCAAACAGCTTTTATGTTCAAATAGCTTCGTGTGACTGAAATTAATTTAGATTTTAAACAAATTTGATAGTATACATCTAGTCTTTTCCTGCCAAATTCCTGGAATTGTTACAAATCTTAGTATTAAAATGGCACTTTTTCTTTTTTGTGTAGCTGTTTTATAATAGGAAAATTTGCCTCCAAATTAGAGGACTGATCCAAAATGAACCACTTACTCCACACAACCTTGTTCTCAGTTGTTAACTACAAGAATAACAAACGCTTACCTACCAAATCCTTATGGAATAGCTAAACTGAGACAGGAAAAGCAGAACTCAGCAGCATACTATTTTTTCATTTCCAGCTTACAGCAGGTTTACCTAAGACTCGGAATGAAATTAACTCTTTTGTTCAACATGTAAATAGCAGATCATTCTATTCTCCTGTTTCAGAAGGCAAAATTCAAAGGAAAACATTCATAGGAGGCACAGAAATGAAAGAACAGGTGTTTCTGAAAATAACCCTCACAGACCTGCCCAACCTACAGCCCATGTTGTATCCCCTTTACTTCTTTTCAGTGTTACAGTGAAACGACTTTAAAAGAAAGTAATATATATATATATATATATATATATATATATATATATATATATATATATATATATAGTGGCCCATTACTCAACAAAGGCAAAAATAGTGGGCCTCAGGTTGGCTTGTGAAAAGCCTTATGAGAGACAACAAGGTAACTCTAACACTTTTCTGTATATTAGAATCAAGCTTCCACAAATCTCTGGTCCACATTTCAACCCAGATCGAATGAAAAACACCTCCAGGTGGGAAATTCTTCAGGTGAAGCCAGTCTGCAGCCCAGTATGCTATACACTTAAGAAGCACACAGTTCAAAGTATTTTAGGAACTTCTCACAAGATCACAAATTATTCTCATAACTTTTCTATTCTGCTGAGTAAGAGGCAAAGGTTCATTTTGTGGCATGTCAGCTGTGAACGCAGCACACACAGCTTAAGGGGCTCTGTGCATAACATCAAGGGCAGCAGAGTCCAGGGAGTTAATTCAATAGTGCATGTAACTCCCTGCTAGGGGCTGCAGTGCTATGGAGACATACGTGGCCTGATACTTTCAATATGCTGCCACAGAGCCGGAGCCACCAGTGTGCAAACAGAGCAAAAGCAAACAAAATAGGGCTCTGAATGAGTTTAAATAAGAGATATGGGCTGATCAGGGTGATAGATGTTAATGATTTGGAAAGGTCAATATGACAACAATGCCAAAATTTCTACCTGACTTATTGTAAGGACTTTGGAAAAGTGAGTGTGTGAGGAGAGGAATCTTCCTCAGTGGGGAATGGGAAAGGAAGAGAAATTGCACCGTATTTAAAGCTAAAAGGCAGTGGGCCTCCCATATGTGGTCCTAGATTTGCACAAAAAGGCATAAAGGAGGTTCTACTATAGATCTATCGCATCGGACTCTCCAGAAAAGCACTGCAGGCAATTCTGAGGCACCAGGCAGCTCTGGTGCACTCCAACTGCTGAGAAATACTGCGATAAGGTTGTTATCGAAAGCGAAGTCTTCTCTATATTTTGTGCTATTCCTGGGGTGGCATTACATAGCACTGCTCATTCAGGCATCCATGCTTGTTGAAGTAGAGGCACTATGCCTGGAGAGGGAGGTGTTTAGTCGCTCACTCTTCAGCGCCGGCAACAATATGATTGCCACCATCTATCCACGGAGACAACCATATTGGTCAGGGTCTTTTTTCCCCACTATTTTTATTAATATACAGATGTAACACATAGTCTTTACAATGAATTTGGGTGTTTTGTACATCTATGTATCACATCGACTTCACAATCCCTTCCCATCTTCTACCCTCCCACCCCCTCCCTGTCCCTTCCCCTGGCTCTGGCTATCACTTCATATGGTTCCAGAGAATGTCTGTGTTCTGGTCAGGGTCTTATAAATAGAAAACTGCTTACTGAAAAAAAAAAAAAATACCAGGACTGAGAAATGAGCAGCATTAATCAAATTTGCCAATTACACATACAAGACAAAAATTTGCAAACTTGTATTTTATATCGGGTTTATTACATTTTAGACATATATGATTATTTCCTTTCTTGCTAATTCTTAAATCTTCTTTGCACCTTTATCTTCAAAGAGTGAAAAAACTGTATCTACCGTTAACACTGTAGATAAATCTAACATTACCATACCAAACAGTACGTAGAATATGACTGCATTTTTATAATCAAGACTAGGCAATGTCTTAGTCACTTTCTCATGGCTGAGATAAATACCTAACAGCCACAACTTAAGGGAGAAAAGGTTGACTGTAACTCACAACTCAGAGGTTTCAGTCCACATATGGTCAGCTGGTAATGGTGGATAGAAATGGCAAGACAGGAAGCAAAGAGAAATCAGCAAAAATATGTCCTTCCAAGTCGTACGTTCAGTGATTCCCCCCTCCCAATCAGATATCACCTCTTAACACCACAAGAAATCAATAAACCAATCCACATGGTCCAATTAATCTCCATAATCCAATCACTTTCCAAACACAAGCAGCTTTGGGAGAACATTCCAGATTCAAAACGTTAACAGGCAATAAGGCCCTAATAGTACCAAAATTCATAAAACAATTATGCTGAGGATTACTTCAGGGGCTTCCAACCCTCAATATAAAGGTTTAAGATTGGGTACTGATTACTCCTGTGTGTTTCCTTTGTGAAATTCATTAGTCTTTACACTTGCAATTTTTACTCTTATGTTTAGACTTTGACACAAAGTCATTTGAAAAAAGTGTCAGAATGGTCATGCTAAGGTTTGTGCCCGGAGTGTACCCCAAAAGCCTCATGTATTTGGATGTAGAAGAATAACTGTGGAACCACGTGCTGTTGGGAGGTAGGGCCTGGCTGGAAGGGGCGGATGCTTGGGGCTTTAACTAGAGGGATTGAGTCCATGTGTTGAGATTGGGGATTGCCCAGGGCAGAGTTTTCAGCTGTGTGTGGTTGACTTGTGGGCCAGGAAGTGAGGGAGGGGCACCCCATCAGGGTGTGGGGCCCCACGCCGGCAGCTTGAACTACGTAAACGGAAAGAAGAAGCAACACTGTTACAGCTTCTTCCTGGAAAGGCTCAAGCCTTGCTTGAGTCTTCAGACATCAGTTTTGCTCCAGCTTCATTTGGCTTCTGTCTGCAACAGGGTGAGCAGTCCATGTGCTTCTACCAATGCCAGCTGCCCACGTGAAAAGGTTGTGATACGGTACCCAACACCCATAACTTAAGGGAGGAAAAGTTGATGTTAACTCATGACTCAGAGATCATGAGACCTTCTGAAACTGTGAACTAAATAAATCTTTCCTCTCTTAAGTTGCAGGTGTTAGGTATTTTCTCCCAGCAACTAAAACAGGGATGGATGTTACGTTAGGAGTTGAAGGAGCCAAGGACATCTTCCAACGTCTTTTGGATGTTGGGGTTCTGCTCTCAATGAATATGGTGAGGATCTCTGGTATGTCATCCATTTCAGTGGAGAAAGCCTGGTAGGGACATTTACTCCTCGGGACTCTATAAACCCAAAAGGGGCCATTGGGAATGGGTAGCTCCTAATGGTGACAGGAATTCACGCTAGCCTTTGTGTGGCCCAAGTTAGAACAAATCAAAACTACAGAAGAGTTTCATTTTCCCCACATCCTTCCAGTATGCATTGCTTTTGAATTCTTGATATAAGCCATTTTCACTCAAGTAAGATAGGATCTTAGTGTTGTTTTGGTTTGTATTTCTCTAATGGCAAAGGAAAATGAATCTTTTTTCCACTTATTTGCTGACCACTTTTGCTTCTTTTGAGAACTATCTATTCATTTCATGTTTATAGCAACATAACTAATAATAACTAAATTATGGAAGATGCCAAAATATATATCAATATACCAATGGACAAAAAATGTGATACACACACACACACACACACACACACACACACACACACATATATATACATACACACACATATGTATATATAATGCTGACATAAAGACAGATAGATATGAATCATTTGTAGGTAAATGAATATAACTTGAGACCATCATGCTTAGTGAAGTGAATCAGATTCCAAAGATAAATATCTCATGGTTTCTCAAATAGGAAAAACTCAAGAGTGTAAATAAATAATACAATCAATTAAGTGAAGCGTTGGGAGTCAGGGAGGATGAGGATGGGAGGGCAAGAAAGGGGTTGGGAAAGGGAATATAAAATTGTTGTGATATGTGAACACCAAATTCTCATTTAATGTAACCATTGTGTATTGCATATACTTACTAATAGAAACAGGAGGAAAACTGCAGACAGGATTATAGACAGTCCTCTAACTAAACGCTGGGTGACCTGTGTCTGCAGACGCATTTGCTCCCCTAATGTGCCAGGCTTCCATTCCTGTTCAGTGACACTATTTCCCGCCATGCCCTGAACCCGGTGGAATGCACCTTTGCTCCTGCCTTGACCTCGTGTCCTGCTCTTTCCTTCGCATCAAAACCTACCTATTCTCAGTTTTATGATTTCCAAATCTTCATTACTCGTCAGGTCATCAAACAGGTGGTCCTCACCTCTGATCGCACATCCTTATCCCCGGGATGATTTGCAAAAATATCTGAGTTTACAGTTGATAAGTTACACAGGAATCCTTGGAGTTCCTCCGGCCCCTTACGCCTTCGGTCAGTTCCCAGCCACCTAGAGGGAAGACCCGAGCTGAGTGGCTCTCAGCTGGCTCCCAGGGCAGAAAGCGCACGCTTCTATGACTTGCCTGTCTTCAGGTCTGTAGAATAGACGTTTCCTGGGGCTGGGGGTAGAGCCTGAACGATCAACTCTACTTAGCTGTAATCACAGATTTCTCTTGAAACACCCTGTTTCTGGGACCTGGAAGTGCTTACTGCAAGGAGTGCCTGCCCACAAAGGGGCTGCTTTTAAACAAGTAAGGTTTGAAGGCATTGCAGAAGAGCCAATGGCATGGGCGTCGTTCCAATAGATTTTTGATGATGCGTGAGATGTTTAGCTAACAGCAAGGTGGAAAGGCTTACCAATTCCTGCACTAAGGTGGAAATTAGTCTTTTTGATTCAAACTTATTATTTCCTTTTGTCTAAAACCCAGGGAAAACACAAGAAGGACATCTATTAATATTCTATGTCCCTATGGTTATTAGGAGACAGTTACAGAACAATAGTTAATAAAGATGTATTGTATGATTGAAATCAGTCAGCTGTTCTCAGGCAAAAAAGTGAGGTCTGTGAGGTAATTCATACGCTAATTAGATCAATTTTGCCATTCCATCCACAATTTCACTGTTGTACATATTAAGTATGTAACATTTTTAAAATACAGTAAAATGTCTACTTTCCTTTTCAATACCATTTGAAGTGAGTTGAGAAGTACTTTTCCTTACCTTGGTGTCATGGGAAAGTTACAGAAGTGGGAAGAGAAGTAATAAGCCGTGGCTTTCCAGAGATCAGTGTCCTTGACGTTGCTAAGTTACAAGGGGTAAACTGCTAAGGACCCTTCTTCCCAGCATTGTGAGATCACTGTTTCACAATACTGGGTTCTAAGACTAAGGTTCCAGTCGGTGCCCCTTCACACCAGGCAGGAGGAGGCCCAGCCCTGAGCACCACGCAGGGCGTGCTTGACTCTGTGTGTGGCCCTGTCCCTTACTTTGGGAAAAGGCATCCTTTGGGCCCTGGGAGCAAGACCTTTCAGAGCCCAAACCCTGCTTTTAAACCACGCCTAGGGAATAGAGATTTTGGAATAGCTGCCCACATGGCCTAAGATATCTAACAAATGTGTGTGTCTATTCCCCCATCTACCCTCGTGGGGTGGGTACAGAGACATACCATCAGTGTGTATCCCTCTGGCCCTCAGGAGTGGCTACTTGGCGGATAAGGGTACAAGGGATTAAGTCTAAAGTGGACAGGCTGGTACTTCCCAGGCAACCAGAGGTGCCCCCAGGTCCAGATAGAGCCAGGTAGGAAGAGGTAAGGAGAGGGGATCACAGGTTCCTCTCTATCAACATGGTGGGATTTGAAGGTGCTAAACTTGTTCAGCCTTCCTGGATAGAGAAAGCATTTTTCCCCTTTTTATTGATATGTATAAGTGCAAAATTTAAGGTTTACAATGGAGTTGAGCATTTTGTGCACATACGTATCTTATCAAAGTGACAAGGGCTTTCCCACTGTCTTTCTGTTCCTCCCCCTACCCTACTCTCCTTTTCTCTTCCCCCACCCTACTCCCCTATTTCACTTCGTTTTTTTGCTTTAAGTTCCATAATAGTTGTGATCTGGGTCTCTCATATCAGAGAGACCATTTGATGTTTCACCTTCTGCTTCTGACTCACGTCACTAAGCATGATGTTCTCAAGCTTCTTCCATTTGTCTGTAAAAGCCTCCACGCTGTTGGACTTTATAGATGCATAGTATTCCATTGTGTATAAATACCACAATTTGTGTATCCACTGGTCTGTTGACAAGTATTCTGGTGACTTCCATATTTTAGCTATTGTAAGTTGTGCTGCTATGAACATGGGTATACATATGTCTCTGTTATGTGTTGTTTTGGCCTCTTTGGGATATATTCCCAGGAGGGGTGTCGCTGGATCGAAGGAAATACTTATTTCCAGTCTTTTGAGAGCTCTCCATCTTGAAAGCGTTTTCAAGGAAGGAGGACAGACTTTTGACTTTGATACATAGGTGTCAGAGAGAATGTAAATACAGTTCTACGTTTGCACTTGACTTTCCAGGGTAACCTATAGGTTTATTTGTCATAGAAGGAGGAACAAGTTTTCTTAACACCTGGTGAGTGGGATTTACAACTTTTAAACATTTACACATGTGATATCTAGCCTCCCACCTGTTTTCCTATCTCACAAACTTCAGAAGCAGCCCTGCTCTGAGTCCCACCCTTAGACTTATGAGCCAAGATGTCTGAGGTCTGGCTGGTAAACCTGAGTTGTAAAAAGCTTCTCAGATGATTCGTAGCCACAATCCACCTGCCAACCATTATCCTAGACCCTTACCCTTCTTTCATTTTTAATCCTAAGTCTATGTGTGGAGTTATTTGCCTGAAAGTCACAAAGCAGAGAAAGGAAAACAGTTTGTATTAGAAAAAGAGACGCATGTATGCCCATGTTCACAGCAGCACAACTAACAGTAGCTAAAATGTGGACGATACCAAAATACCCATCAGCTGGCCAATGGATACACAAATTGTGGTATATGTACACAATGGAGTACTATTCGTCTATAAAAACAGACAGTTTTGAGACTTTTGTAGGTAAATGGATACAACTTGAGACCATCAAGCTCAGTGAAGTGAGTCCGACGCAGAAAGTTAAATGTTGAATGGTTTCTCTAATATGAGAAACCCAGAATACAATCAGTTCATAGAACTAAACTGAGGGGAGAGTGGGAGGGTCAAAAAAGAAGAGGGAACGGAATTTTAAGTTGGATGTGGCATACACGTGCACAAAGTACTCACTTTCAATGGAAACATGATGTATTGCTAACATACATATTAAGAAAACAAAGAAAAAAGATGTTATTAGAACCTGCTGCACATCCCCAAGCCATTTCCACTCTGTTTAGAAGGCAGTCTGGCTCAACCTCACGAGCTTGTGATTTCAGTTCTGATTTTTCTCAATCCACCGGTGTCCTACGGAAGAGCTATGAGAGCCCTCTCACTAGTCAGCTCACATCCTGTTTGCGTTCTCCCACCGCCATTGTGCTCTTATTTAAGATAAACTATCCTGGACTCAAACTGATCCCATCTTCCTATATACATGCTTCATATCTGTCTTTCTTTATAGCTGTATAATACTCATTCACATATTCCCCAAGTTATATGTAAGCAACATGTGACTGACTCTGTAGTTCATTCATATTTAATAGAAAATATTAACTGTTCTTTCTCACTGTTTCCTGAAGCTAATTAGTTGGCTTAGGGTTTGTTTTCTCACCTGTCTCTACTCCTCAATATTTAAAACCTTTAATGCCTAGATCCCTGCACTCTGTCCTGGTAGCTAAGACATTGTTATTGTTTGCAGAAAGTCTCTTAATACACTGGAAGAATAACACGGAGTCTTAACAAAGGCTGAAGTTTTAGCTTCATGCCAGCCACTTAAGTCTTGATCTACGACGCCTTTTATGTATGCAACAAAAATATAGGGAACAGTGAGTTCCTGCTCACACATCAAAACTTTCCATAAATTCTTCATATACTGAGAGGTTTTTTGGCCATTCCTTTAATATTTTTTACAGTATTAAATAAATGTTGGCTATGAATATTACTTCAGCCTATTTAACTTTGTGTATGTCACTTGTGCCTATCAATGCTGCCCACCAAAATGCCTTCAAAACTCCTCTGTAAGCAAGTCCCTGCTCCAAGAAAGTTGTCACTAACGCTGTCTTCCAGGGCTTTAAGTGTGGAAAATAAAGGTCACCATTCCTCGGGCCTTCTTGGACAGAGGATGTTCTTTCAAACTCTTTGTATGTATGTGGAGGGTGGGATGGGTGGAGGACACACCTACAGCACAGTCTAGTGACATATCCAGCCCAGAACCTTGTCACTTAAAAATTCAGCATGTATCTGTACTTTAGAGAAGATGAAAACTTGTGCTTATAACTTACGTGTATCCAATCACTATTCCACAAGGTGATTTCTACTCTAGCACTAGATGGATACTACCATCATTTTCAACATGAATAAGAAAAGGTTCATGCCCAAAATTAAGTCAAAAAGCAGCTCAAATAAATTCACCTACAAAGAGACAGAAAAGTATTGTTTCAAAGTAACATAAAAGTCCTTTGTGGGAGACATTTAAACCTGACTGTATAACTTTTTAATTATTGTACAAATTTCCTAGTGAAGCAGAAAATAAAGCCAAGAGAAAGAATACTAAGAGAAACTATGTGACTACTGTCATTCCTACTTTCTCCATTTCACCAAAGAGGAGCCCTTCCAGGCTGAAGTGTCACCTGCCTGGCTTATAACACCACGGTCAGAGGTTGAGCATGGGCCTCACAGGAGCATTTCATGCATTTCTGTGCAGGTAGAGCCTGAGGCAAATTTTGCAGCAAGGCCCGATTTTAGCCATTAACCCATTGGTAAGGGTTCTACTTTCCCAGTCAAGAGGGGAAAACCCTTATTTTCACCAAGAGGGGTTCTCTGTGCAAGCCTGCTCTGGCCCAGATGTCAATTATACAGAGTCAGGGAACCCAGGTTAACTGTTCCCTCCAAAGTACGAGACCTGCCTGGAAGCCCTCACATTCTCAAGTTCCTGATATCAAATGGCATGACATTTAGTTATAATTTACATGTATCTTCCTATATACTTTAAATATATTTTACTGACTTATAATAATTAATAAAAGGCTATGTAAATGTTAGATTCTATCGTTCAGGAAACAATGGCAAGAAAAAAAGAGCCTGTGTGGTTTTTATCCCGCATTTCCCACGTACAATTGGTCGCATCTGTGAGTGCGGAACCCTCAGATACCAACAGTAGACCGCCATGCATGGCTTGGGAACTTCTCTCTTCCCCAAAAGCATGAGGAGATCACACCATCTTTCTAGGGTTTTGTTAATGACTGTAAAGAGTATTCATATAGTAAATAAATATTCAATGCTTTTTTAAGGGAGAAAAAGAGACTTTCCAGAGGCCACATTGGTCCTTAGGTGATTATTATGCCTAAAAGACAGGGAGATAACTTTAATTGCAGGGACTGGTGAAGAATGATCAGAAAGCACAACCTACTCCAGTCGATTGCCCTCATTCCGACCTTCTCCATTTCACCAAAGAGGAGCCCAGGGACCTCACACGAGCAGTTTTTTATTTGACCAGAAGGTGGAGCGCGCTCCCTAGAAATACCAAAAAGCGGCACTAGGAAATCAATTCCATGGACAGTTTAACCCAAAAAAACTGCCTTCCGTGGCTTTCACAGTGTTGCAATCATCCATTAGATGCGAGAGCAGTAACTATGGGCAACGAATATAGTTCACAACCATAAAGCTCGCTACAGAAATGACGGGTTCCCTCTCATGCTTGCTTTTTTTATTTCTTCCTTAGGTGCTGTAAGCAAACTAGCATAACAGTTCTCCTACCTGAGGACCTTGCGAGAACAATCTTTGACTAAACTGATCATTGCTGTCAAAAATGTTGAGGACTATTGCTCCAGGGGCACCTCTGTGCAGTTCAGCCCTGAAAAACCCGGAACTCACTCATTTTAGCGCCCCTGCTGGACTCGACCATCTCTCATTCTGTCCCCCTTGCCTACCAGTGTCAGGGTCACCAGACTGGGACTACATGCTGAGTAGAAGCCCCCTGCCCTTCTCTCCTTCCATCGTTTCTGCTTTTCTTTATTTAAAAAAAAAATCAGTGTACTTTCACTCTGGAAACGTGTGGAATTGGGCAATTGTGGGAAAATCACAATGACTCTGAATGCATGCTGTAGAAGAGACGTTTCTAGTCACTCCACATCGGGACAGAGTTCTACATGAGAAAGCTGTTTTCAGTTGTTAGGAAGAATTTGCAGGAGGTACCAAGAGGCCAATCGAGGCTGAAGAACATGGCGTCAAGGACAAGTTACAGGATTGGGACAAAGACAGACCCAAGGCAAAGGGTCTAACGCTCAGGGAAACGTGACTTTGTCCCAGAGTGTCCTGAAAACTTTGTATTGTGGAACAAACCTATGCTGCGGACAAGATCCACGGAAAGAAACAAAATGTGCCCTGAGGGTATTGGGTGGATGGGAAAGACTCCTGGGACCGTTTTCCATAGGATCATGTGAGCTACCACTTGTATTTCTTACCTCACTCCACTTTCTCTGATTTCTGCAAAAGACTCACAAAAATATGTCAGCCTGCTGAAGATTTGTTTCACCTCAGCTGTGTCCTCGCTCACGATTTTAATTCTCCTAAATATCAGCAGCCACAATGGATGTTTTGAAATTCATTATTTAAGTCCTTTGATCTGGATGCACCTCACTATCAACAGATGACTCTGTAGGCTACTGTTCTGACCCTACTCACCTTTTCCTGAGTTCAGATGTCCCAGGCCCAGCCACAACCCATCTTTTCTTCCTCACAGACTATCCCCTGCTTGTATCCAGTTAACCTCTTACCTAGCTATAGCCACCAATCAGAATAAAGGCTGTCGGACTGTTCCACTCCAGAGGCTGAGGGTTACTCCTTGGAGTGGCCACTAAATATGTCCCTGAACAAGGCGTGAAATGTCTCCAAAGCTCTGTTTTCTTATCTCAAGACTACAGTAAAAACACAACCACCAGGCACTTATTTGAAGATCGCTGTGCACTGTAAGAATGCTGCCCCCACTACTGTCCACAGTAGATTCCCTCCGACCCTCATCTATTGACTCTGAATGAAGAATTTTAATTCTACAAAATATAACCCTAATCACCTGCGGTGAGTCTAGGATGAGGCAAGTGACTGAGTTACACCTGCAGACCCCCATGACCCTGTTTTTATATCCAGCCACATCCTTCTTTTCTTGTAGTACCATTTGGCTTCTGTTTTCCTCTAGGCCCGAAACTCCATATGCTCCAGGAGTCTGACCCTGGCCTTCCCTGCTCCCTTATATATCATGCTTGGATGACGTCATGCACAGTAGTGAATGTAGCCTTGGAGATGAGCTCAAGGTCCACACCTCAAACTCAGGTAGGTTTTGCCTCTCATCTCCTAACACCTGCAAGGAGATGCTCTACTTGTGACACAGGTTCCCAAGACACCAGGAAGGACACCTGAAGGATGGGCGCTGCCTGCTTTTAAATTCATAGGCTCAATCTCAGGACTTTAGGAGAACTTTTAATTTAACAAGCTAAAGAAAATGCTACACAAATCTAATTTACAAGGAAGCCATTCCCACAGACGACAGCACCTTATCTCTTGTCTCCAGCCTGAAGTACACACGGGTTATTTTGCGGCCTCCTCACTGGCAGCTAAGCGGCCCTTGGGCCACAATACCAGTAGCAGGAGGTTTGCTGAAGAGTAGACAGTAAGCCCAGGTGGATGAAGAGCCATTTCCCAATCTTCTGCCGGGTTAGGCCACTGTGTTCCACAGCACAATATTCCTTAATTCTAACACCAATAATCCTATTTACCTCACCCGTGCCTGTGAGGCTTGCTCCTAAGGTGTTCTCTGATTCCTTTCTATGTACTTAATGTCCACATGCAAATGACACATCCCGGAAACTTGCTTCTGGTCCAAGGATAACTGATTTAGATGCTTACTTCTTCCTGTTCGGCCCTTCTTAGAACCATCAGAGAATTTTCGCAAAGAATACTTTGCAAGCCAAGGTCACATGGATGTAGTCCTCCCCCACAGGAGTGGCACCAAGAGATTTTGGTGACTCTTTGTTACACGTCATCGAGGCCCAGACTCCTCCCACAAAATTGCAGAAAGCACGTGTGCATTTAGGCCATGCATGATACTAATTACACTATCAACCTCAGTGTTTTCCTCACAAGTAACTTCCTTTTGCTTTCCAACTCGTACGCGTCCATGTGCACATACTCACACACACACAAACGTAGCTGTAATTGGTTACCCTTTGCCCAGAGAATTATAATTCATCTTAGTCATGATTTAAGGAGGGAGATTGAAGTTGGGTGTGGTGGGGCATGAGCAAAGCCCTGGGTTCAATTCCTAACACTGCAAGAAAAAAGGAAAAAAAAAAAAAAAGGATTTCTAGCCAATAAGGAATTATTTTCAAGTTTCTGGTTTTTCTTTTTCTATACAGTATTTTAGCAGAGAAAAAGTACTGTATTTACAAAAGCAAAGTAGAAAAACGTCAAGCCTGTGCAAGAAGACTCTTCAAACTATTCAATCTAAATGAAAATACATGTAATTCGAGATTGTCTGTGTTTGGCCTGTCACTATCTGGACAAGTTAATTTATTTCCTTTCCTGTCTCAACTCGGACACAATCTCTATTTATGCCTGCAATCATCATCTCTGCCACAGGGTGACACTGTTGACCACTGAATTCACCGCAAGTACAGTTAAAATGCTTGAAAATACTTCTAGAAGTCTAAAATATACTAGAAAAATAACTCACAGAAGAAAATATAAAACTAGATAGCACGGCCTAACATTAATGTGTGATATTCTCTTGGGAACAGAGGTTATTAAGTCGCAAGGCTCAGACAATAAAGAAATGAATGTGGGAGCTGAAGAAGTAATCGCAGGCTTTCCTCCTTCTCGGGTCTATTTCTCTCTTATCGCCTTCTTCCTCTTTCCTAAGGCGTCAGGGTGGCAAAGCGTAGCACGAGGAGTCCAACCTAGCCAGTAGTCGGAAGAGTCCAACCCAGCCGGCCTTCCGTTTTTACAGCTGAGGTTTTACGAGAACGCAGCTTCCCCTGTTTGTCTGCAGATGGTCTGGCTGGCATCAGGCTATAAGCGGATCTATCCGGCAGTTTAGACAGAGACTGTTCGGTCCCACAAAGCCGAAAGCATTTACTATCAGATCCTTTAGAGAACCAGCTTGCTGACCTCTGGCACTAGACCCAGGGGGTGGCAGGGGTAGATAGGTGGAACTCCTGCACACGTTTGGCCAGCCAGGAGAGGCACCGGCTTCCTCACATGCGTGTCAGGAAAGTGAGGAGACCCCTGTCCACCATCCACGCAGGCAGATGATGCCAACAGAAGCCGCCTGTGCAGACCACTCACAGAATAAACAGTCCCGCACATGGACCTTCCGGACACCTAGCTGGTGCTGGTGTTTGTATCTCTGCTTCAGTCAGAGAAACCGGCCCAGATCTCCCTCCGTAGAAGGGGAGTGGCTTCAGGCCAGGTGCTGGGGGCTTCCATGCCTGGGGACAGCCCACACTGTGCAAGGCCGTGAAGCCTGTGACTGTTCAGAGACGCAATTCTCTATGCATTCACAAGACAGCAAAGTGGAAAATGTGATACGGAGGAGAAAAACCCGTTCTGATGAGTAGGTAAGAGGGAGGCCTTTGCGGCGGAGCCGGGGAAGGGTGGGGAACCGTTGCAAATGCCAACGAGACATGAGAAATAATTACATTCCACAAGAAAGGACGAGAAGGTGGCTAAGACCAATTCACGTAGTGTCAGTGACACCTTTCTGTGCACAGACTGTATATATCAAGGAACCAGACCTCTGTGGGGAGACTCCCCCACCCAAGGGAGGATGTAGGAAAGGAGAGATCTATGGACGGGGAGAATAAAAAGAGCAGAAATAATGGGTGCAAGCTGCCCGGGGCCCACCTTGTGTCACCTCCTGGGGACCAGGAATAACTGAGCAAGTGGCTCAGGTGGCTGATGCAGGAGAGCTGTTGGAAGACCCAACGTGGAAAACTTTCCGCACTTTCCAAAAAAAAAAAAAAAAAAAAAAAAGGAAGATGGAAAAAAATGAACTGTATCTCACCTGTGACTGGGGTGTGGTCCCTGGAGATATTTTAGAAATGATTATTTCGCAGACTGTTAGTGGAAGTGAGAGGCTGACTTGATGTTCCAGGCAACCAGGGTGATTTCAGTACGTGGACTATACCCTGTAGTACACAGGTAAGCGTGTGGGCTTGGGAGTTAGAGTGCTGGCTAGATAATAAAAAGTCTAGAAAAATACTTTAGAGTGAGGGCCCTGGGCTCAATCCCCGGTACAACCACCACTAAAAATCAAGAATAAAATCAAACAAATAGGAAAAGAAATGGGGTGCCTTTAGGGGTTATATGAGTTAATACACACCAAGGCCTTAGAACAGACTCCACGAGGATCAGTACTATGCAACTGCAGGCATCACTACTAATTGGAGTATCAGAGCAGGGCCTAGACAAATGCTAGAGACCTGGAGGAACCCAAGTTTCAACAAAGGATTAGCGAAATCCTGGATTGCTACAACTGATGCCAGGTCGGGAGGCTGGTCCGAGTGACAGCACACATAAATAAGTAGGACCATGTCTAGTCTCATGCACAACTATGTGTTCGCTTCAGCTTAGGGAAACTTGCCAATTTCGAGTGACTGTTCTCACGCATGCTCTGTTCAACATTTTTCATCAGTAAGACCCAAAATAACTTTATTTTATTGTGACAATATGAAATATTTCAAGCATACAAAAATAACTCTCAACATTTAGAAATGACAAACTATGAAATGCCACAACTAAAGCTTGAGTGACTTCTTTCTTACTGAACATATTTAAATAAAGACTGAAAGGCTTCATAGTGAAGGGGTCACAAGCTTCATGCCAGTTGTATGATGACATAAACCACAAAAATTCTCTTCATTCATGCAAATGTTTATTAAGCACTTAATATGTAGTTAGGCATTGTCCCGGGCACTTGAAATCTATGTCCATAAAACACATGGTCTATCTTTAGGAAACTCACTCTCACACAGAGCCCTCAATAACTAGAAGCTCCGAGGAGTCACAAGACTATGATTTCATTTCATGTTTTACAACTATGTGTACATTTGATGAACTCGCTGTTTGCCTCATCTGTAAAGTGATAAGCCACCAACCCTTCATAGTTAGAGGCCATCCATCCATTCAATGAATATTTACTTTGTGCTAGGTTCTTGCAGAAAAAAAATGAAAAAAAATGGTTCCTGCCTTCACTAAACTTACATCTTATATCATTGATGAGGTAAGGTAACCAACATTAACATCTAATATCAATGGAAGCTTTGACTCATTTGTTCAGTAACGCAACTACGGCTTAAAGGCAAGTTTTTGATGATCTTGAGGATAACCAATTAGTTTGGGCAGTTCCTGAGGCCGTATTCCAACATCGTAATCAGCACTACTAACGTTCTGTTCATTTGCTAGAAGAGGTAGAGAGGATCTAGGGGCTCTGGAAATCCAGAAGTCCTTTCTAAGAGACATCCAGTCTTGCTGTCAAACACTCCTCCCCTTCTACATGAAGGCCTGAGTCAAGAGGCGGTGTGGGTGAAAGAAGTTCCCTCTGGATTAGCAGAACCAGAATGCACATATACTTTGAAATGAAATCCCAAACCCAAAGGTGTTCCTAGATCCACAGCATACCAGGCAAGAAACCCATTAAGGCTTGCCCCTGGAGGTGGATTGACACAAGACGCTCCTTTCTTTAGAGCAGAGAAAAGGAGCAGAAGACCAGTAACCATCAACTGGGAATTGCTTCTCTTTGCCTGCTCACCTTTACCATCTCTGGCAACAGCAGAAGCACGGCCCTCTTTTCCCAGGTGTTCTCAGCAGGTGACAACTTGTGTGTGTACCTCTACCTTCTCCTGCCCCCTCCCCCGATCTGTTCTAGAAGTGACATGGTGAACACCTGGATTGGCAACTGAAGAGATCACAAACTTATGGAGCAACCAGGAGTGACTCCAGAAGTCTGGAAATGTACATGGAGACGGTCTCCCCCTTATTCAGGCCACACATTCTTTAATCACCCAGCGATTATTTATTTCACCCTGATGTGTGTGAGGCAGTGACTCAAGTATTAGAAATACAAAAAATAAATAAATAAATAAAAATAAAAACCCAGTCCCTGATAGTATATTGTTTACTAGTAAAATGGCTGTAGGGTAAGAAGATATGTAATAAACACATTTAGGAGCTATTACGTATCTATTGGGTTAGTAATCTGGATGGACTTATCTCCCCTTCCCAAATATATATGTAGGGGCCCTAACTGCCAAGAGACTATATTTGAGTTAAGGCTTAACAGGTAACTTAGATCAAATGGGCCCTAATCTATTAGGACTGGTGCTCTCATAAGAAGAGAAAGAGAATCCAGACACATACACAACACACACAGACGAACACGCACGCGAGCACGCACACCAAGGAGAAGTTGTGCGAGGCCAGAGTGAGAAGGAAGGTGTCCACAGCCGGAAAGCGACTCTCCCTGAAACCCAGCCACGCTGGCCTCCATTGCGGGCTTCCCAGACTCCAGACCTTACAAGAAAATGCATGTTTGACAAGACATTTTCATCTCTGGTATTTCCACTGGGCAGCCGAGCTGACTAACAGCCTGGTGGTGCTCAGTGCTCTGCAGAAAAGCAAACAGAGCAAGGGTTGGGAAGAAGAGAACACAGGCGGTCAGAGGCAGAAAGCTGTGCAAAGCTAGCATAGGTTCAGAGGTAATCCCTTGTCCTGGGTTTAAAACTGGTAACTCTCCCAGCAGGGTGTGTTTGGTGTCAGAGCCTGCTGCCACAGCGGAGTTTCTTGGGAAATGGACTGTTCTCCTGCAGGAGGAAATGTATAACTGATGACTGCCTGGCTGAGTGAGCTTGGGCAAGTTCCACAAGCCCACATCCCAGTAGCCTCAGCTGTGACATGAGGGCATCAAACATTTTCACATCACTGGGCCGCTGTGGGGTTTAAATAAGTTAATAGATGTGAAGTGTATGGATCAATGCTTGAAACAGTCAGTGCTCAACAAACAGCCTTACTACTACCACCAGAGCTCCTGCTATCACTACTGTTACGACATCTACTGCTATCATTACTGCAAAGCCACGAACAGAGTAGGAAAACTTCAGCAATGGCATCTTTTAATGAAGTCTCTCTCCTCGGAGCATGCTGGCCTGAGCTGTCTCTGGTATATTAATTTGGTTTTTCTATGTCCCCAGTGTCATCAGTGGAGCCAAACAAATTTAAGACTCGCATTGTGAATAAAGAGTCCTTGGATGGTTTCCAAGTCGTCATCGTGGACAAAGGCTTCCTTCTGGCACAGCTAAATTCTCACTGCCTACCAGCACCGAGATTCTCATAGAGGCTGTTCTGGCTCCCACTTCACGCAAGTCAGGTGTTGGTGAAACTTCCTTTCTAGCACCAAGAACCGTTAGTAAGATGGAGGTGTTCTCTCGGACATCACTGTGGAAGAGCAAGAAAAAGAAGATGGAAAAGAAAGAAACCAAGAAAGACAGAAGCCATAGAGAAGGAAGACAACTGAAAAGAAAGATCAGTATGGGGAAAGGATCCAAGTTTCCTGTGGGCTTCACTGCTGACCTAATAAGCAAAATGGCGCAGGGGAAGAGTTGGTGGGGGGAGGGGGAGGAGGGGTTACATAGCTTCCACCTGGGTCTACACTTGTCTCATGCTGGTAGAGCCTCAGGAAGTTTCTTTGTATAAAGTTTGAGTAAATCAAGATTTGTAAATAATATTGACAAATGCTGCCACCCAAGCTTGCTTTCACGGAGGTATTTTTTACAATTACATAAAGTGAACGCAAAGTGCAATTGTTTTGAACCCGCTGGGATGCAAGTTTCCTCAGGGAAGAAAAAATGAATGCATGTGGCTGTTTTTTGAATAGCCCCACTTGTGTGCCTGGTAAACCTGATTGCAAATATGGACAGGAGGTAACCTTTTGGTGGGTCTCTGGCATATTTTTTTTGCATATCTCCTTCCAAAGATCTCTAATTCTACACGTTTCAGTAAGCTGTAATTTCTGTTCTCCCATTCTTGTAGAATACTTTATTTTTAACACGCTGATATCAGAAGTGTACACACCACACACTGTCTGTCAAACCGGCCTGTTACTCATAAACACTGACGTTATCCTCACACCAGCAGAGGCGTTCTCCTTGATTCATATGCTATTCTGTGGAAGCCAAGTGGTCTACACATCATTTTGTTTTGTGTTTTGTTGGTGAAATTTGATGTTAGGCACTAGATATGAATGTATAAAATCTTTTTCACCAACATGATTACACTGTGAGTCAAATGAAACTCTAATTTTTTTTTTTTTCAGTGAAGTTTTTCAGCAAGAATCTGGAGAGTAGTTAGTTTTCCCCTCAATGACTATGAATTAAAAAAGAGTGGGAGTAGAAGTGAAAAAAAGAACTGGGAATGAGGAAGTTTTAAGGCAAGTGTGTACAAATCTGACCCGCAGTAAAATGAGTTGATTTTCTGTACAAGAAATTTCCCTAGAAGCAAACAAGGCATTTTGTAAAGACCATGGAGCTGGGTGTTCTGTTTTCGCTATGGCTGAACTCTAGTGGTTTTACCTACTGTACTCATTTGACCTTAAACAGTGTGTGGCCTGTCACAAATGCAATGTCCTTCAGTATAACAAGGGAACAGCAATATCTGCCGCCCACGGGGGTTGCAGTGCATGCTGTGAAATCGTGAGATATGACTTGCAGCCAGCCAGCCCATGCTTAAATCCCTCCTCTAGAAGTCATACCTATATTTTCTTTTCTAGATTTCTTGTTTTCTAACACTTCAGAATCATGCACCTTGCATTGTTAGCTGCTGCCTGTGCCAGGCTGTTTATTATTTGCTCACTTGTCTCTCTCTGGTTGTCAAGAGCTAGTTTGCCAGGAGTCTCAAACTGGCTTTCTGAGGGCAACCCCCAGTGTGAACCATCAATTCAGATAAGAGAACCTTTTTCCTGGACTTTCGTCCTATCGTCTCACATTTTCCTTTCACTTCTCTCTGATTCTTCAGGTTTATAAGAGGAAATTGCCCAGATGCTAAATGCTTGAGGAATCAGACCAGGTTTCTTACAAGTAATCTCAGTTTAGAAGTAGGAAATACTGTGAAATCCTGCCTCCCCTCTTCCGATGGGTCTCTTGTGCTTCCTAAAGAGTAATCATGAGACCAGCTAGTAATCCAGCGTCCAGGAAAATACTTTCCTACATCTAATAGGATTGTCCACAGAAAGGCTTAATGAGACATTCAAGCTATTTTGTTAAAAACAACAGTAACAACAAATAGTAACTATGAACATTATGCTCACACTCAACTCTTATTCAACTCTCAATACACACAGTATTCCAAATTTTCTTAATTTTTCTTATGTACGGTGTTTTTGGGACACCCTGCACATTTAGTGCTTGCACAATTTTTCTTACAGTATCTGCTTTACTTCAAATATCATGGCACATTAATCTGGAGCAAATAAAATTTTACATTATATTTTATATTTTTAATATTTTATTATGTGTACTGGCCTTCGGGACACTGCTTGTTTACATAGCTTGATCAAGGTATTTGATTAATACTGAGATACTAAACTTGTGTTTAAGGTCTCAGTGAGGGGTGAACACTCTCTTTTGTTTGCTTAGGGGTTATAATAATTTATGAAGTATACCAAGGACATCCAAGATGCCATTCTTTTGCATGGAATCTAATTTTTAAAAGGAAGTAAATTACAATTGGCACTTGACAAATTATAAGATTAAAAATGCAACGTTTACTTTGATATCAGTGATGCTAAATTAATTCCATTTTAAGTCAATTACTAATGATTTGAAATTTCTCATTTTTAAATTGAAGCATTTTATGCACATTGCTACATATTTCATCTATCAAATGCGCAGAATTTATAAGTCTACTGATGTGATCTTTTTATATTATGCAAGTTACTCTTTATCTTGTTGGTTTAAAGTTTACATTTTACCTTGTCTGTGATTCTAACTTATTTTGGTTTGAATTAGTTTGATAGCTCTGTGTATTTCTTCATTTCTAATCTATGTAAATAAATTTTAAGTATGTTTTCCATAAGTTGTATAATTTGTGCACTCATGTGTTGAATGACAAACTTATATACTTGGTTGTGTGTTTTCAACCCAATCTGATATTAAGACAAATTGATTCATCCAAGTAATGCGTAATATGAGCCTTATTTCACTTTTGTTCACTTATTGTATTGGAAAAGGTATGCACTTCTAAATTTGGTATTCAATGAAATAAAGGAAGAGAAACTCATATCTATAAACACTTAAGTGATTGAAGATTTATTATTAATTTGCTGAAACAAACATTTACGGAAACAGACTTTTATGATTTTGGATAGGTAGAACACCTAAATTACATTTTCCTATTTTATTATCTGTCCATTATACCTGAGGTAGGAAGACAGATACAGTTCACTTTGCATGTGGCTATAATAGTATAGTAACAGAATTAGTATTATAGTAGAATTTGCTATATTTTATATTGTATTTTATGACATATTGCCCCCTTTTAAATTAAAGTGATATCTTAACTGCTAAAAAATGAGAGTAGGAAGGAAAAATACATTGAAAATGAAATGTTGAATTTAGCATACTAATCCTAGATCAAATATGATATTTAAATTGTTGTGCTATGTGTGGGGCTGGAATGATCTCCAAAAGCCTCAGATACGTGGATGTAGTGAGATTCCTGTGGAACCGCATGATGTGGGTAGGTGGGCCTGGCTGGAAGGGGTGGGATACTTGGGGTTTGACCTGGAGGGATTATTAAACTCCTTGAGATGAGGAAATGCCCTGGGCAGAGCTTTCAAGTGTGCGTGATTAACTTGTGGACCAAGAAATAAGAGAAGAGCATCCACCTTAGGTGTGGGCTGCCCAACTGACATGTTGAATTAAATAAAAGGAAGGATGGAGAAACATCCTTACAGGTTTTCCCAGGAAAGCTCTGGCCTTTGCCTTAGTCTCCAGGCATCAACTTGCTCTTCCCTCACTTGGCTTTTTGTACAGCAAGCCATGAAAAGCATTTCTCCAACTATACCTCTGTCATGTCCTTCCACCATGCCAGCTGCCCTGAGTGTGAGACCTTCTGAAACTGTGAGCCAAAATAACTCCTGCCTTTATGTTGTGGATGTTAGGTATTCTGTCCCAGCAACAGAAAGTTATGAAGACACATTGCTATTAAGTAAACTGGCTTGTCACCCAACTCAAAAACTGTTCTTCTACGTGGAATATTTTACAAACACAATTAAATCATAGCTGACCTAACCATGATACTCTGTTTCTGCAAGTGTGTCCTATGCAGCTTTTGGGACAGAGTCTGCAAAATGCACTGTAGTAAGTGTTTGTCAACTGAATGCTTGACAGCTGCAAGTATCACACTGAAGAAATAGCAATTGGATATGGTCATCCCACGGTGTCAGTGAGATCCCTAAGAGTGGTTGTTCAGGAGTGGGGAATGAAAATTGTTTTTCCTGGCTAAAGGCTAACAAATGAAATCCTAGCTTACCTAATCTCAAGATTTCCTGGTAGTCTTGTCATCTAAAAGAGTTCCACCTGGTGGTTAAAGCTTGGCCCTCCATCCTTAAAGTCACTGTTTTAAACAAAGCCCATTGTCCCGTGAGCTGTAAAGCTGTAGCGCCTCCTCCTCTGTGCCCAACAAGCGTGGCTACCGCGGATCGCCACAGCGTTGTATGTCTGTCTTCCCCACCGGGTCTCAGAGGTCCTCAGAGCTCTTGGAAAGAGGTTCATTGCTAGCTAAAGCTAATGAAATCAAACCCGTGTCTCTCACGGCCCTGTTTAATGCCTTCCTGTATAATTCTCCAATTTGTAGACTCCAGCCAAGGGCCGAGAAAGCAATTTCCCTCACATTTTACGATTTCCTGCTTATAATGATTTTTTTTCTTTCCACTCTTTGAAAAACAACATTAATAATGATGCTTTTAGTTTATCTCCAGCTGTCTGCAGAAAGCAAGAATGAAGAGAAAGACAGACTTTGTCTAGCAAAGCTTCAACCCACAGAGGCATCGACCAGTTTGGTAGAGTCCCAGTTTCCTGGAGAGTTCACTGGAAAGCCTGAAGCAGGCTCTCAAAGCCCTGTTTGCTCTTCTACAACTGAACATTCTGTGTGGACTTCTATGACCCTACCGCATGACAGTGTGATTTTTTTTTTTTTCATTCTGGCAACATAAAGTGTCTCCGTGCTCTGATTTCCCCACCAAACTCCAGACTTACCAAGCAATTTCCAACTTAAGTTTCCAATTGAATCTTTCCATCCTAATGGAGCAAAACAGAATCGTTGTCCCCAACCTACTCCTGCAATTTCCCTGTCTCCATCATGGCTCCCGCCTTCCCATTGCCACACCCTCCTTTCATCCCTCGCCACCTTCCCCTCCCACATCCAAATTATCCAAAGATGGAGCCTGAAAGTGTGTTTCAAATGTATTCCCACTTTTTGGAATCACCTCTACTTGGTCACCCAAGCCACTGATCTTGCCAGCACTACAGAGGGCTTCCGGTCTCCCTACTTCTCTTCTTGCTCATTTGCATTAGGTTCTCCAGTAGGCAGACAGGTGTTTCTAAAAACGCAAATCAGACCAGGTCACTCCGCTAGGAAGCTTCTACGGCTCCCGACTGCTCTTCTAATGCATCTCATCTCGTATCTAGGTCCCCATGCTCCTTAAGGAAGTGGCCTGCCTATCTTTTTGAGTTCATCTCATTCTACTCACCCTGGGGCTCATTATGACTTATGTCTCCGAGTCTCTGGTGTTCTGAGGATGACCCTTCATTGGGAACCTGTGCAGCTAGCATCTAGCATGTAGCACACAGCATCAAGCATCACCTAGCATTCAGCACCCAGCATCGAGCAACGCTCGTCATCTAGCACGCTGCTCCTTTCTGCTGGCTCCTGCACTGCCCATATGTCAGCAAAACCGCATTCCAAAAAAAAAAAAAAAATTCTTCTTTGGACGATTGATTTAACATCATCCCCGCCACTCACCACTGCATCTCCTGGCTGTATGCTCTGTACAGTTCTTCTCACTATTCAAAAATGTCTTGTTCATTTATTTTTGAATTAGTTCATTTTGTGACTCTTCTCTGGAGCAGCACTGTCCAACAGGATGTGAACCCCTTATGTGATGCTAAGTGCTCTAGTATCTAAGTGATAAAAATGAAGGAAAAGAAACTATAATTCATTTTATTGTTATATTTAATTTAGGTGATTAAAATGTTATTTTAACTTGCAGTCAATATTAAAGTTTTTTATTAGTAGAATATTTTGCACTCATCTCTTTCAGACAAAGTATCCGAAATCCAGCGTAAATACCACTCTTCTAGCCTATCTCCAGGGGACTGGCCACATTCCAAGTACCCAGTGGCTGCCTGTGGCAGGTGGTTATGGCACTGGACAGCATAGATATTTCCGTGAACAGAAGTTGGCCTGTCACACTCAGGGCCGCTTTCCTTGTTAACAGAGAGAATGATGGATGCATGATGGACACCAGCCATTCTGCCAACATTTACTGAGCGAAAGAATAGATCAAAGAAACTTGAGAATGTTGTGGAATTATTAAGATTGAATGCAGATTCTTATATACAATTTTGAGGGTGTAGGTTTTCTTTAAAAATATAATTATATCAGTTACCTTGATTGGGGGAAATACTGACTTAGCAATATAAGTATTGATATAGGAGAGAGGTCCCCAGTTTTTGTATTTTTCACAATGTGCCTATATTGCTCAGTGATTCTTTAGCTAGATCATGGCTTACATGAAATACTGTCTCTCTGCTTGTCCACTAGAATACTATACTCAGTCTTGATATCTCAGATCAAGTCCTCACACAGCAGAAAGCATGCCTCCTCCAGGCAGGGCTGGCCACACCATCACTGGGATTTCACTGGGCATTGATTCACATTCCAGGATGCCATGAAATCTTTGGCATTATTATGGAAGTGTCTGGTTTCTTTGTTTCAGTTTCTGTCAAGAGGACTTTGCTCTCAATCTTGAGTTACTTACAGTTAGAATAAAACTTTGGACCTCCTCATGGGAAAATAATTCATTTGGCTGGCAGAGTATAAAAGTTTGACGTATAAATTGGTCAGTGTGAGTCAACTGGGTACAATTAATGTATCTTAGCCATTCCAAACGCAGAAGAGAATGAGTGACTGGCTCCCCAGAGCCCTCCATAAGTGATGTACTTGTCAGAAACGGTGATACATACTAAAGCATCAAAGACAGATCAAAATATCTTTCTGTTGCTGATAAATGGGACACCGAAAGTAAAAGGTTAGCATCAGGTCTATGCCAGTTCAGGCCTGCCTGGGTGAGTGGCCTCACAGTTGCAATCCACAGTTCTCTTAGTTTAGAAACCACTAAGTTAAGGTGAATGCGGTATGTGATACCTGCCTTGAATGCTGGTGGTGCAGCATCTAGGCCTGGAACTTGTAGGGCAGAGTACAGGTCTGACTCTATAACAAGAATGATTCTGAAAAGGACACAGCTGCTCTGTTGAAAAGTATTTATGACAATTTCATATGAGAGACACCAATCAATGCTTAGTTTTTTTGAGTCTGGCCCAAAAAATATTTTAAAGAGACAGGGTAGGAGATGGAATGAGAGACTACTAGGAAAGGGATGAGAACAAAGGGGGTGGAGGGGAGAATGAGGGAGGGAAAAGTGGTCACAAGTGATCTCGATGGGCATGCATGCCCCAAATTGTAGGCAATTAATATGTTACTGACTTTATAGCTTATTCATACTTAAATAAAATTAAAAAGTAGTCCCTATATATTTAGTTCTTGCCCTGAGAACCACACATGAGAATGACACGAGAACATGTGTATGAACATGAGAATCTGTGTACCTGACTGAGTTCTGGGCCACCCGATGACATGAAGAGCCAAATCTGCTGTGTCTACTATTCTACTGTCCTGTGTTTCTCTAGGAACTGCCCCCCCCCCCGCCCCCGCCCCCGCCCCACGTAGTTTTCAGTTAAAGCATATTGTTTCTTTTTTCTTGAAAGTTTGACAACTTCGTTTTTCCAGTAATAGTGACTGATCCTAGGGCCTCTGTACTGAGCTATATCCCCAACTTTTTGTATTATTATTATTTATTTTTATTTTGACAGAAGGTCTTGCTAAATCCCTAAGTTACTCTGACTGGGTCAAACTTGCAGTCCTGCCTCAGCATTCCAGAGTGCTAGAATTACAGGTATACACTCCATCATGCCCAGTTTAAACCCATGAAAACCACTATAGTGGGCCAGAGACATACAGACAGAATTAGGATTTCTGATATCACTCCTACCCACAAACTTGCAAGCGTTGGTCTTGAGACACAGCAGTCAGCAGACTGCTGGCATAGGATACCTGCTCGTTGAGGCTTCTCTCTCACTGTTCTGACAGCCACAGAAGGAGGGGACAAGACAACACACCCACGCTCAGGTCTTGCTCATGAGACCAAGAAAAAAGAGGTCAAGGCCACGTGTGGTCATGCTCCTGGGCACACTTTACCCAGTTCGAAGGCTTGAGCCAATGGATGTCAAGTTCCAGCCAACTGACCAGCCAATTAAATTCATCATCACAAGGAGAATTTGTAATTATTTGATACTAAATCAAAAAAATAGAACAAGATCTACGTTGCTACTGACATTTTATAAGCATTTCTATAGCTCTTTCTGTGATATCTAAGTCTTTGTTTACCTCTGCACCCCAGATACTGGTGTAATACCAAGGTTTCAAGGAATAATAATTTCACTGAATAAATACATTTAGAATGAGTGGCCCATCAATCATCAACCCTCAATTTCTACATTTCAAATTTTTATTAAAAAGTTTCAGTCTTTACTAAAGTTTACAGGAATGCGCCATGTAGAAATTATATACAGAATATAAGATTTATACTCCTTCTTTCTTCCAAGGATCTCTAAGTTGTGTACACGAGAAACATTCATGCAAAATTAATCTCATTCACGTTCTTTCTCTGAAGCCAAAAATGTACTCAGTATTGGAAACTGAGAGCATTTTGATAAGGCACAAAATACTAAGGAAGCTATTTTATTCATTTAATTTCATGCAAATATCATATTTTGGGAGACACAAGGGTCAGTTTCTTTAAATCTGTTTGGCAACTGGCCAAAGAAATCAATTCCAATCAAGGGAGCAGATAAAGGCAGGAAGATAGATGATGGAAGAAACAGATTTTTTTAAATATAAAAATAACCCCACAAGAAAAAGCTACTATTAGGTTAGTGTAAAGTGCAAATAATCAAAGGAGAAATTATTGATTGCTTTGACTGAAAGAAAACCTAAATATGACGTTTATGATCTACATGACATTTATAGTCTACAGCCACAATACAGGAATTGTCCCCAGGAATGTCACAAATAAGAAGGAAAATGATTAACAGAACAGAGGCAAAACAAGTGAAGACTCAGCAGATGTCTTCAGTATAATTCCAGCCAAAAGTTCTGGGACGTGGTTAGTCCCTAGGTCAGGTTTAATATAAATTACCAAATTTGAAATCCATGCTTATTCTCAGATGGCCTCTGGAGCCAAAATTTATATCTGGTCTTTTTATATTTTAATTAGATAAGTTTTGCCTGGTCATCCCAACGCACACTGGGTAAAAATACAAAGCAAAGTGGGCCAGAGTTGTTAAAATTTGTTGAATATTAGTTAGATTTAATTAAAGCAAGACATCTATTCTGTAAAAAGGATAGGCACAAGTCATCAAAGGAAGTTTTGTGATCCAGCATCTGCTAATGCATTCTATTATTCAGTTTCTAGATAACAGAAAAGATTTCAGGACTTCCAAAAAATATCCCACTGCAAAGTGTTGACTATTGTAGCATCATTAAAATGTGTTTATTTGGTCATAAGATACTAAAGCTAATCTTTAGTCATATTCAGTATTATCATCCATACTTACAAATACAATTGCATGGCATCTTGCTAATTAAGCCACCCACTATCTATTTACAAATTTCAAAATTTTGTCTGACCCTCACTCAATTTTACTTCCTGGCAGGATCATGCTAATGGAGAAACAGAAAATACTCATCGGGGAAGTATGACTTAGAAAGAAAGGGCCAGGGACAGAAAGGCTGGCCAAGGTGAGGGTTTGTGTGGATCTCATTATGAGACACTGTTGTGTGTGCATCAAGGATGTGACATGCAGCTGGTGTCCAAGTAGCTCAATTTAAACTTGAGCTTCACAAAACCACCTCCATTGTCTCATAGGAAGCAGTATGGCTAAAAAACAGTATCACAAACTCATGTTAAGATGTACACATGAAAAGCAAAATAAAAATCAGGATCTTGGAATTATCTCTATCACTTCCACTTGTATTAGGATGGTTAATTGAAGTCTTACTGTCTTTGTAAACTTATTACTTTCACATAATGTTTGCAGAGATTAGAGGAAACTGTATGCTTAATAGAAAATATAAATGCTTCCTTTATGAGAACTGGAGGAGGAAAAAAAAAACAAATGAGAAGGATAAAAAAAGCAGATTAAAGAAAATACTTTGCAAGAATGATCTGAAGCCAAATAAAGGAAATCTAGTGAATGGCTTTTTAAAGATCTAACACTGCTTTAGAACCTACAAGAAAAGACAGAAAGGGATAAAAGGGAGAATCTACAAATAGAGCAAAATGAACTAGAAAAATACTGGCATGAAATGTGAAACTATGTATCTAAAATTAAAACTTTTGTATGTGTTCTAGGAAGTACCTTTGTCCTTTCTTTATATGGAACTAAGGATCCAGGTAGGTGTGTGTGAGGGGGCGGTGTGTGTGGAAGGGAAAGGTATTAGACTTTAAAAACAAAACTAAAGATAAGTGAAACAGTATGAAAATACCTTTCTTGGAAATGCCTTTTTACGTTTACAAACAATGATGTAAAGAAGACAGACCCTTACTTTCACCATGCTTCTACACCTCATAGGAGTTTGGGGATCCCCTTTAAGATCTGCTTCCAAAGACTGCTTTATGCCAATTTTTCATGTGTAGTTCTTTAACTTGAGGTTCACTCAAAACTTCTCCCAGCAGCGCTAAAGCTGGAGAAGACGGAGCCCAACCTGACGTTCTGGGCAGACCTTAGCGAGAGCCATGCTAAGAGCAAGTAACGTTGACTTACTTCCACCCTACACCTTGTTTTGACAGAAACACCAAGGAACAAAATACTGGCCATATCCCATGAGCCCTAGCAACAGAGCACAGAGTACACATATGGCTAGAGCAAGTTACACCTCCATAAAGGTTGGCCAGTGGTCTCTATCTCAAGGCCATTTCAGATCACTGGTGGCAGCGATCTGAGCCCTTGTTTGGGAACAATTCCTAGATGAAGTTTGAAATAAGAGGCAAAAAAATATAAGATGTAATATGGGGCTAATAGAAGTCATACTTACACACAATGATACAGAGCATTCAGCTAGGGGAATTTTCTTATGCTGCTCACGGAGTGAGCCCCACGGAATTATACCAAGCGACTACACATATAACGCCAGAAATACATTATCTTTTCTCTCTCTCTCTCTCTCTCTCTCTCTCACGTGCTCACACACATGATTGTAACTAGGGGTAAAGGATCCAGTAATACAAAAACACTGCTGTAAAGAACAATCCACATTAGAATATAATTTGGGGGGGGGTGTTATTTAAAACTTGGGTTCTTTTATTTAGTAGTCGATTGCTGGCAGATTAAATTTTCCTATGTTAAAAGAAAAACTTAGGGAAGAAATCCATTGGGGTGTGTGTGTGTGTGTGTGTGTGTGTGTGTGTGTGTGTGTGTATTCAATTATGCAAATTACTTAACAATTACACAATCATGTGGACTACTTCCTCAGTATCTTCATAATTAATTATCTCTGAAGCCAGCTGTGTGTTGGGGGGGGGGGGGGGTGGCAGCTCCCGTTACTTCACAGCTGTTTTCCCACATTCCAGCAGTGCTATCTTTCAGTTTGCCAGGCATCCCACAAAGAAAGAAAAGCAGCTCTCTTTGCAAGAAAGCTTGAGGTTTTGGTTAACCACAAAACAACCAAGGACCTTGTTTTGATTCACAATTCATTGAGAAGAGAACGCAAAATCATTCGTTATATCTATATTAGAGCCTGCATTAAGACATCTCAGTCTAATTATATAATTATCTCTTAATTGCCCAATTTTTGAAGAGTCTATTAATATTTAAGGCAGATTTTTTTATTTGCTATTTGCATTTCCCTCATTAATTAAAAAGTTAACAGTGCAAAAGAGGCCACTTACTAATCCTGGTGTCACATACCCCTCAGGGGCCTATTTGCAATTGGAACTTATCTTCTCTCTTTGAAATACCCTTAGAAGATGATTCTTGTTTCTAATTTAAAAAATCGTTGTCAGTGAATGTTTCTTTTCCAAATTGTGAGAGAAGGGGACATATAACCGAAATGCTCAGTGCCACACCTTTCTGGGTGCTCCTCTTTACTCAGCCCCCCAACAAGGGCGCTGTTTACAAGTACAGAGAGCTTTAGTAGAAACATCAGTACAAGCTAGGGGACTCTCTCATCTGAGCAAGATGTACAGGAAAGAGAACTGACAGACCTTTTTTATAATATTTGAATTTAAACGACAGGCTGAAAGATTGCATCTTCACACCTGTAATTGGACCAGAAAAGGACCAGGGAAGAAGAGAGCTGCCTGGCTGCTGTCCTGGCACATCTGGTCCACTACCTCACCCCTTATCACCAAGGTTGGGATAGGATTGATATTTTTTGAGTGACAACTTCGTGTTCCTACAGGGAAGAAATGTACAACTCAAATGAAAGATGGGGAGAAAATAAGCTTTAATCTTGCAAAAGTCATGATTTCTAATGTGTGGCTCTACTTTAGGAAGAAAATCTACTCATTCCCAACTGGTCTTTCAGTTATCACCTAATAGAGATGCAACTTTCTGAAAGTATATACCTAGTGCAAGGCATTTGGGGAGAAGTTTAGACAGAAAGATTACTTCAACTCGGGTGTCATTACCTTTATTACTGTGAACACCTGGATTCAGGTAGCATTATCAGACATCTTTCTGCATTACCTTAATAGCCAGCTGCTACCCTGTAAGCACTAAGAAACTGTAACAGCTCATCCTGACAGAGAAATAAGGAACAGAGAGGGCAATGAAAAAAGTATCAAATACATGCATTCAGAGGTGAAGAGTCTGTTCTCACCCCCGAATGGATAGTAAAGTATTTCAGAACTAAAAGGTGGGGCTGGAGGAATGGCACAGCAGTTAAAGCGCTTGCCTTGCAAGTGCAAGGCCCTGAGTTGATTCCCCAACACCACATAAAGCTGGGCAGGGTGGTGCATGACTGCAATTCAAACACTTGAGAGGCTGAAGCAGGTAGGCTGTCATGAGTTCAAGGGCAGCCTGAGCTACTCCACTGAGTTCAGGACTCATCTAGACTACACAGAGAGAGCCTGTCTCAAAAACAGAAGAAAAGAAAACAAAAAAAAAAGAAAAAAAAAAGAACTGAGTGTTGTGAGAACTTCTATGTTCATGAGTCACATTTCAGTTAAACAGTTTACTTTTCTGGCTATAAAGATTTTTTAAATCTTTTATTAATACTTCAAAATAAAATTGTGTTCATACATCATTATAATGGTTAAGAAAATAAGCCTGTAGCCCTGTTCATTAGGGACACAAGAACCTATCAATGTGCAAAAAAGGGCTTTTATTTGGGACAGTAATGATTTGACGATTATGATGATTTGGCATATTAAAAATAGAAGGCTTATTTAAAGGAGAAAAATTAGCTTCTGAAATCAGATAAGAAAAGGCCAGAAACAAACAAACAAAAATCCACTTTTCTTAAGAGATTGGTTTAGAAGTGGTACTTTACTTGGAAATTATTATTTCCTTCCAGGAAACATTAGGATAGAAAAACAACACTTTTTGGCTTATTAGGAGGAAGAGCCACAGGATAAATAAAACTTCAAAGTTAGTATGAGCAGACAGAAAGGCCAACAGGAAACCAGAGTGGTTGCCATGTTTGTCATGAAACTAGGCAATTAAGATGAACATCCTCCCCTTCCTGACTCAGTGACCTGAGGCACAATTCTCTGAAATGATGCCTCACATTTAATAAAGATTACAACAACAATAGTAACTTCTGTTAAATGTCTTATATTCACCAGGATTGGTGCCAAGAGTTTCCCACATATTATCTCATGTAATAACGATGTAAATCTGATGCAAGAGTAGAAATCCTCCTTTTAATATGAGAAAACTGAGTCTTAATCAGGCTTCGTAGTTTGACCTTGTTCACATCCTACATGTTATAGACAGAATTTGAGCTCATGTTGGACCCTCAATGTCTTGCATCTGTTTCACATCTTTGTCTACATTTTCTGAGGTATGTGTTGCCTTAAAGCAAAAGTGGAGTCTGCAGGAATGCTTGCAAAATGCTATGCAAGCCCCAACTACAGGTTGCCTAGTAGTTAGTCTCAGGGGACAAATGATCCCGGTAGAGTTGACATAGTGCAGCAAACTGCAAGATACAGCAAATGAAAGGAAGATGCTTGATGGTGAAGCCATTGACTCAGCTTGGAAACAGGGACACAGAGACAAGGCAGAGACAAGTAACCAACAAAAACACAGGCAGGGAAAAAGGACAGCAATGGCAGCCATAGATACAGAAAGAAAAATGTGTATTTCTCTGTTCCAACATGAGGAAAGCAGCCCAAGGAATAATGGCGGCTTCCTTATTCTAGAGATTTTACAGAGAGAAAAGACTGCTGGTCTGGCAAGAGAAAGGGTGGGGGATAAAGATCAAACAAAATTACGAAATTCCAGGATGTAACCTGAGGTCAGCTCAGGCCACTAATGGCTAGTGCCCAAGGAGAATGTCCTCGATTTGCATAAAGTCAGAGGAAGATTTTTTGTGTGTGTGTGCCTTGGTGAAGACCACTTTTGTTTGACTCTGCCGGACTCTTTCCTGACTGACACGCCTATCTTGGGGTCTATGTAGAAACTCAGGACAGCATGAGTTTCTTTAGACGATGTTGAGGTCACAAAGGAGGGAAGTTGGAAAGTGAGTCAAGGTTAAAATACTCTTATTAAAGAAATCATCTTAATTTTATCCCATAGGATGCAAGAATCAAAAGCATATTAAGATGTCAGCAACTTAAGTTCCCTGTCTCTAAGGGTACATACTAACCACACCAGCTTTGGTTATTCCTTTTACAGTTATGAATCACACTGCGTTTATAGGCTATTTGTGGATCATATAGACAGATTGTCGTGGTTTGGACCTGAAGTGTCCCCCAAAAGCCTCATGTTCCTATGCATACTGTGTAGGGTTGGGAGGTGGGGCCTGGCTAGTAGGGGGGCAATACTTAGAGCTTGACCTGGAGGGGAATGGGCTTGACCTGGAGGTGCATGTGCTGGTTCTGCCTTTCCAGTCTCTATTGTCCATCATGCTGTAAGGATTTCTGCCCCAGGAACTCTGGTTCCAGCTCCAGCTAGGGCTTCACCATGTGCTTCCACCATTTTCCAGCCACCTAGCCATGAATGTATTGAGACCGTCTGAAACTGTAAGCTACAATAAATCTTTCCCCCCTAAGTTGTGGACGTCAGGTATAGTCACAGCCATGAGAAAAAAAAAGAAAGAAAAAGAAAAACTAAAACACAGACAGAGAGACAGACAGCTAGGAAGATAGTATACCTATGTGTAATCAAGAAAATTTTCAACATATGTGTGGGAATTCTAAAAATTGGGATCTTCCAAAAGCAAGACTGAAAAATGTTATAAGCCTCCATGTGCACATAAAGATGGCTTCTTATCTCAGTTTTAAAGCTGGTACTTTTTGTCACTGTGAAAGGAATGTGGATTGATTATCAAGGGACTTCCGCAATTAACAAGTACAGCCATACTTCTCCATATTCTATTGCTTCACTTTCGAAATGAGGCAGACTATTTTGGCTAGAGGCGCCTTCAATTTTAAATAAATCTGACTAGAAAAAAACATAAAAATGAGCCCATTTGATTGATACAGAGATGGAGACGTGATGCAGAGTAGAAATGAGATGTGTGGACTGGTCAGGCAGAGGCCATGCAAGATGTCTCAGTGGGAGGTGGCCCAATTAAACAAAAAAGCAAGAGGTGGCAATTGGAGAAATAGCTGCATAAACTTGAAATTTTGGATGCAGGGTAGTTTTGCCCTGTGGCAATAACAGCAAGAGCCATGGTGTGCTTGTGCAAATACTTCCTGCAAAAGGCTCTGGGAATCCTGGGGTTGGTGAGCATCCACCTGATCTCCAGGATGAACAGAAATGCAAACTAAATTGTGGAAGACTCAGAAGTCAGGGCTTGATATCACAAGGAGAGACAGAGCACAGCGAACTCAGCATCAGTCCCCAAGGAAAAGAGAGGAGTGTAATTTGGAAATGACACTGGAGGGAAAAAGTGAACTTAAATTCCATACCCCACCCTGATACGTGCAAAATTTGACCCAGTAAGGAGCAATCACAGAGCTGAGGAAAACAGGTAAGTTTAGTTAAGTTTCAAACTGTAAATGAGAAAATTCAGGGGAAACTTTCAAAGAAGCAGTGGAGATTTTTCTGTGAGTTTGAGATTTGTGATTGGTTCTGATTCCATTGCTCGAAAGTCTTGGCCTGAACACCAGGGTAGTACTGAAGGTGTGATGTGTGAGGACTACAGGAGAGGTAGAAAGGATGTGGGGAAGAAGGCCAGAGGCAGTCTTCTGGAATAATCCCTTAAAAGAGTACAAAAACATTGTATGTACAAGGCTTACATATGTAACGTATTTAATATTGCATGTAATCCATATAATTAATCTGACATTTTACATGCTAACTGGTATGCCCAGTCAAGAATTTCAGCCAACAGAGACAGACAACAGAGATCTAAGCGAGCAGGTCCAAAATAAATTTGTTAGTTATCAACTGACAGGGATTCAACATTTGTTAATAATGGAGGGAAGGAATCAATAACTTTTCATGACAAATTTCACACCAAAATCATCTAGAGACTGTCCTATGGAACTAAATTTTGATAATATCAAGTTATATTGCTCTGAAATAACAAAATACACATTGTCTTTCTCTGCCACTCTTCTTTGTGTGAGCAAATCTACACTCAGCAAAAGGAACAAAAATGCTACACTATAATTACAAAAAGGATTTACTTTACAGAATATCTCTTGAACTTTTCTCTATAATCCATAGCTAATGTCATGCACCTTCCAATCCCCACACTTCATCCTGTCCACCAAAACCACAGGCATTGTGGGAAGGTAAGAAGCTCTGTCACCCATTGAGAGCCAACATGGTTTAGTGGGAGGATGACATTTTTAAACACATAAAATGGTGATCATAGCTACATGATAACAGCCACATAAATGAAAGCTGGCAAATGAGCTATTTGTTCAGAGAATTGGTTGAAAAAAATAATTATATTATAATTTGACATTGGCATTCAGAGGCCATGTGGAACAGTAAGGGAGACAAATGCAGCAACCTGTGAATTATTATCCCTTGTCAACTTCAAATTCAAAGGCTAAACACTCATTTGTCATGCTTCATGCTTTTTGATCACACCCTTTAGGCAAAGAACGTGTTGACTGAGCATTGTTCCCCAGTAAAGCTTGCGAAAATCAAATACATTGGTGAACTGTAAATACAATTTCATAGGTTAATAGTCACTAATAGCTTGTAATCAATGAACTGCCTATTAGGTAAATAGGCTACTTTGAAATTTCAGCAGAAGCTTAATGCTATGATTATCCTTTCAAATACTTTAAAATTAAAGAAGTCTGGATCCTTGAATTTTTTAGAGACTTTTCAGTACTCTTTTGCCATCTACCACCTCAAAACTCTCTTCCAGATGCCCCTTTTCACATCCTTGTACATAAACAGGCAATCCTTATATTGTTAGCTGGTACATTAAAAAAAAAAAAAAAAAAAAAAAACCCTTATACCAGGGAATGAAACAATGCAAGGTAGTTGAAAATGGGGTAGCAGCTTTCATAATGAGGATTTGTGGAGCTACATTGGCCTACGTTTGAGTCCCTGTTTATTATTTCCTGGCTACATGTTCATGAAAAAATATATCTCTCCGACCTTTAATTTCTTCATTGATAAAATGAAGCCAATTATCCTCAAGATAACAATAGCTTACGAGGGGACTGTGTACATAATAGGCAAGGCTTTCCTTCTGGATGGATATATTATCTTGTGCATAGATTATCAATAGCAGTGCAGTCTAGATTTGATCTGTACACTTTTCCTAAGTCAAATGCCTTTGTTTAGTGTATAAACTGTATTACGATACATGATGGCTCAGATAAAGGTTAATTTAGTGGCCCGTTGTGACAAGCATAGGAAGCGGGAAGTATGACCACAGTGTATCATAGGACCCGTGGTCTTGCCATTACTAACTTTTCCAAAGCTATTTTTATAGCCATCGCAGCTTCTATTTCACCATGATAAGCACCTATAAGCACGTATGCTCACTTGGTAATTTGGATTATAAATAATAAATGAATATTTATCAATAATTAGTAAATAATACATGCACTTGAAATATTGATGTTCTGTGGGGCAAATATCTCCAACCTAACTCATTAGAGTAACTTTCCATGTACTTAACATGTGTAAAACCAAAGGACACAAACCAAATCCAGCCTGGTGTGCTCATGATTAATTGTGGCAGAAGATTCTATGAAGATCAAACATATGATGGATGTTTAAATGTTTAAAAATGTATCACAGTGAAAGACACATTGTGCTCAGTTCCCGTCACTTTGAATGTACTCCTACAATTGTTCGTGCCGCTGTCTGAAGAAGTCCTGGGAAGTCTTTTGTGAGTGGTTTCAGTTGCCTGGCTGCCTGAATGCCCTGAATTGATTCAAAACATCTACCTCTTATGGGTATTTTTGACTCTGAGGAAGGGTCTCAGTCACATAGTGCCAGAACCAGTGACAAAGTAGATGGGGACACTCTATCATATTTTTATGAGCCTTCCTTCCTTTTGGATGGCACTTGGCAGCAGCATTCACTTGGTTTTGATCATGTCTTGTAAAGACACCCAGGAAACAGAACTCTCAGAATTACTTCAGAAAGTGGCAAGAAAGAATAAATGTGCTGGAAGTTAAGGGAGTTAATGGTAGTGTGGCTTTCATAGTCATTTTTTTTTAAATTTAAGCATTCACGACAGTCCAATCACACCTTGTGTAAGTGATGTATAGATGAGTGCAGTGGTTTTTCCACCATTGTGCTTATGAACAGAAGGGAAAGCAGAAAGTAGGGGATATGAATTTCACAACCAGATCCCTGTCCTAGGAATTTCTCATATATCCCAGTTGGTGGGCATGTTACAGCAACTCTTGCCACAGTCACTTGGCATGTTCTCAACTGGAAGAACAACACACCTAATTCAATTTGATACCCTAATATACAAAACATGTGTCTTCATGAAGAACAGTGGAACATGTAAAGTCCTTTCTGTGGGTAACAGGAGCTGGGGTACTTCCAGGGGAATACGAGTAGTTGTGCTCTTTCCTTATTTAGAACTCACTTTTTAGTGATTTGTGTAAGTAAAGAGACGCCAGAGAAGTAGATTCTAAACTAGGAAGCCAATGCCTTATTTATTTATTTATTTA